>JARQTI010000726.1:117456-131611 GCA_030142655.1 Trachelus tabidus
GAGAGAGAGAGAGAGAGAGAGAGAGAGAGAGAGAGAGAGAGAGAGAGAGAGAGAGAGAGAGAGAGAGAGAAATGAAAGTGGAGGATAAAAGTTTTGGAAAATATAAATTTTTATATTTTTCTCTTTTTCTGACTTTTATGATGTATGACTACTGTTTATTGATTTATTGTAATTTTTATTAGAGATAACAAGTACCTCAGTGGAATTCTTTTTAAATTGTATTATTTTGTAATATTGCACCGGGCTATCGATGCATACGAGAAAAGTGCATATGTAAATGCATGTGCATTGGACTAAATCAAAATGAGACTCTTTTGATAGAACAGCTGCAAGTCCGAATATTTTTACACAGGAATCACTGGGGTATTGTGGTTGGGAACAAAATAATTCAATTCATATCCATCTCAAATTTCATCCGATCCGATTGGATTGTTTCTCCTTCGCCCTTTATTCAGTCGTGCATGGAAAAAATTTATTGAAAAAAAAATACTAGAAAAACTAATGCATTATTAATGCAGGCATAGTGGGTCACAACTTTTTTTTTTTTGTTACGTTGTAATACGAGAATTTGAAAAATACACCTTGAAATTCTCATTTTTATTTATTCCAGAAGCTTCAGTCGGTGCATAACTCCATTTAAATACCACTGAATAATTACATAAACTCGGCAAAATTTTTCGAAATATTTCATCCAAGCGTAATTCGCGGATACAAGAATTCCAACCATATGTGGATTTATTCGTTTTACAACTTCGTCATCCGGTGGACCACTGACTCATTGAATATTCAATAAAATATAATTTTTTGAATACAACAAGCACAGACATATGATAATTCAAAATTACACCATTCTCGTATTTTTCTCATTTCTCCTTAGTATCGTCAAGCGACAGAAATTGCCACGAGAATCGAAACCGATTTGAAACTGCCTTTGAAATTTCAAGTTTCAAATTTTCCCTCTACGTTCCACCATGAAACACCCATCGAAACCCATAGTTACCATGAAATTTAGGGGCGTTCCGAAATATGCGTTCCGAAAGTGATCGTATCGTTATTTCTAATACAATCCGGAAAGCCACTTTGGTGACTGAACAGAATATATGCAAATACGCGTCGTATGAATAACGTGTCGACACATACGTTTATAAGTAAACGTGTCACTTTTGAAAATTCTATTTAACAACGTGCATGCATACGTGTATATCTACATGTAAGATATTATATAACATCGTATGCATATATAACTCCTAGTATAAAGGCAAGGATACCAAATGATAGGACGTATATACTCAGCATATGTGAATCATATACGTATACGTACTCAACATATGTGCAGCCACATGTGAATACGCTATCAAGAAGCATGCAAAATTCTGTCGCTTCTGATATGCGACGAGCGATATCAGAAAGTTCAGTCAACTTGACTATATTAAAATAATACATCGATTGTTATCGCAATGCAAAACATTCATATGTGGCTTTATACCGTGATAATAATGCAGCTCGAATAGAAATGTCAATTAAAACCAGTATTCGTTATTTCCATATTGCTATCAACGACCATTTGTTATCTATCAAGTTCCACTTTCATACGCGCGTACATGCAGTACACGTATGTATGTGATATATTGTCGGCTTTACTTGAACATTCATTTTCGAAGCTTATAGAGTTATCGCGAACAGAATATGTACATATGCACTTTTTGCAAGATTAATTGTTTCCTTTACTATTTTGCATTTTCGTAAGAGAATTTGAATACATAAATTTATAAATTTTATTGAACTCTAGAAAGTGCATGTAAAACTTTATTAATGCCTTGCAGTATATCGAATGCACTTTGCTCCCGGTTGCTGCAGGTGTACATTGCACCTACGATGCATTTAGACTTCTCGCCGAAAGATAAGTGTATGCAACTGCACGTATGTGCACTGGTGCAAGGAAGTGCTTGCAACATGCTGAGCTGTAGAAATTGGCAAAAATATGACTAAGGTAAGATCTGTCAAAGTGGAAAGTGCAGTATTTCACAGTGAATGCAATTTCACCGTACATAAATAGAAAGCGCTGGTGCAGTTGCCGCTACAACAACAGGAATTGCAATCCGCGTCGTATCGAAAGTTCAAACTTCTCCCGCTTGCATCTACAGTGGCGCCACGATAGTTTCGAACGTTAACACGTGACGTACTAATTTGCAAATATTATTTCGCACTTGTTTTCCTATTGCCTTTCTTGAAATTCCTAACGGCCAAGTTATATCGCAGGCAATAGTACCGCGGGACGGACTTCCGGAAATCATCAGCAGGATCGGGAATGGGTACGCCGGAAGTTGCCAGAGAGCGTTTCGCCCCCCACCCCCCCTCATAAAACCGTTACTTCCGATCGCTCGATTCTACTGGAAGAATCCGTAAAGTGACATCAATTACGACCTGAAGCCCGGAACTCCTTATGGGGGCAGGATAATGGAAATACCCAGCACTAACGCGCAGGGCAGTTTCGTTACAACCCTTTGGAATTGCCACGTACAGGGATGACCGTTATGAGAAAGAAAAAAAATGTCGAGTCAGAATTGAATTAATAGAGAAAAACTTTTCCTTGAACGAAAGGGTGATATATTTTATAGTCGCATGCAATTTTTTACCAGTGCTTCGAGATCCTGAATAATGACTAATCAATTGACTGCATCAGGGCAATTGATTTGATCCCTCTTTCTAATTCGAACGAAATTATAAAAAGAAAGCAAAATATCTTCCTCAATTCTCGTGGCTAAAGTGAAAAATGATCCACTCTGACACCTTGTTTCTGTATTTCTTTCGCCTAATGAAGCATTAATGGACCACGCATACAGACTGGCAAAGAGAAATGGGGACTGGAGGAAGAAGCTGGAGACAACTGGGCGACAAGGGGGATGCTGTAACGTCATCCCCTTTTCTCGTGACCTTCCTGTGCTCCCTCGCCAAGTGATAAAAACAGGCTTTCCCGAAAAACGGAAACAAATGAACTGCAATCTCTTCCTGTCATCGGATAATTAAACCCGAACCATATACACTAATGGCTCTAATTAGTTCGATGACGCAATGATCGCCCTTTAATTTATCACAAGAGTAAACTGCGTTCGTTTGACGTATATACAGTGTGCTAGAATATTTTTCCAAGCTTTCCCATAATTCTTAGGCAGGCACGAGATATCAAGTAGATATTGAAAGAAAGTAGGATTGCCCGAGGGATATTTGAAGATTGCGGTGAAGGGTGAGAAAAAAGAAAGGGAAAGGAAAGTACTCTGCGGATTATCGGAAAATCAGTGGCATTCTGGCTAATACCATATATATATGTGTGTATATATATATATATGTGTGTATATATATATATATACTGTATGTATATATAAAGTCTAAAGGGCTGCCGTAAACTTTCCTTTGAGAGTCGACGTTGCGTGAAAAATGACCTCGAGAAAAAGTCAATCCGGTAGGTTTCAGATGGCAAATATTTCATGACCGATTACTTGGGTTAATTCGATTCAAGATTAAAGAATCAAGAACTTTGAAAGGAGACGGATACGAGATGATGAATTTACGTGAATCATCTGTATTGGGACAATAATTGATATCTCGTGTACAGTCAATGTCAACACGAGTGCAAATGTTAAAATATCAAAAGCATCAGAAAATATAGTTTCGCGCGTAAAGAGAATTTTAAGGAGAATTTTGATATCTTAATATTCTTACAGATGATATTGACTCTTCTATTTTTATTATTATCAATAAAGTCGTTAATCACTAGGAAATTACGTTAAGTACGAGTCCAATGGGTTTCCTGGTGCTCCGGGGAATATTTATTTTCTGAAAAATTGCGAGTGATTATTGTTTCCGCAAACATCTTGGGGTTGGCGAAAATTCGAGAGAACGTCTTGGTGTAATTAAGGCTTCGGGAGTTTCGAAACTCCGGAAGATGCTGGGCGATTAATTAATCCGTCGGACTCGAGAAAATTTTAAACTCGGCCGAAGGAACTTTTGGACGATTCGAATGAAATCTCGTGGCAGAATCACAGATTATATTTTATCAAATTTTATGGGGCTGTTCTCATGAAAATTTGCCAAAGTGTGGAAGTCACTGATAACGTTATCTCGTAGATTTTGACGAGAGAACGTGCACGACGTCTAAATATACGTATTACACGCTTAAAGTATTAAAATGCTATTACGCATATTTGTGTGTAAATATTAATCAGTAAATATTAATATTATAATAATTGATCCGCCATCTACAGCAACGTTGAGCCAATTGCAAAGATATTGGAAATATTTTTGCAAATAAAAAAGATATTTCAAATGCGAAAATATTATTTTTCTTTTAAATACAACGTATTGCAAAATTACTGCTCGGGCTGTCAGCTGTCCACATAATAAATTACAATCGTCAATATTAAAGTAAGAGCGCTAACGAACCCGAAAGAAGGTATCGCAATCGGTAATGATAAGTTGATAACAGATGTATCTTGGAATTTCAAAATATTGATAAGCTCTCCAGAGTAAATTTTGTGGCAGATATAAACAAGCACGTCATACACATACATATGTAATAAGCATACATATATTTCAATAAAAAAATATCCAAGATGGCTTCCAAAGAGAAGAGCCGAGAATTGAATGCTAATAAGACAAGTGATCAGTGAACTTTGGTTTATCGCAATATCTAGCGAGGTCAAAGACTTAAGTGAGAGTAAGTCAAGAATGTATAATCACGATTATCATCAGATCCACGTGTCGTCAATGATTATTTTACGGTCCGTAAAAAATCCGCGGTATATTCTAACAGGAAAAAAAAAGGTTGTATTTGCCCTAAACAATTTTATAATGTTGACACAACTGGATCTTACGCCTCTACCGTACATAAAATATGTGAAAAATATGAAATTTGTATCCGGGTTTTTTAACTTCTTTTCGCATGAAATTTTGTGTGTGCTGTAGGCGAAATAGGGAAAACTAAGATATAGTTTAGTAAAAGGACAGTTTTTTTTTGTAACGTGCGTTATATGTTTTAAATAAAATTTTGAAAAAAATTTTTTATTTTCTACTTAACCTCGTCAACCAACCTTACATCTTTAAAGAAAACTTGTCCCGCGATAAGACCCGCACTCTTAACGTCTTGACTCAATCACGTATTTGAAATTACTGATTTTCCCGCGCGGAAGCTCAAAATCTTTTGTGCGGGCACGTTTCGTAATCAGAGAAGATAATTCAGTCTGTAATTGCGAACTGTAAGTAACCGGAAACCGAGGACGTGTTGTGAAAAGAGAGAAAACAAAGAGTACGAAAAAGAGAAGAAAAGGAAAAAAAGAAGCGAAACTATAAGCCACCATCTATATTTTCATAGTACCACGTAACAATCATTACTGCATAAAATCTTGGGAGATACGGAAAATGATAGATTTTAAGTAAAACAGCATCCGTATTTTCGTACGTGAAATAAATATTAATTTTTTACGAAGCAATTATTTAAAAAAAAAAAGAAGAAAAGCAACATTGCTCATATCGTGGATATCAAAAGTAAACATTTACGTTTTAATAAATAATAATAACTTGTATCAATATATTATTATGCAGTTCACACTCTTCATATATATATATATATATTCCACATGTGTCATCCATCCGGCATAACAATGTTAACAATAAGCGATCACGTGACAAGTTTCCAAGAATCTGATTGGCATATATAAAAAAAATTATGCGGGAATTCCCTTACTGGGAAGTCCATGACGTAATTCTCGGATCCCATTATGTTTATAATAAAAAATAATTATTTTTCAATGAGACACAAGCAGACGAATCCACTGTGGTATATTATATAAATATATAAATATATATATATTAAATTTATCTTGCAGCATCCGTGTATAAATGTTCGCGATTCTCCAATGCAGTTATAGTCTGAATAAAGCTGTTGAACCGAACGAGACAAAAAAGTCACAGCGTCAAAATGAACTTGACCATTCTATTGATTTTGTTCCTTGGCATTTTTGGTTGTTCCGCATCGTCGGATTGTCCACGGGAACCAATTTGCAATCCAAGATGTCCACGTGGTCAACACTGCATATATCCAACTGACGTCGTGTGTGTGAAAGCACCTTGTTGTCCAACCCAGTGCGTACCGAACTACTAAAGTACAAGACAGGGTACTTTTTCCCTGTACTTGACCTATGACCCACTGGTTACGTAAAATTATACCACGAGAAAGAAGGCTACTGAATATTTACAAGTAACAGAGACAGAAGCATAAATTGCCTGACGTCTGTTGAATGTCAGCTTAAATTTTGAATTTATTATAAAACAAGACATTCGACTGCAATTTTTTGTATCTGTCTAAAAATACGAATAAAACGAAATTTGTAAAAAGTATATATATATATATATAAATTCCTAGCAGATTTAACGTAAGAATTGCAGCGATCAATTGCACACGCTTATGCATGCGCATATATTAAGAGTTAATCTGTAGCCTCGAGTAAGACGTGTATCAATGCAAATGCGCCTTTATTGTTTTCGCATATCCAACTGCTTGAACATTTATGTTTTTTTCAAGGCTCGTAATCAACTGTATGTCCTGCACAGGTCGACGTCATCCGGGACAGCAAATTAAAGTAAATATTACAATGTGGAGTTCCGATTGGCTCTGGAGGTTTTCCAAAAAACAATTGAATATTGATTTCGCGACTATGAATTTTTTAAATTATTTAACGAATTCTTCTACTTCCTTCACATTCTACACAGCAAATCCGAATCAGACTTTTCGACTGACTCGTGGTATTAAAATCCAACGACGCATCTCTTGCGGTGATATAAGGAACTTTCTTTTTTATTCGCCAAATCTATCCTCTTGAAACGCAGAATTCTGAATGTGTACCAATTTGCATGGCGCCATATAATTCATATAAAAAGTGCGTATAGGTTTATATCACGAGCTTTGTGGCATCTCGTCCAATTACACAGGATCGTCAGCCAATTTATGGATAATAAGAGGACAGAATAGGCTGCTCGCCTGCCGTACGTTGACCCCAGGCATTTGTGCAAAAAATGTGCGAAAATTCCAAACTTCACGGTCCGCTCGGCACATTTGGAACAAGGGCTAATTTGTTAAGTAAAATAAAAAAAATTACCATTTCCCTGAATCCACATAGATTCATGAACAATTAGCACGACGGAATCTGCAGAATCTTTCGTAATTTGTGCACGTCAAGCGAGCCTGACGAATTAATTGAATCAATGTGAATAAAGAGGAATCCAAAAAATGACTTGCAAAATAATTTTCATTCTGCCATGAAATATATACACACGTGTTTCGTTAACTAACAGCAAGAGATATGACTAACGAGCAGCTCTTCGCTTCCAACCTGATTAGCATAGATAAACTAGAAAATTTATCACTCATCCACTTCGCACGAATGCTCGCGAATTTCCAGGAATAATTATATTCAGACGCCTGAAACCAGAAATAAAGATCAAGAGCAATTTGTTGTACCAGCTAACCGCGATGAACACCACTGAAAATTGTATAAACCGATCAGTGTATGAAACTGATGAATTACGTGTTTGATGAATATAAATAATCCAAAGCGAAGGCAACAATACCGGAATAAATTGAATAACGAGTATTATTATTCCAGCATGCACATAATTATGCAGTCCGAAGTCAAGAACTGTTATTATACGAGAATTTAAGAAATTCGCTTTTCTATCGCCGCAACGTCATTGGCTGATCCTCCGTCACGTGCCGGCCAATTTCTGAGTCATGAGCATAATTTGCATCCAAGCATAAATACCTGTTGCCTGTATAAATACCTGCACAGGCTTCAGGCTGGTTTTCATATTTACTGAACTTTAGACTCGAGCAAAGCAGCGAATGCATTGTGTCAAGATGAACTACGGTATCCTACTAGTTTTGCTGGCTGTAATTTTTGGCTGCGTTTCTATGGCGGCTGCCGATGACGACTGCCCTGTAGTGCCGATTTGTACAGCAAATTGTAAACCGCACGAGCGTTGCGTTTACTTGAAGAACGTCATGTGCATCAGGGCGCCTTGTTGCCCAACCGTATGTGAATCGATCTACGGATAAGTGGACAAAGCTGCAGTATTTTTCCTGCGGCTGACCTGGGACCGTCTGGAAAGGAAAACCTGCAGCATCATAAGGGACCGGAAGTAGCAGAAACCGAAGAAGAAATTGGCTGCTTGCTTAACGTCCTTCTTCCGTTTGAGGACGCGTGAAATTGTAATTTTTTGGCTACATAAAAAAAATGAAATAAAACTTCATTTCCGACATTCCTCAGCGATTCTTTGAGTATGAATTAATGTTTTTGATTTTATCAAATTTATCTGGTATTCAAATAAAGCGGGCCTTTTCAGTGCTACCAACACCCTTTTCTTTTATGAACCAAATTATTAAAATTGAAAAGTGAAATTCTGAATATGTACCAATCTGCACGGCGCTATATAAATTCCCACGGAAAGTGCCTACGAGCACGTAACTCTTGCTCTCTCTGGCATCTCGTCCAATTACACAGGAGCGTCTGCCAATTTATGGATAATAAGAGGACAGAATGGTCCTTGCCTGTTCTATATTGACCTATGACATTTCAAGAGTACGGATGATTTATAAAAAATTATCTTAACGAAATTTCTCAATTTTCAATAAGCGTGTTAAATGGGCCTGAGGAATCGGTCGGATAAATAAAAATAACCAGGGCCGTCCCTATCGCTTCCTATCCCTTGCAGTCCAAATGCATCGACAGGTTTAGCACGGGCAACGTCGGAAGCTGCAACTGTTACTTCTCAGCGTGGGCAAAGCCCTGGAAAATTAGACCATTAAGCTGGCGTATGCCCGACCTGGCTAAGGCAGCTCAAGCTGGCAGAATTTGGCTCTGTCAGCAATGGGGTTGATATACCTATTTTGCTACCCTATTAACTAATCAGCGACCAAGGGATCGTCGGGATGATTGAAAGATCAAGGAACGTCATTGCCACTTGCAACGAAGACTTCCGCAGATGAACTGCACTGTAGCGAGAATTAGGCGTTGCCATGGCAACGCGATATCGCCACGAAATACAAAGGATACGAATTAATTTTTCGCGCTTTCGTAGGAACGAAGTAAAAATCGATTGTGTAGAAAATTTCGAAAAAAAATCCCCTGGATTTCACAACAAAATATTATCTGCCACAAACAATGCAGACGTCGCTCGTTCGCATCGACTCTTCGGTGTTAACTGGAAAAATAGGAAATTGCAGAATTTTCCACAATCCGCAACGAGCCTGCGTTCAGTGAACCTGATTAATTAATTGCGCCAAGAAAAATAAACAGGAATGGAAAAAATTACGAGCGCTGTTACAAATGCAATGGACAACGCAATACTGTTTTTACAAAATGGCCTCCATTCTTCCTTGCAACATATACGCATTAATATTTACGCTGCTCAACAAGAAATTGCAACTAACGAGCAGCACTCTGTCTGCATTGTGACAGAGGTAAACAAATTCCATTATTTATTATTCACCATCTCGGTATAAAGGTTCGCAAATCTGCAGCTCGAGTCACAATTAACTTTGAAACTGCATCGAAAGCTTCGGTAGTCTCGAGGAAAACCTAAAGTCAAAATGAAGTGGAGCGTTATATTTATCATGCTGGTGGCTATTTTCGTTCACGGCACGATGGGCCAATGCGTACCACAGTGCCGTCGAGGTGAAAGGTGCGTTAGAATCATGACACGTCCCTGCTACCGTCCACCATGTGTCAGATACCAGTGTCGCCGTCAATCTGGATAAGGAGAAGAGGTAATCCACAATTACCGATATCCGATGACGATCTTGCGATAACAGGGAAATTTGAATTTTGAAACACTGGACCAAACGGGATGCTGGCGTCTCGAATGAGAAGAAATAATCCATCAACTCCTTACAAGACCTTACAATGATGATTGCCAATGAATCTTTGTATAACCTAATCAATGTGTGAATTTCTTATGCGTTTTTTTCTTCCTGAGTATCCATAATATACACCAAAAAATATATTGAAATAAATTTAAATGATATGTGTACCTATATTCCACTTTACTCTATTGACCTGTCCGATGTTGGCAACTGTCTCTATACAGGATTAATCAGAAACTTTTTTCGTTATGACGTCATTGGTAGGCACTGCCACCCATTGACGAATTTGATCCGCCGTCACTCGTAAATATTCGTTATTCTCACATCTCTACAATTTTCGATAATTTTCAAAAATATTCAAGTTCAAGGGATCTGAAAGTGACCGCATAAAAAGAGCATAAATTGATATGAAACAATTACATATATCAACTTGCACCTCGAATGGTAAAGACAGTATTGTTTATGGAAAATAGGCTGCGTTATGTCGTGCGGGGCACACACGCACGTGTTTGTGTAAGTTAATAATAAGATGCGGATAATTAAATTAGCACAACCTAAGCTGAAAAGTTTTCCATAATTCGCACATATACCATCATCCGTAGATCCTGTCACATTGCAGAAATAAATATAAACGCAAAATTATAAATATTAATTTGCAGATCCGACGATAGGCGCAATACTATTTACAGCAACTGGATTACATTCTGTTATCAAATGTTTATGTACGCACGTGTGTTTTCTCTCATAATTATATAATCCAACTAAAGAGAACCAATTGACCTGGAAAGAAGTAAAGATAAGCAAATTAGAAAGTTTAGGCGTCATCCTCTCGCAGTATAAATACTCCCGAAACTGCAGCTCTAATCAGAATCCATACGGAATCGTTGAATCAGACACTCGTTCGAAGCAACTTAAAAAGTCAAAATGAAGTGGAGCGTTCTTCTCGTGTTGCTGGCAGCCATCTTCTTACAAGGAACCATGGCCCAAGTGTGCGGAAGGACATGTCGTCCACCTCGCAGATGCGTTCTTGATCCCTGCTTCAAAGCACCTTGCTCAACCAGAGGCCGCTGTGTGGGATAAGGAGAAGAAAATGAAGCTGCATTCACGATGGACGTAATTGGATGACGACTTGCGAATACTGTAAAACCAAATTTTGAAAACACTGTTCAGTGAGAAATAATAATTCAATAATTTTATTTTATTATTTTTTTATCACCAATATCACTGAAACTCTGAATAAATTAATCGACATGTGACAATTACTACGTATTTGTTCCTAATTTCCTAAATACCAATATGTCATATCCAAGGTAATATAAGAAAGTACATTCAAAAACAAGTGTCCCCTCCTGTGCCGACCAGCTTTGGCTCAATCATTTTTGAAAAACCCCCGAACTGCTCCTCGAATTCCGAATCGGAAAAAGTTAAGAGAAAAAAACGATTTGCGATTTGATTGGACCAACGAAGGGCCTAATTTTTCTTAATCCACGGGCATCTATAATTAAATTAGCACAACCTAAGCTGCAAAATATTCCATAATTCGCACATATACCCACATCCGTAGATCCTGAATACATTGCATAAAAAAATATTAATGCAAAATTATAAATATTAATTTCCGGATCCGACGACAAAAGCAATATTCTTTACAGCAACTGGATTACATTCCGCTATGAAATATGTATGTATGTACACAAGTGTGTTTTCTCATTTAATAATATAAGCCAACCACCGAGAACCAAATATCACCTGGAAACAAATAAAGATAAGCAAATTAGAAATTTTATGCGTCATCCCTCGCAGTATAAGTACTCTCGAATCTGCAGCTCTAATCAGAATCAAGATTGGACTGTTGTATCAGTCATTTCTAAGTTCGAAGCAGCTGCAAAAGTCGAGATGAAGTGGAGCATTATTCTGGTGTTGCTGGCAGCCATCTTCTTCCACGGGACTGTGGCCCAAGTGTGCATTCTGCGATGTCCTCCACCTAAGAAATGCGTTGCTCTTCGCTGCGCAAAGAAACCTTGTTCAAAGTTAGGCGCATGTGTTTGATAAGAAAAAGAAGATAAAGCTGCATTCACAATGGACGAAATCGGATGACGACTTGCGAGTACCGTAATATAAAAATTTTGAAAACACTCTTTAATGAGAAATGATAATTCAATCATTTTTGTTATCATTTGTAATCACCATTATCACTGCAATTCTCAATAAATTAATCAACGTGTGAAAATTATTACGTACTTGTTCCTAATTTCATAAATACCAATATCCCATATCCAAGGCAATATGAGAAGATACATACAAAAACAGAAAAACAAGTGTCCGCTCCTGTATAAGAGCAACGACATGTATTTTGTTTTTTGCGAAAAATTCATTGAACTGGACCAGCCACGTGTTCGCAAACTTCTGAGTCAATGCTGTCACTCATGTATATGACAGGCTTGGTTGACATGAAAAATTCAACTGGAAGTCCTCAAACTGCCAAAACACTTTTATTTCAATTGTAGTTGACACTATGCACTAAGAGGTTTTTTGAGGCGCCGAATTCGAATTTGAATAGAAAATTCGAAATAGCTAACAGAAAATCGCAAAAAAATACATGATACTTGGAATTTCTTAGAAAAATAGTGCCGGCCAGCTTTGGCTCAGCTATTTAAAAAAAAAAACCGAATTGACCCTTGGATTCCGAATGGGAACAAGTTAAAAAAACGATTTGCGATTTGATATATCCAACAAAGGGCCTAATTTTTCTTAATCCACGGGCATCTATAATTAAATTAGCACAACCTAAGCTGCAAAACATTCCATAATTCGCACATATACCCACATCCGTAGATCCTGTCACATTGCAGAAATAAATATGAACGCAAAATTATAAATATTATTTTGCAAATCCGACGATAGGCGCAATACTATTTACAGCAACTGGATTACATTCTGTTATCAAATGTTTATGTACGCACGTGTGTTTTCTCTCATAATTATATAATCCAACTAAAGAGAACCAATTGACCTGGAAAGAAGTAAAGATAAGCAAATTAGAAAGTTTAGGCGTCATCCTCTCGCAGTATAAATACTCCCGAAACTGCAGCTCTAATCAGAATCCATACGGAATCGTTGAATCAGACACTCGTTCGAAGCAACTTAAAAAGTCAAAATGAAGTGGAGCGTTCTTCTCGTGTTGCTGGCAGCCATCTTCTTACAAGGAACCATGGCCCAAGTGTGCGGAAGGACATGTCGTCCACCACGCAGATGCGTTCTTGATCCCTGCTTCGAAGCACCTTGCTCAACCAGAGGCCGCTGTGTGGGATAAGGAGAAGAAAGTAAAGCTGCATTCACAATGGACGTAATTGGATGACGACTTGCGAGTCCCGGGAAAATTGAATTTTGATATACTACACCAAAATGAAGACCTAAGTGAGAAACAATGATTAAATAATCATTTCTTCAATACTTTTCCACGAACATCACTGGAAGTTCCAATAAATAAATACATTTCTGACGATTGTTGCGTATTTCTTCTTCATTTTATAAATTCTAATATTATGTATATTATATAAGATATGCGAAAATATTTAGGTACGATATCTACGCACGTGCTTTCTTACCTACCAATATTATCCGACATAAAGTTCATGTGTAAAATAAATAAAGGTGAATTCACAATGGACGATATCCTTCACCTCGAATAGTAAGGAAAATATTTTTTATGCAAAATAGGCTGCATTGTACACGCACGTATTTAGTAAGTTAATAGTAAAATGCGAATGAGGATAATTAAATTAGCACAACCTAAGCTGCAAAATATTCCATAATTCGCACATAATACCCACATCCGTAGATCCTGTTAAATTGCCGAGAAAAATATTAATGCAAAATTATAAATATTAATTTGCGGATTCGACGATAAGCAAAATACTCTTTACAGCAACTGGATTACATTCGCTATGAAATGCTTGTGTGCACACGTGTGTTTTCACACTTAATAATATAATCCAACTAACGAGAACCAAGTATCACCTGGAAACAAATAAAGATAAGGAAATTTGAATATTTATGGGTCATCCCTCGCAGTATAAATAGTCTCGAATCTGCAGCTCTAATCAGAATCAAGATTGGACTGTTGTATCAGTAATTCCTAAGTTCGAAGCAGCTGCAAAAGTCGAGATGAAGTGGAGCATTATTCTGGTGTTGCTGGCAGCCATCTTCTTCCACGGGACTGTGGCCCAAGTGTGCATTCTG
>JARQTI010000726.1:134710-208820 GCA_030142655.1 Trachelus tabidus
CGCCGCCCAATCTCCTCTGTTACCTCACCGCACCGCGTCCACCCGCTACCGACCATTTTTGCATCCCACTGTACATACGGGTCACCCCGTATAGCACACTGATCACATAGATAAGGAGTATACAGGTACGGCGTAAAGCCAGTACATACTAAGCCGCGTACTGTTAAGGAGTGTAGACTATAATGACTATATGGAACCTTGACCGATAATCTTGCGTTTGAACGTGTAAGGGGAAAAAAAATGGAAGCGAAATGAAACCGTGAAAAAAAATTGTTCGAACCCTTTTGGCTTAATGGCGATCGGTCAACTTCGTGGCTGAGCAACGAAGGAAGAAAAATCGTTGCGGCGCCATATTGGAAATGAGAGTCGCAGACACGCCACAATATCGACATAACATACTGATAAGGCGGGAGCTTCTGATAAGGAAAGGTGCACTGAGCTATGACGTCATATATAACGTTTTATTTTCGTACCATTTCATACCACGGAAGGGTATTAATTATTGGCCGACCACTCTACAAGGTGCTACCCTTGCTAATGGTCATCGATAAGAACAGTTATCCAACAGTGTGATATCAGTACGTAACGAAACGTCGTATTCGTCACACATGATGTAGCCCAAAGGTGAAATCGAAAATTGATTAAAACAAAATGACTGAATCGACCTCGGTAAGGGTTGTAATTCTGTCGATCGTTCGTGTTTTGTGTTATTGATGCGTCGCCCTTAATCCCCCCCCCTCCGCCCCCCTCCACCCCTTTGCCGTCAAGCCAACCTGTCATTAAGACAGCTCAAAGCGCTGAGGTCTCTGTGTTTTATTGAGAGTTCGACTTGCCTCTTCGACCTGTCAATCCCATATTTACAAATTTCGGCATTCCTGTACATTCCGTTGGTACTGGCAGCCGATGACGTATTCCTGTCAACGATAGCCGAAGCTGAGATTCGGAAGCCTTCGGGCTGCTTCGTGAACAGGTCGAGTGTCAGAAGTCAATGACGAATGACAAAAATGAAAAGTCGATGAAGAATTTTTTATATAAAAAAAAAAAAGAGAAAATAGGAGTTCGAGGAGGGAGTCGCAGAATTTTTTTTCGAAATCTTCATTATTTACTGGAACGTGTGTTTGACTGTATGATTGCACGTAATGTATTACGTAGCGAAGTTATGTCAATCGATAAAATGCTACGTCACAGTCAGGGTAGAGCGAATTGTCAATATCGACATAGGCAATAATTCATAATGCAGAACTGGGTGACTCTTTAACAATGGAATTGGACATTCTTACGTAATTCCGATTCGCATATAACGAATACAGCAGGCAATTAAGGTAGATATATGTTCGAATTCGTAAGACTGTTAGAAAGAGAAAACATTATTTTTTATTCAGCCATGAGGAATTAAAACAGGAAATGGCACATTAGGCAACACCCAATTGCGTGACAAGAGATACCTAGTGTTAGCTGCGGTAGATCAAGTAGACATTTTTTTTAAATAAGCCTTCCAAAAAAATTTTTCGTCCCAAAATTTGCATTTCAATATTACCAGCTTAAATGCACGTAAAATTGGTTTGTTTAACCATAGTAAATATTTGGAAAGAACTATTAATAACAGTCAGTATGTAAATCTGTTATACGGAATGCGAGTTCTCCTTTCCATGCCGTTCACCCTCCCTTGGTATGCATGTGTGAACGCTGATTTATTTTTAAAATGATAGACTCCCTTCGCTGTATCTATACTCTAACGTGTATCGTACACATGTGATAACACACGTGGTAACACGAGTGAATCATTCTGTAAGAAATAAAGGAGCAAGTTTTTCTTTATTACAAACTTTCCTACTACTCGTACATGGTCCAACATAAGTGCAACATACAAAAGTATAATTGAACTACAGTTTACAGGTACAGTAAGTTATTTTTATGATACTATAAGGCTGATGTCTGTGAAGTTGACCCCTCATTATGAAAATTGAAAAAAGTAAATTAGAGTTCTGCATGTTCCCGGAAGAGTTCTAGAGTTCCTGACAGTTTTCAGAAATAGTTCTGTCGATTAAACGCAAAAAATAATGATAGCGTTCTGTAGAACTCTTTGAGAACTATCCGGAACTCTTATCAGAACTCCCGGAACTCTTAAATTTTTTTTCGAATCTACTCAACTTGCTACGGAGAATCTTCGAAGTCCCGGAACTCTTTCAATTTTAATTTCACAGCTTATTACTATCAGAATTACCGACGGAACTCTTTGAACTGGTTGAAAAATGTTTTAACGATAGGCTTTATCAAAAATTCTAGAGAAACTCTATAGTTCCTGATAAGTTTAAAAAAGTTCTGCTACGTAATGTTATTAAAAGACAAAAAAATGAAAAAAATGGTTGCATAATCCAAAGATGGATAAAACGTAAACGCGGAAACGTTTATGCCCTTGGCGATTAAATTATTTCGAGAACGTTTCTTATTAAACTATTCCATTTACTGCGGAGCTTATACTGGCCGCCATTATTGTTTCATGTTCATCCAGCATGCATTCCACACGTGAGGCATCTACCGTGTAACGTAGATGAGCGCGTATATACATATAATATGTGAATGTGCGAATGTCGTCTAACAGGGGAGTGTAAGAAGTGCCTATCCCTCTTCGTTCCCTTTTCAGTTACTTAATATTCAATTTGTTCATTTTGTATGAGTCGACATGTATTTCCTTTATTTAATTAAAGTTTTCTTTTATCATTTTTTATTAGCACTATCGACATACACGAATTGTATATTGAACACTTACGACCTCGTTATAGGCCACGCATGGTAGATATTAGTATCACAATAATGAAGTCAGGACGATTTCAAATATTTTTTTCGTTCTTTTTATAGAAATTAAACATTACTGCTATTAAATGACTGGTGGTAGATTCTGTCGCGATAATGGCCGTAACGCGAACCTATTGGGTTTATTCGGCAATTTAGGTTTTACATAATGTTGCGAAAAAGGACACACGAAATAAAATGTTACGCCGAACTCGTAACATCATAATCGATCTACTCGTTTATTATATACTGGCGTTATCAACGAGTAGTAATATTTTCCGGGAACAGAACGAGGGAAAATCCATAATGTATATGTATATATGTTGGATCTTCTAGTCAAGGACGATAATTATTTAATTGCTTTAAAACAGACAGCTGTAGTGAAGTCGGTAATGGTGGATTGGCGAAAAATTTAGCGCGATGTAATTCGCACAGGTTAAACGACGGAAAAAGGTGGTATTTACCTTGAGTAATATCGTTTACTTGGCGAAAAAGGTTTTATCCGATGCGCCATTTAAAAAATGGTTTAAGAGGTGGAGGATGGGTAAAAAAGATACATTAGCATTAAAGAGGGTTAGGAACGCGAAAGAAAGCACGAAAAAATTAATGAAAATGGAAAAGAGATTCTGGGATCTTGGCATTAATAGGATGAACAATGAAATGGGCATGTGACTTCATTTGTTTTTTTGTCTTTCAGCGTAGTCGGTCACACTGTCGGACATTTGATCATAATTAACCCTGGAGTAAGTAGGCGAGTGGTGTTTCTGAGCAATTCAATGGTTTACAAAATCACGCTTTTGTTCTCGGGTTAACGGACGTGCTATATTGAATCCTCTTTACGTTCCTGGTTAAATATTACTAATGGATCGTAAATTTGAGAGATTGATTTTTTACAACGCGAAACCTAGTATTCGTCAAATATTTGTATAAACAGAAATATGTAAACTCACCGATTCTGAAGTAACGTCCGCAATGACAAAGAGCAGGAAGAAAATGTTGCACAAGGTGACAGAGCATCGCGTTATGCGTCCAGAATGCACAGGAAAATCACTTAATGGTGTAATTCAATTTCTATTTTTCACTAAAACACGACTTTGACTATCGTTTATTGTTAAATCACTTTTTCGTACTGAAAACACCGTGAAAACAGATACACGTATTATCCTGAAGCTAAACACAATGGCGCGTCTAGAAACAGGACATTGTAAGCAAGACGCTACCTATTACTTCCGAAATTACTCACTAGAGGCGCTGCGCGAAGTGAAGAAAGGTGATCAGCTGCTTCTTTAGCGTCTGTAGCGTACGTTGTCTTCTCTAAGTGTCTTTTGATTTAACTAATTTTGGTGCGTATTAAAATTACATACAGTCAATCTTTTATTACGTGATTAACAACGCGTGAAGTGTTTCATGGTCCATGATGTTCGCGAGTGATAGTAAATATTACAGATTGGTCGATTTTGCTGTAGAAACGCAGCGCGTCCTCCATGTTCAACTAACAATCATGGCTCTCATCGATTTTTCATTGATTCTATCGATTATCACGGGCATCACGCGAATACTCATTATTAAAGGTGATGACTACGTGTTGCGGAGTTGTGCGGTTAAAATATTTGTGGACAAGAATCAAATATATCGCTGATTATTAAAATGGTTCAACAAACCATACACGGAGATGCTTCGTGAAGGTAAGTTAAAGAATTCTAGAAGTTCATAAAAATGATGCGTTGCAATTATCGTGGTCGGCTTCACTGTAGGGTTCTAATAACATTAATGTCTATTGTTATTTCAATGGTGACGTTCTATTGCTCAATCAAAATGTCTCTATTGTTTGTCGCTATTGACAATAAACCTCTTTATTGTCTTCTACTATGATATGACGAGCTTCATCTCGCCAGATCGAGTGTCGTTAAGAGGATAAACAAGAAAACTATATTTTGTTGACTTTATTGAAAAGTTCGATTAAATCTTGATAACATATCAAACGCATTTTCTATAGCTATTCGTTGCATTGTATATTCATTAAATATAACCTGTTGCAGCCATGAAATTTGCTCGTGTTTCTTCGGCATAAGTCGTGTATTTTCGTTTCCTTCTAGAAAGTTGGAAACAATAAAGCCTCGACAATGAATATTGTTTTCAGTTGACGTAACAAAAGAGAATATTCCAAGTGCCATCCAGTTAATTGTCAAACAGAATAATTATTTAATGTGTAAGTCGAACTAACGGGAATCGATATCGATTCTTTTATCATTATTTACTTAATGTGCACGTAGTTGCAGGTGCACTTATTTAAAACGCACTCCTGCAATTCCACCAGAAATTCATGATAACCCAAATTGTGTATGTACAAGCATCTCAATTTTGAGTAACACTAACACTCGGCGACCCAATCAAAGCTTAATTATCAATTAATCGTAAATTGATCATTTACCTGCAAGCCAACATAACCAAGCGAGTGTGTGAAATCCAGTACGGAATTTCCAACCACTTCTTTGAATTTCTATTCAATAGGTCGCCGCTCCGCGATACGTTCACATGTTTCTGCAAGTGGAAGGGTAGATAACACTGCGCATGCGCCACGACCTGTCTCTAGTAGTACGCGCGACCTCACTGCTTACTCGCATTGGTAGCTACAGATGCATGTGCACATATGCATGTCCCTACCTACCCTTACTTGTTCCCAAACACTGTATACAATATAAGTATGCACCACATGCTTTTCTATTATTACAAACTACATGCAAAGGTGGTTGCATGCTAGATGCACTGAGTTTTTATTGCAGCTGCCAAATTGCATTGGTTTGTTTTTTTTGGAAAAACAATTGTTTTATTGTAGGGAATGAAAATTGACTGCAGTTTTTCTTTGCAGGGTCTGCAATAGCAATGACGCTTTCTACATCGGTGCAACGCCTATCATGGATGTAAGTATATGCATTTTTAATAGATTTCTCTTAGTGGGAAATGCATTCACTTTATACGGAAACCAAGCAAACTGCATCGTGAAGTTGCATACAAATGCGCATTTAACTTTATATTTTCGGTCTAATCCATTAACGATTCCCTGTTGGGACTGATCGGTTGACGAATTAACAAGTTAATGGGATAAAGTCTAGTTTGCATTCGAGCGACGCTTCGATGCGACGCGTGCAGCAGACGCCGTCGGTTCTACGGCGTCGTCTTAGATACGTGCATGTAGGTTTCTGCAGACGGCGATTTATGTTTAATGTAAACAACCCTGAAAGGGCTTTTTCTCTCAAATGGCTTCGAGACGTAGTCAAAGGCCTCCTCGTTTGACGCTTATATTCGTTAGCGACGACGTCGACGTCGCGACGGCAGGTTATTCGCGTAAAAACTTGCCTTTATACGTTCCACTGTCTGTGTACGCGACTTAAGTTTTTTAATATGAAGATTTAACGACTATGGAATTTTTTTTCGTGACTTGGTCAAATGATGTATTAATTTTTTTGCTTCACCGTTTCGAAGTTTTCGGAAAATTCGTTCAAATTTATCATAATAACATGAAAAAATGCATGTATTTACAATTTTCGAAAGTATCACAGATATAAAAGAACAATATAAAACAAAGTACTTTTTGGTAATTATTAATTATAGTCCAGGTTCGTTAAAGGGTGAATAAATTTTTTGCATAATAATAAAGACGCCACTTAATAACTTATAGACGCCACTGCAAGCTATTTGTTTAAGGGTTGTTTTGCTGAAAGGCAACCTGTGGCCCCGAAACCAGTGAGTTTATTTTATCCCAAGAGGGGTGAGTCACAAATTAATCTTTTTCAATCCCTTTTTTTTATTGTTCGAAATCGTTAACCCTCCCCAGATATTTACGTATTTTTACGCGCGACCAACCCTTATTAAATTACAGCCCAAGAACGAATTTCTGATCGGTCGTCGTTCGGGTCATTATCATTAAGACTGTTCAATTTTATCAAACTTATGCAAAAGGCGAAGTTACGATGGCAAATATTTTGCGAGAAATGGTTGAGGCTCGGCTAAGGGGTTGTTACAGCAGAATTATTCCAGACTTCTGCCAGTTCCCATTACAAATTCATCCGAAAGCTCGTAGATGCTGTTTCAACCCCCGTAGGCGTAAGGGTGGTTAACGACCAGGAATGATAAGCGAGGCGTGCAACGTTGACATTGACTGAATGGACCGTCTCATTCAAAAGCAGCCGCTACGACTGAGTGCATATTGCATCTCTGCCCCGAGGGTGGGTCATTGCACCGGATAGACTTGTGAAACTTTTTTTTTTCAAAAATAAACACCCCTCAGTACACAAGCAGCGACGTACGCAGTGTGCAAGATTAGATGCAGCTACGTCTATGTGGACATGCACTTTCCGATAAGGAAATGCAGCCGTTGCACTCAGCACCGAAACCACCCTTACGCTATGCATTCTTAAGGGCTGAACTTCAACCTGAAATGAATAGCGCTACGTGTATGGACATGGAACGACCTATAAACTGTTCTATCCAATGGTTATATCAATGCTCGTTATCTATTGTATCGAAGTATAATATTGTATACAGTATATCGATATATCGGAATGTATCCATGTATATCGCTATAAGTTATATTTCCTCTCTGGCAGGTAAACGTATATCCCATTGTATATTTGGCTCACAGGTGGACTCGTATCGTCGAATAATCGAAAACACATAGAGTAGTTTTTGGTAAAAAAGAATTTCAAATTTTTCCATTCCAAAGATCAAGCCTCCAAATAGGCTTCATCGAGGCAATTCCGTTACTCGGGCGATACGTGCACAAATCTCGTGTTTTGGAATTTCAAGGCTCTCGCCATGAAATTCCAAGAGAGGGGCGCATGCACGCCACGGCGAAACGAGTGCTCTCCAGGTACACGTACAACAGGCAACGGGTTAGTAATTTAACGAAGGGCGGCTTTAACGAGGCCAAGCGATGAGGGTAGTCGACGATAGAGCAGCCAATGGAAAGGGCTGACGGAAGCGGTTCACTCGAGTATCAAAGTCCTACTAATTCCGTGGTAGATTAAGAGTGTTTAGTATTTCGTATTTTGAAGAGAGATCCGGGATCAAATCTGTGATAATCGGCTGAGCGGGGGGAGAGCTCGAGGATCCTTAATAAGGATTCTCTAAAATCCTGTGACTGTGTTTATGCCTCCGGAGCAGTATGCGTACCTGGGATAGTGTCTGTGTACGAGACTTTCGACACCTGTAAAATCTTATAATGTCTACGCGATGTATTTAAGTTGCCAGGGTGTGGGCGTGGCCTATAGAAGCTTTTACTTTGCCCGGCATTCTGGCTCGATATGCTAAATCATGCTAGCGCGTCGTGCAGCGTGAGAAATTGGTATCGATAATGCGTAAGCAGTTTACCGTTGCATAATCCTAGTGTGGGAGTATGACTGCTGTCACTAGGATCAATATCCAGTGCTTGCATTTCGGTCATATTGATGTTCCGCTATAGCTTTGTGGTAAAAAAGTTATTGTCGTGTTTTTGATACTCGTGCATGACGTTTTGTGCGATTGAAATTTATCTATAATAAAGTGGCTTAATCAGATAAGAATATTATATAAGGTTCCTGAATAGTTTTATCTTAGGGGTAATGGGTGATCGGTAATATTATTATTACTTTAGACCGAGCGTTTAAGTCGTGCGAATTTTTGGATTTTGTAATAATTATAATGTAGTGATTTAGGGCGAATAAGGTAAATGCATGTTTGGTGTTGTAAAGTGTGGAATAAAATCACAATAAAATCGACATCGGTCAGCGACGAAACAAGGTGGAATGGAGGATCCACTTGATCTTCATTCGATGCAATCTTATCGGTTTTGGAAGCCCACGTGATTTATTTCTAGACGGGGAGTCGCTATCGGAAGGTTATAAGGTTATCAGGTTATAAGGTCACGGAGTGGGACTTTGGGATTTTTTTGATAGTTTTACGTATTAAAAGGTCGCTTTTTATACTTCGCTTGAATTAACTTTCCGATCCTTCGCCTTGCGTGCGGTAGAAAGTTTATATGTTGTAAGGGTGTAACGGGTGTCTGGTATTTTATTGACTTCACTCGGCTGTGATTTATTAATCTGTTCATTCGGTATTTATTATTAGACGCTATATTCACTGCGTAACTACAAGCGACGCAGAACGTCACGATGCTCGAGTTGTTTTGGCGATCGATCGCGTTTTTGATATCACCTGGGAAATTCGACTGTCGAAATTGGAAGATCTCCAGAGAGTCAAGCAGAGACATTAAAGAGGGATAAATGGTAATTTGTTGTACGCGGAAAAACTTTCACGTTATTTTTTTTTCTCGCGGGGGTTGAAGATATCTGTATATTTTTCTCGATATATGTATATGTTGCATATATATATCGCATGCAACGATATAGGGTAGGATCTTGTTTATACATATATGCATGCATGATAAATTTACATGCTGGCCGAATAAATAACATAGGGGTGGCCATTGGGAAGGGTTGAAATATTTGTTGTCAAATTTTTTTATGGGTATTATAAACTTTTGTTCCAACCGCCAGCACTGTTATCAAGTGGAGATTTAAAATGATAAATTAGAGACTGTGGGGTCGTCATTGATGAATTTAGATCGTGCTTCGATGCTGTTTATAATTATACTATATATGAGCCCGTATTCAAAAATCCTTTTTAGGTCTAATAGCCAATAGCTTTTAAATTTTTTCTTAGTGACTTTTAACTACAAGTGACTCTGTTAGTGACTTTAAGAGCGAGTTGCGGATACGGACTATGAACTTTATCTTCGCCGAAGAATTCTGGACCGAACGTATGTGTACCTAAGCATCTTATCGAAATTTATGGCATACGTGAAATAATGTATCATTAACGTTAACGTTATGACTCTAATGTAAATCTGTGGATCGGAATACGCGGAGATAAAGCAGCCAATAGCATCTTCTCACTTTGGGATATTTCGGGCGCTTCAACCGACCGACGTGTCTGTCCCGTGATATTTTTAGATATCAAGTAAACAGGTACAACAACGTACAGTCACGCAGCGAAGAAATCACCCTCGCCGATGAAATTTGCAATTTCACTTTTTGAATTTCCCGCCTTGAGCGTGCACCATGAATTCTTTAAAGTCACGCCTTCTTTACCTGAACCTCGTACTCTTGCAAGAATTTTCACGCCCGACTGTACCTTACGTTGCAACTGGTTTATTCGATGCTACTGGATGTTTTTATCATGGACTGTACGTGCCAACACCATTATTCTGGATTTTCCAATGCTAGTGCACTGATATGTGTCTATATATACATATGTGTGTATATGGTTCATGTAGAAACACATACACGTGGCTCTTTCTATGTTATTCTTTACTCTCTTTTTACTGCAACAAGTTCAGGTGGCCAACCTATATTTCTTTCTCATTTTCTTCCCACTAGATTGCTCATCCTTACTATTCCGTTACCCTATAGTGCTCTTCACTTTTATCAAACATCATTTTTGTCCTTTCACGTCTTTCGCGTGACTCTTCCGTACCTCTTATACACAGCTCTTCCGTACAGGTGCTGTAATTCTGCAGTATCGTCGCTCGATTAATTTTAATTATCATTACGTTTCACATCTTTTTTATTATAGAATTTATATTTTCATTACTCTCTTCATTCTTTTAAATATATATTTTACTTTGTTTCTATGTACTTTGACTGTTGCACTTTCACACTGTAAAGTGTCAGGATTGTCAGCTTTTACTGTCACGTAACGACTTTATGATTATCCGGCAGCTTTTCGCAATATTTTTTTTGCATGCTTTCCACATACGTGCAAGTTGCATATTTTCCCAACTATTTTCTCCGTCTTTGCTTCTTTCCGCTTATACGCGTGTGTCATTCTTGTCCTTCGTAGTGAATGAGAAATCTCTCACAAATCTAGTCTTTTCTTTTTTTTTCTCTTAGGTTGGCAATCTTGACTCCACCTAGTAGTATCTACTCACTTTCCTTCGCTGTCGACTTTATGACTCCACGTAATACTTGGCAAAAATATCTGCGACAGCTAGAATAAGAGGACGAGATAGCGATAAAGAGGATTGGGTGAAAAAAAAAAGAGGAAGAGAGAGAGAGAGAGGGAAAATAGCAGATTGGTAGAGACAGATAGACAAGTGAATGTGTAGGAGAGTAAAGGAAATGAATAAGGGGGGAGAGAGAGAGAGACAGTGAGAAAGGAAGAAAAAAAGGAGAGATACTCCACTTTCCAGAGATAATATTTCCTCGTACAGTGAACGGACGGTCGCGGCTTTCCCATAGAGGCGTCGCGACGCATTCAGAAACTGTCGTTATTTATTTTCCAAACGATAACGATCACAGCAACCTTTTCGTACAATAATGAAATATGAAAAATATCCGAGAACAATTTTTTTCTATCCTACAAATTTTTTCATAATTTACCAAATTTTCTGTCGACGATGTGTAACTTGCTGTTACGTTTCTTTCCTTTGTTTACTATTTTTTTTTCATATGTGGAACGAGAAACGTTCAACCCCCACAACCCTTCCCACGGTTACAGCACAATAAACGCCTTCTTTCCCTGGAACGAAAAAGCTGATCACTCCGTTACACACACACATGTCCACACACACTGACTCAATCTCAATATAACCAATAGCCATTACGCGTCGTTCAATCAAAATCCATATTTGCGGTTCCCGTGAGATTTGTGTAATTTGAGAAAAAAATTTCCTCCACGACCCCCCCTTTTTCGAAATCCGAAGGGCAAAGAAACAAGCACGTGACCAGTTGCCATTTATGTATCTTCCCCTTGTCTTATTTGTGTCACACATGTAACTTCCACCCTCGCTTTGCAAATTTACATTATCATCCGCTCGCACATCCACCCCCTCACTTCCCTTTCCCCTGCTTCACCCTCACACTCGACTGTAGCCACGAGGAATCTCTCGTAAAAGTAGAAGAATAGGCGTCCCACGTGTGTAAACACACGTATGTACCTACAAGGTTCGCGACAGGTTAGCTAAGAGACGTCACATTGTGACCCCGAGTTTTTGACCTACGAAACAAAAAAAAAAATAATTGGGGCAGGGTCGCGTCCCCAATGTACTTAGTGTCTCTGGCTTGGAAAGCCTCGTCGACACCTCCCTTTCCCTACTTGTCTTTTTATTTTTTTAATTCAGTCCTCGCACGACTTCTCCTAACAGTCGTCATTGTCGCCAACTCTTTCGTGACCTTTGGCCCGCGCGAGGCACGCGCGAAAATTCTGCCGTGGAAAAAAAAATCGACCCTGCATATACGTACAACTCACGTGCCCTACACAATTCAAGCTGATATAGCTTAGACCGTAGCACAAACTATAGCTTAAAATGAAGCATGGGACAAACCACAGAGCAGGGACACAACCGCAAACCATAGTTCAAACCGTGTAACGTATCATGGGTTCAATGCCAGTGATTAATTCGCAGTACCTCAAGATCCAAAAGTTTTTTACGATTCGCCGACACGTGGATAACCAGATTTTATGGTCCAGCCCGAGTCCCAATTTCTGTGGCCGGAGACCGTCTTTCTCCTTAGGGACTACAGGGTGGTTCAAAGGTGATCTACGGGGTCGTTCCACTTCGGGGAGCTCCGCGCTTTCACACAGAAGTAGAGGATCTTTCATCTTTAATGTTATCGTTGCAGAAAATTTTCATCGTGCGCCAAGTAGGCGATACTTTACGTCCTGTTTGCATGTTGACCCACGTGCTTTCCATGCTTCTACAGGACGTTTCATTTTTGACCCAGTCTATCAGGGAACTCCGTCCTGACAGCTTGTCTTACTTACACTGCTTACATCGCTGGCGAAGTATCTAGCCAAGGGTATCTAATCCCGTCCTCGTAAATTAGCGTCCCGACGCAAGGCGTCGTCTTCTTGGTGCGTGCAGCTGTGACTGTGTGCGGGCTTGCGTATTTATGTGCATGGAAAAGTAGGGGGGCCAGTCATGGAACCGCGTGTATCTCTGTGTGCACGGCCCTCTTCGCATTCTAACCTGTTTTCATGTAACGACTTTAACGACTTCCACGAATAGGGAATGGAAGTCACGTCGAAGTACCCATTTGGACGTTGTCAATTAATCGCGTTAATTATTCTAATTAAAGATACGCGGGTGAGATAAGCAGAAGTCAGGCTCGGCCGATCTTGAGAATGTCTCTTGGGATTTGAATATTTAATTTCTCTGTTATGCTGATTTCTACTATTATTTTATTCAGCAGTCGCTTTGATGAAGATGTGCTCTTAAGCTTGTTTTTATTGCAATTTGTACACTTTTATTATATATTTTTCTCTGTTTCATTGTACTGGCTATTGTAATGCCAATCTTGTATGCAGTTTTTGTTATTGTATGTGGAACAAGTCGCGTCCTTAGCTCTGAATACCTTTTGTGGGATGTTATCAAGGCTCTTTGTATCGTTATACAATTTGATAGTAACGATAAGGCGGACAATTGTATGAGAAGTTTTATTTATTTTTTTTCTTCTTTTTTTTTCACGAATTCATAGAGAACGTGGAGGCAGGTCAAAGTAGAGAGGGCACCAAATTTTCTTTCCTTTTTCCTTTCACAGTCAAAGGAAGCTTCGTCAATCGGCTCGCCGATTTGTTTGCGCTACGCGGGACACGTTAGTCGAACACGTCGGAAGGTAAATATTTTTCAATATATAGGGTGACTGTATACGAATGTGGAAAAGTCGATATGTTTAATTTTTTTAGTCTTTCACGCTGCTTAATCGATGCATTCTTTACACGTGGTTCAAAATTTGCATTGATACGTAGAGTGCAGCACGCGTGATACGTGCGGGCGAAAATGATATATTTTTTTTTTAAATTGAAAAATAAAAATCAGGAATCGTCTGTTATCAGTGACTCTGCGTGACTGTCCTATAATGAAATTCTTTTTTATTTAAATCCCCTTTTCGGTTCCTGGACTTTTTTAACTTTCGGGCGTCTATTCTTGATCTGATGACGTAATCGTGAGCGGATCTAAAAAAAGAAAAGTTCATGGAAACGTTCAATTTGTGAAAGACACTGGCGGTTGACTGCCAATTAAAAACGCGATTTTTGTCACGTGGGGTGACCGCGTGCTGACGTCACGAGCCCAACGGGCCCCCTAATGCTCGCCAATTTAATAAATATCAATTACCAAGTGTCCAGCTGATCGATTGACAGCTGTCAAAATACAAAACAAACTTCATTTTTGTCAGTCATGACGTCATACTCAACTTAGGTTCCTCTTTTTTATGGATTTACCATCTCTGTCGAATAATGTTAGACTATTCATACGACACGCGGTATTGGGTTATTCATTTGGTCTGCCCAGTGGAACTTTTAATGACGACAATGGATACGCGCCTTTACGTATGATTTAGCATACGTTACATTACGTCACGATATAGTATGTCGCATTACGTTTACTTGACGTTTTTTACTTGATTAAGGATGATTTATTGAACGTGGCTTACCTATTCAATTAGGCATAAATTTTTGACTAAGGGTGTACTCACTGACGTGGATAGGGTTATGATAATTGATTGTAGCAAAAGCAGAGGGTATTACAAAATTTGGCAATTTTTCATACTGGGACTTGTTTAGCAAAAAATTTTTTTTTTGAATTTGTCAACATGATTGCAAAATTTCAGGTAGGATGCAACCGTGTCTCTTGATGTTAATATTTAATGTTTAATAATTTTTAAGCATGACTCGAGTTAATGAATTTTTTTCACTGACAATTAGTAATAATTAATTGGATGATTCAGAGAAAATTTTATGTGCGATCTAACAAGCACGCACCGCGTCCTGAAGTTGCATGTGTGAGTAAATCTGCGAGAGTACGTTATACGGTATTGCGAATTTTCATTAAGCTAATACGATTGAGTGTAAATTGGAAAATTTGAAAAAGTTTAAAAAAGTACGGATTAAGTAATAATTGCATTCAACTTGGAGATCCTTTGATTTCGCTAATTTCCACGCCGACGGGCTTTTGATAATTTTGCCTTCGCGAAGAAATTTATTTATTGTTCCCGCTATACAAAGGGCCGCGCAGGTAATGCAATCAGGAACATTAATGACATCCGGTGCTTCCTCTTAATAGATGAAAAGCCTGCACAGTGCAATAGCGGAAAATAGACTGGTGCCTCCGGTTGACTGTAAATATTGTTCGGCCTCGTTCGGACTTAATTTTGTTGTTGTTGTTTTTTTGTCGCTATGCTTTAGTACAATAGTTGTAACAATAAATGCAGAAATGTTTTTGACACTGTAAAAGTTAAATTTCTGACTTTGCGTTTTGCGCTTTTATTAGGTAATACCGGACGATGCATTTTTTTGGGGGAAAATTAAAATTTTGTTGTCTTTGTTTTTGCTATATCCGTTACTATTAATGGTTAAATTGCGGTCGTTTCTGCCCAGGGTAATATAATTTAATTTCGTTAGTGGTAATTAGGCGGCGAGGTAAATTTTCATTAAATCTTACGTTATAGGCGTGTGCTGTCTGACACGTAGTAGGTATTACTACTAGTAGCATAAATGCGTGTGAGTATACAGTGACGCAAGATTACAGTACGACGAAGTATCAGCACGTGAACGTGTAAACAGGATATTTTTGCCATTTTCAAGATTCCATTATAAAATACTTGGAAAGTTTGTGGAATAGTAAGTGGTAAAAAAAATTAACGGAAGTAAATAAAAATGGTCAAATTTGACATACGAGGCTGTGACCATTAAAAATTGAAAATTGGTCATTCAGATATCGAAGCGTGGTTTTATCGAGAGATCGATATGTTATCAACGACTGATCTTGCAAATTCAAATTTCAACAGTGTAACAAGATAACCATGTGTATTGGCAATCGCTAGAATCAAAATCCATACAACAAGCAAGTAAAGTGACGCCAAATTGGAGTTATCGTTGCCGATAATTTTCCGTTAGTTTGAAAAAAAATAACAAACTTTGTCCGTAGTCAAATTAATTTTCAGCCTATTAAAACGTACGAGTACCCTTATCTCACTGCCTCTGGAGAATATTCAAAATTTTTTTTTACAATTTGCAAAATCATCGTCAAATAAAATCTTCACCATGAACCTACCTGACTATCTACTATATATCCATATATATATATAATTTTTCAAAATCATCCCTTACCTTCACACTGTTTTCAAAATCGCCACCCTTCACTCGTACCAGTCAGTTCAAAGACGATAACTCCACTTACACCGAGATTCGCGCACCTTTATTAAATACGTTCCAAAAACATAAACTCACACCGCATAGATCATGATTTTCGCGCAAAACCCTTAAAAAAGGTATTAGACACATAACCTCCGAACGGTTGGATTGTGAAAATGCAAAAAAATGCAGGTTGTGTTTTACGGAAATACGCGGCAGGTATCAGCCAACTATTGTAAGGTGCGACTATTGCATATTAGTAGATCAGGCTAAGAAAATACAAGTGGAGGCGCGACGCGCCGCTTTTCGAATAGCGCAACGTGACACGAGCGCGCAGAGACGCACGACGTCTACTAAACCCGACGAAGCCAGAGGGTTGAAACGTGGTTGCCGTCGCGACGCTTTCGCGGTTCGTCGGCCGGCGTCGAGTACCTTCGGTCTGACGTCCGCCTATAATCGCGCGCCTCCTTCTAACGACCACCGGCACCGTTAGGCGCCTATCTGCAAGTCGACGTACACGACGACGCCGACGTCGACGTTCACCAGGAAACTCGGGGTAGCGTTCAGGCCACGACGTCGTCATGACGACGTAAACTCCAAAATACACATCGCTCCGTGGATACCCGGCTTTGCATTTTCTATTTACACTACATGTATATCTATACGCGTCTTTAGCGGATGGCCTTATCACGGTAGTACTTCTATTATCAGTAACGCTATACCACTATCAGTGGTCAGTAAAAGGCATAGTTGCTGGTCGAACGGCTGAGAAAACTATTTTTAGTTTTTTATTATCTCTATGAAATGCCGCATTGCTTGCAACTTGATACTGTTATTATTTTTTTAAAAATAAATTCTGCAGTGATCGATGATGTCTTGGAACCGTGCAGTTTTAAAAGTCGGCATACGAGTTGTTTTTGGAGGTTTCGCAAAATTTTGAAATTTTTCGAATTCTCTTTTTTTGGCTTGTGTGACCTTACGAACTTGTATTCTGCTCGAGTATGTCATATCGATCTACGCTAATGTAAAACTTGTAGTGGGCTTTCGGCAAACTGTATAGGTATATATTACTATACCGTTACATTCTTCAGGGTTTCTATGCAGCTGCAGTGCTTTGCGGTAATGATGTGCTTGACTGTATTCTCTAATGGTACGGATGGGATGCTAATATTATACGTTAGTGGGAATTTTGTGTTTGAAATTTTTGAACTGAATTGGGCTTACGAAATGCAAGCCTGGGTAGTTTTAGAAAATTGTAATGTACATTCCGTCAAATATTACGTGGATTAGAAGTAATTGCTTGGAATTGCAACTGCGCGTTGATTTATAATCGCAGCTGCAACATTTTGCCGTAAGCTGGTGTGTATCGAATGTATTTTGGAAAATTTCCAAAAGAAATTTTAGGACATTTAAACGAGCATTCTTATACGTTTACGTATACTACTAAGGTGAATCATTTTTATATTTAATTTACGTTCTCTCTTTATCCATGTCACAAAGTCCTCTTATAATCTTTATTTTTAATACCAACCAAACGGAAATTTTGTCCGGAATCGACGAAAAATTCCATTAAGGCTGATGGATTTGGTAAATAATGACTAAACGCCATTCCGATCGTCCTGAAGTTGGTAACATTGACTGCCGCATTCCTCATTCAATCAAATCAAGCTTTCAGCATTTTCTCATCCGAATCAGCCTTCAGGGTACAGTCGAAGAAGCGAAATAACTTGCTTACGTGTCTTCAAGGTTGGGTGAAATTTTTTTTCAAAAAGTCTTATCGCCCCAGGTGAGCCAGCAAGTCGATATTACGTTCAAAAGTGAGAACACTAAATGAAATATTTCCGAAGGGTCGTCGCGACACGTTGTTTCGCATTTCTGCTACTATATGTTGGTATCGCCGAAATGCTGTGTAAAATGGGAAATTAAGGATTAACAAAAAAATTAAAAAATATATTTCTAACCCTCAGCTCTATTTTTTTTCATTTTATAAACTCTTAGACCACCACATTTTTTTTCCAAATTTGTCCAATTTTCGATATGTTCAAGTTTACTTGAATAACTAGCCAAAGTCCAGAAACCCATCCGCGGCTGTATAAAGACGTTCGCTAATATAAAGGTTAAGCATTTTCAAATTCGATCCACTTTTATATCAGGGTCGACCTATTTAATAATGTTTTTCACCCTCAAAATTAATGATAGGCATAAAATTCCCTAAAATACGATTTGATTATCTTTTACGCGAAGAATCAGGAAGAAGAGGGGTCGTGACCCCGGCTGCATTTCGCTCTTACTAAATCGAGTAGGTACTCCCCGCAACCCGTCAGACACTACAATTGGGCCATGCGGGTTCATCCTGCCTGCGGGAAGTAAAGGAACAATCGGATTTACAACGCTTCTGACTTCTCCCGAGTGCAATCGCACTGCACCCTATTCGATTGCAGTCAATGGAATTGCGCAGGAAGAATTTTATCCGAAATAACAGGAATCTCGACTCTCTTGAAAATACGTACTTCCATTACATTACTATACAATATATGTAAATATTCTGCACAGTCCGAGAGATTTATTTTTCAACTAACACTTATGCCTTATCTTTAATCTTTCAAAGAGGTCAGATTCGTCAAGCTCCAAAGCAGTACAGGACCTGCCAAAGAGATTTCACCCTGGTCGCTCGCGACGCGGTTGTTACGCAAAGTGTCTCTTTGATATTTTACATTATTCAGCGACGGTCTGCGATCCGCTCGAAAGCTTACCCCATTGTGCGAAATATTTATTAGTCATTATTCTCAAATTGCAGGCACAGACACCCTCGAATTTTAGGAACGCTGTTTTTCTTACATATTTTAAATTTTTACCTCGCGAAAATTTCACTTGCAAATAAGACTCGCGTGCCCTTATTAAATATATTGCGAATAACGTTAGCTGGCACCGTGCGAAAAGGTAGGGATGAAGCAGAAAAAAAAAGAAAAGAGTAAACGCTCCTGGAATGACAGATGAAATATTACAGTCGCGACAAAAAGTTTACGATATCTAAGTTCGATTAAATGACAATTTCACTTGCTGTCATGTGCCTTTCAGTTTGGCGTCTTTGCTGCGCGAAGAAATACAAGAGAGATGAGCAATGATAAAACAATAACAGCAACAAAAAGTCACTGCGGGACGATCGAAGAGAGAAAAAAATGTCTGAGCAATCTTCTTCTTATTTTTTATTTAATCCTTCAGTCATTCTTGTATTATAGGATTCCACGCCTAATTGGAGAATAATCGGCCGGCATCGCACGGATCGAGGGGGTGGAAGCGGGGAAAAAAATAATATACAAAAGTCTTATCGAATAGTTATTTTTGGATTCCCCACTGAACTAGGCTACTTCGAGACAGACCTCCCACCCCCGTACCCCTATTACTCACAGGCCCGGTGTTCCCACCGATTCGTACTTTCATTCTTTATCATGATCGTGCCGAGTCCATAGGGGCCATTTTCCCGTGAGAGTAGGAAAGTCTGATTGCGGAGTCTGTTATTACGTAAAATTGGAAACGGCACAGAGGTTGATACGTGACGTCCTTCTAAGGTCTGACGTTTGCGTCAGAAACAAAAGGATAAATGCTCGATCGGTTGGTATACCGATTGATGTGTAGAAAATATCGCACAGATCGTATTATCATACAGGTAATTCGAGTGTGATAAACAGCAATAAAAGATATCTATAGAATTTTGACCTTGAAAATACTATTTTTTAGTAAATATTTTATTTTTTATTTTTACAATATCCTTATTCAATCTTATGATAGGATCGCAGAATACTTATCACCTCGTGACGTCATATGGGAATATTACCGAACGCACATGCTCTCTATTCCCTCACGATATAGATAGTCTAGTACATATATCAGCATAGGCGCTTATAGAGTGGTTTGGTGGGCAATCAGAATCCCTTCTTCAGGTATAAAACGTCGGAGTTATTGATTTCTCGGCTGCCCGAGCATTGTTGTGCCCTGCTGGTCTACTGGACTTTGACGACCTGCCGACCTGTCTAATCGACTTTGGACTTGGCCCATCATCCGACGCTGAATAATCCTGCGGAATCGGCCGCGTTATAAATGATTGTTATAGGACCGATAAAGATTCAGTGTGAAGAAGGTCCTGGTGAAAACGTCCCAGAGCGATCTTAGCATCGACCAGAAAACGCTATAGTTAGTGGTAGTCATATAGTCACATTAGAGAAAATTAGATTGGCCACGGCCAACCATGAACGCGTAAGAATTTCAGTGACTGCCTAGTGGGTATGTACCTATATACATATGTATATAGCAGTAGTGTATATATAAGATCAGTAGGTATTTGGTATAGTCTATGCGATAATAATATAATTGGCAAACAAGCACCGAACTATAATTTCGATTGTCCAATATATATGTATACAATGTTTGAATTATTCAAATCCGAATAATTTCCCGCGTCGCGAGCGGCCGCTTGAAAACCAAACGAAGCTTCTCGGCGTCGCGTTTTAGATTTTCGAATTTAGGCACAGTCGTACAATGCGGTGCCGTTCGTCAATGTCCCACTTAACAGTGGAACAATTCATTATACAAAAATGGCCAAGCCAACCTGACCCGAGCTAAGCTTACATGCGCAGCGCGGCACTTGAAGCGACTCGGCCAATGAATTATCTCGGTTTCAAATTGAAAATTCGCTTTAATTCCACTACGCGAGGACAAGTTGAAATCGGCCGAGCGAAACGCTTTGTCGGCACGAGAGCTTGCGAGGTATCGCACAATAAAGGGGACAGAGTTTTGGATTCGGATATTCTGCATTCGTGGAATCCATGAAATCCGCTATAAATTTCGATTCAAGTACTATCATTCGCGGGCGTGTGTAAACTATATATGTATAGCCAGGGCCGTACCGTAACTAATTTTCAACTATAAATATACTTCAAGCGGTGCTTTGGATCGCTGCCAAATTTATCTTTTTAGATCTAACGATGGTTTACGAACTTACGTTTTTACCAGTTTCATTGCTACTTTACGGTCAGGTAATTTTCTGAAAAACTGAAGACAAAAAAATGACGCGCTTTTCATGAGCTTGTGATTTCTTTGTAATACGGTACATATTTTTAATTTTTTCTTTGCGTTTTCAGAAAACTTTACTCTTAACGTTGAGGTCTTTGGAAAGTTTTATTATGGCTAGGCTCCTTGGGTTCCAGTAACCAAATGAAATAAAAGAGAAAAGGAAGGGTAAAAATAGATAGCTGGGATAGAGCAGGACAAAAAATTCCAACGAGTCATGGAAAAGTTCTCGAGGTGTCATGGGGGTGCCATGAAGATTCTATAAGGGTAGAATTTCCTTCCATGGTAAGAAACCCCACGAGCGGCCCAGGAAATAAGAGACGGGGGGCGTCGGGACGCCGTCGGGTTCCACTACTTACACTCAATCTCACAATAGCACGTGGGAACAGTGTCCGCTGGAAAGGTGATCTAATTTTTTTTTTGGCCCCTTACGAGATTAGAACCGATAATACGAATCGAATTCACGGCGGCGTATCCAGTATGTGGATTGTGACTGTGAACGATGGCGAAGTTTTACTTGGAACTTTTATCTCTTCCTAACCTTATTAACGCTGGCGACAAAACCCGGTCGGTAAATTAGTGGTCGTCCAATTTTCGGAAATTTCCGTCGCTTTTTATTTCCGCCCCTTTCTTTTTTTATCGCTAGCGTCATCGAGCGATGGCATAACCTACAATTTTAATTATCGATTCAAATTTAATTTTGAATACTTTCGTTTATTCATCGTTTACGACGAACAGACAAAATCTCCGAATCCGATTAACCGATTCGATCGGCATTTCAAATTTTCATCTATTACCAAAATCCGACGGTATCACTTTTTTTCTATTTTCAAATGCAGTCTGCTTTCATTTTACTCCAGTGTCCAATAATACTCAATTGTCAATTTGCCCAATTATTCGTACTGTCAGTGACGTGCGAATAATCATTCGTAATTTAATTATATCAACGACAAAAATATCCTTTCCCGTTGTCTTTTCGTTTTTGTTCCATTATTCCATTAAGACTTGACAGTCTGTCAATTATTTTCTATTTATTAAAGACCTTCTACTTAAATCTTATTATTAATGCAAAATTTTAATATAGATTAGGCGTATTTAAATTCTCTATTTTCCTTAACCCCGATCAGATATTCTGACACGACAAATGAGTAGGTTCGTTTAATTTTTATCTGTCAATCATATTTATATCTGCGCAACAAGTTGCGAATATATTCGCAACTATGGAAACACGCAATTTTGTTTGGTTGGCAAGACGTACGATTATGACCTAACATTATTCTTCGTAGTCAAAACGACTTACCAACTATTGATTTACATGTATTATCCGTTGGTAAGAAAAAATATGGCCATTGCAGAGGAATGACAGCAAGCACGTGCGTTTCCTGTCAATATTTCCCTGCGTGTCAAAAATAAAGCGGTATAATTTTACCTCAATGACGATAGTAGTGTTTAATTTTTGATTTTCACTGTACCCCAAGTAACGAAGATTTAATAATTTTTCGTTCGCATATATATATATTTATTTTATTTAATAAATATTATAATCTACAGAATAAGTCGTATTTGATCGATAAATAAAAATTCGTAACAGTCGTACGTTATTACATTGTCACATTAGGTCACGGTAATTAACAATACATAAACGTTACACCGCATGCTGATCAGATTATCAGTTTTATTGAGATAAGCGCTGGTTATCTGTTTTCTGTAATTTAATCTGCGCCGCTGGCGCCATCTCCTGACAGTTCCGTTTATTCATCTAAGAAATGGTATATACGTATGTTGGCAAATATCGATAATGTCGGTCACTACATTTTCGTGCTTGCTACGTATACCTGTGAGTGCTTATGGTGTAGTGTGCTGTTACAAGGAATTCTAACATTTGGCAATTGGTACAGTGTTTAAGATAATTAGCACGTAACGCAAGAGAAAAGTATTAAATAATTTAATTAGAGTGCTACTGAGCGTCCGAGCCAGAAGATTCTTTCGTACGATCGGTTGCACGTAAAATTTAAGGTTTTTTGGTCGATCGGTAATTGGTAATCACATTTTTTTTTTCAACTTTGACAAGCGTATCTTTTTCTCCGATACAAAGATAACCGTTCGGTTATCAAGTGGTTTGGACAATTTTGAAGTAAATTGAAATTTTGAAATTGGCAATTGGTACTTAATTATACGAGGAGATAATTTTACTCTCGTCCAGTGAACATCAATGGTTGTTCCACTTAGTGATTACGTCTGATTAATTATTAATCCACCTATAAACCACCTATAAATTCATTTCAATCGACACTTTAACAATTCAGTCTGTTAGTAAATTAACATTCGACAGTTCGATTACGGTTTTGTATATTTTTAAACGTTTATACGTATTTCATTGGGTATCACTCGAAGGTGTCATATGTGCCCATATACATTTTCTTTTATTTTTATATTTGGGCTTTTCTTCGTACATGTACAATTGCAATATAAAAAAATTTATAAAATAGAATAAATTTAGTATTGTAATTTTTTTTTGTTTTTTTTTTTTTTTCTTGACGATAAACCCACACGTACGATGGACAGTGTCTTTTGACTCATATGCGAATTCGTTGTCCAATTTTTCGGGTTTTTTTTTCTTTTTTCATATGAATAATTAATGATAATCAATTGATTTTATCATGATTATAATGAATAAGCTTGAGTGCTCACATTAATAGAGATGCTTTACTAGAATGATGATCCCTTTGAGAGGTTAATACTCGATCGCAGAGTTTTTTTCATTTTTGGCGAACTCCATTTACTTCCGTTACCGGATATAAGTCTCAGTTCGTCCATTGACACTCCTTCGTCGACGTCATCCGCTTCCGTTTTTATTTCCATTTTCTGAGAAAATACAATTAACCAATTTTATGCTAAAAAGAATCGATCGAAAATGTCGCTTTGGCAGTTTTGTGAAAATTTTGAATCAATTATTATTTTATTAATTAACGTAATAATCTACTGCAGAAAAATCTTCAAGGTCATTTACCTGAACAATCAGTCTTAGAAGTTGATGCTGAGTCTCCAACGCGCTGCTTATGTCTTTCAGTCGACGTTTCTGCTTGTCCAATTCTTCTGTTATATAATCGTCATTGTTTTCAAGTACCATGTCTGACCCTGATTTTCGAAGTAGAAACAAAGACAGTTATTAAAATTCAAAAATAAGATCGAATCACACTATTCTCATTCTTTACAATATTTACAATCATCTATAACAACGTCCAATTGTATCGTTCAGTGAGTTGGAAGAAAGAAAATTTTGATCAAGTTCTTTTTGAAGTACACTATGTATAAATGGTACAGTGTGGTATTTTGATATAGTTAATTCAATTTTACATAGTAATGCACACGGCCAGGCACAAGTGCATAATTAGGGAACATCAAAACGTGCAGCATCCAAATATTCCAGCATCTATCAATTTTCTGCCAATATAATTTTACTTTCATGAATCATCCTCCGGATCTGTATGAAGGATCGGTGTTGCCTTTTTTTTTTAATTTGATTCATTGATAGTTGCAGGATTACTCGAAAAAAAAAATATTGAGAAAATATATAATTTTGCAAATTAAAAAATCTCAACACACAGTGCTATGAATCGTAAGCATTACCGTGATTTCTATTGGAAATGACGCTTCCGGACGCATTCCCTATAGCTCCTTTGCGTGCTCCGTCTGCAACACATTCTACTGCTAAGCCGCTTAATCAATTAAAGAAATATTTGCTTTACGGCAATAAGGACAAAAATGTCAGGCGGACGCACCTCGCTTTCCTGCCGATGTTAGCGAATCATGCGAGGCCAGAATTCAAAACAGTGCGACGATTAGTTGTTATCTTGGTTGTGAATTAGGACAAAAAATAATCGGAATTGAAATAAAGATTTTTTTAAATTGACAATTACGTTTAACGAATAGATACGAAATCAAATGTGGATCGATTGGGAATTGATTTTTGAGGAAACTGAAAACGCTTAAAAGAAGTCGTGAAGATTATTCTTTTGCAGTTTAAAAATATTTATCGTATATCGGCATATTTCGAAAATTTTCAAAAATTTCGAAAATTGATATACAGTGATATTAATAACGAATGAGTCTTTTTAAAAGTGTTTTTTTGAAAAGTGAACAGGAGTAAGATAGTAATAATGAATTTATGCGAAGAATTCGTGGCATTCATGAATAAATGGGCAGGAAACATGCGACCATGCTTATAGATAAATATTGAGTCGTCAAGGACGAAATTTGTAGTTATCAATAAACTTTGTTTTTTTCTCTACAAATTTCATCTTCGACGACCCAATAATTTGGAATAATTGATAATAGCAATTGCTTTTTAAGTTTGTGATCTTATAATTATTAGATATTTTGAAAAAAATTATGTAGACGACATGTCTCTTGTGAACTCACCATCGTCTGTGAACGGATTACAAATCCATTTCTTTAAAATAAAATCCAAAAATCCTAATTTTGATTTCATCTCGTTTGGATATATTTTCAGTTCCATTTTGTCGACTTTTGCAAGTAGCATTCGCGGTAACTTCCGCTCTAATTCGGTATGCAAAACGACCTGCGTAAAAATATTTAAAAAATTTATCAACATCAATATTGTACAGATTTCTCAAAATAATTGTACAATCAATTACCTGCATTGCCAGTCTTTTCAACTGTGCATTTCTACGAACCGATTCGATATCGCCTACTGCCAAACCAATTAGCAGATTCATTAAGAGAATTGGCATAAGTACCATGAACACTCCGAGTATCAAAAATGATGGGAAGGGAAATGGCAGTCCTTTTGGATTTTCTTCACGGCACGTTGAATCGTGATGATAATAAGGCTCGACGTATGTTCCCAAAAAATCAATCTCGCCCAGCATCATCGCAAACGTCCTCATGAGGGACATGGGAATAGTACTAAAGGATATGTGATTGCCCTGTTGGGTGATTCAAAAAAAAGGCTATTAGTAATGAAAAGAAAAATTAAAAATGTTTAAATTATATTTTCTACTTACTCTTGACAGGAGTATGTAGAATGCAAGACCAAAGGCAATTATCAGAATAGAGAAAACTAGAAGAACCTTAATAAGAGTTTGTAGAATTTCCAAAAACATCACCACGTATATTCCAACCTGGTCGAATCTACGTGAAAAAAGAATTTAGTTAATAAACACATGCGTTACGTTAATTGTAAGTCCAAAAAATTTTGAACTCCAGCCAAAAAATTGTAGTTTGAAAATTCTGCCGATCATAGGATTTCCATATAAGAATGCCGTCACTGTACTTTCTGACGTAATAGTCACCTTTGTAGCAACAGCAACAAATTGAACCAGCTGAGAAAAACTGTAATGGAGGCGCATGAGAATTGAATCTCGTCCAGTCTGTCGAAAAATATTGGCACCACCATTATGCTCGAGCATATGTAAAGATGCCAGGAGACCGAATTAACGGGATCAAATAAATATTTCCAGCGTTGCTGATACAGCTGCAAAATTTCGCGGAGAGTGTAAAGCGCAACGTAGATCATGATGATGACGGCGCTCATGAACATCATCGGTGTGGCGCGATAATTTCGTCCATCCTCGCTGAGTGCATGTTGGCGAAGCTTTTGGAAAAAAAAAGTAAAATAGAATTTGCCGAATAATATCTTTTCTTAATATTTTGTCTTTGCTTACGTTCTTCAACGCTGTACCGTTGTTCCATATTTTTTTGGTATAATTAACGTTGATGATTTTGTGACCAGCATTGTTGCTGAGATTCATGAGCTGCGAAGAGAATATCGTGACGAATGCCAGAAATATTGTATAAAATAGCAAATTTGCTATATGAAAATATTTGCCGTAGCTGTTCCATTTCATTTGCAAATATTTTTGACTCAGCGGATGAGCAAGCAATTCGACTCTTCCGTGAACAACCATAGCCTGCAGAGGAATACGTGCAGTTTTTCACTTGTAATTTTGTGAAATTTTCTAAAAAATTTGTTTTGAATAATCAATTTTGCATTCTCTTTTTTCAAAAACTTACATTCAGTGCTGGAAGTGGACCGGGTCTGACAGCAGTCGAAATTTCACCTGTCTCTTCGTCCGTTTGCGAGCATTGCAGGGAGGAGAAGGAATACTTTATCTGTTGCAAGGAAAAACAAAAAATAAGTTTACTCAAATTTGACAATTTCGTTAACTGTAATCTCCGTACATTTTTTACTTACATAAAATGATTTCGAGTCTTTTTTGCAATTGGCCTTCGTAATGCACTTGTCCTGCACTGCCTCGAATACACGTGGCATCGACGCAATAAGTGCAAGCGTAACGCAAGGATGCTTATCAGATTTCAAAGACATAATTTCTTGAGCCCTGCAAAGATGTCGATAATCAAAATCAAAATCTGTACCTCGCAGTTACATCAAAATTGAAAAAGAAAAAAGAAAATTCTCTAAAAACTTACCTTTCCTCGTGCGTGACCATGACTAATGCAGCTTCTGGAAATTTATAATAAATCGCATAATCGATAGCGCTCATATCCATATTGTTGTAGAGCAATTGACAGTTCATTGACAAGAGCAATCCAATTGCACTGGGCTTGTTCTCCATTGTTGCCAGATGTAACGCAGTGTTTCCGTCCTTGTCGGTTTGATCAAGCAGCTGGGAGTGCACACTGTACAATAATTCTATTGTTTGTGTGTAACCACTCATGGCGGCCAAGTGCAGGGGATTTCGGCCATTGTGATCCCGATGCAAAAGTGCACCTCTATTTAATAGGAGCTGCACCACGCGTGTATGACCTGAAACAATATTGTATTTGTACAAGGAAAACGAAATTTTCGTACCGATGCACTTTTGTGCATCCTTACCTTGCTGGGAAGAAATATGCAATGGTGTCAAACCTTCGCCATTACTTTCATTTATTATAAAAGTTCCCTTTTCGGAATCCAACAATTGCCTGACTGTATTGTACCTGCCGTATCTGCAACAACAAAATTTTGTTTAACAAACAAAAACATTTCCTTCTAACTCGCTCAATCATACCTTGCAGCAAAGTGCAACGGGCTCTCGTTGTTGTTGTTCTTCAAGTTGATGCAAGCGCCGAGCTTTATGAGATTCTCTAAGCTTCTTATATGACCCTCTCGACTTGCATAATGCAATGGCGAACATCCGGTTTCGTCCTTCTCGTTCAGGAGGAGATGTAAGCTCACTTTGCACTGTTGAAAAAAAATTAAAATATGAAAAATGAAGATTGTTTAAAACAAAAATAATTTTGTTTATACAAACTTTGTTAACTTCAGCTGCAAACTCTTCTAATCTTCCACCGTTCATGACTACCAAGTGCAAAACGTTTCTGCGATTGACGTCTTTCAAATGAATATTCGCCCCAAGACGAATCAGACAGTGCACTGTGCGCCAGCCGCTTCTTGCAGCTGCCAACAACAGTGGAGATCTTCTCTCTTTGTCGAGTGCATTCATATCCGCACCTGCATTCGAATTTCGAGTCGTGAAGTTAGTGGCGTAAAAAAATTTATGAAAAAATAATAAATAAATAAATATTACCTTCCATAATGAGGTACTCCACTATTTCAGGATGATCGAACATGGCGGCACAGTGGAGTGGCATCATTTTCTGAATATCGCAGGATGACAGGCATGTATACTTTTCAGAGGGTTGCAGGGCGAACATCAATTTCACAATTTCAATTGCACCCTGTGCACAGGCGAGATGCACCGGCGTTGAGAGATCTTGCTGTTGCGTCGATATCTTCGCGCCGGACTTGAGACACAGTTCCACTGCCTTAAACAAAGTAAACAATAAATTGTATGGTTGTCACCATTTTTGTGAAACACAAAAATAAAAAATTTTGATTACGAACATTGGCAATTTTTTAAAAGTAATTTTCAGTTCATTCAACGTGAAAATATTATTTTGATACCTTTATGTCGCCCCCGTGCACCGCTGAGTGCAACGGTGCATTGCCCTCGGCATCGTGCAGCGAGATCATCTCCTCCCTGCTGCATCCACGCGATTCGCCCCACTGAAGAAAAACTTCCATTGTTCTCGAAGATGCATTTTTCGCTGCGTTGTGTATCGGGTAGTAGCCGTTGTTGCAGGCTTTGCGAGGGTTCGCGCCGAAATCTGTAATCTGATAGATTTCGTCCATTCGATAAAATGCATCGTGAATGCAATTAAAATGCATGTGAAGATGCGTTACTCGTAAACATTAAGAACAGTAGTTATATGGAGGAATAAATTATAACGTAAATCATAGCACTACGAAATTTCTTCAAACAGTCAAACAACATTGGGGATGCAAAAGAATTTACTTTCGATAATTCCAATCGATCAAAATTCCAATGACAATGACAATTATACACCAGTATAATCTATTTAAAAAATGGCTTGCAGTACGAATAATTTGTTTCTTAAAATTTTGCAAATTTTCTCCAATTATTCAATACCCACCTCCCCTTCGATCGAACTCACCAGGATCCGAGCGCATTCGTCGTGGTCGTATATGGCTGCTATGTGCAATGGTGTTCGGCCATGTTCACCACCCTGCTGCACGTCGATTCTGTCCCGATATTTAATCATTGCACTTAGAACTGTAACTTTGTTCAGTTCCGTAGCAAGATGCACGGGCGCCTGTTTCTTCTCGTTAAGGATGCCACTGCGCGCACCGCTACGAATTGAAAAAAAAAAGTAAATAAATGCAGAAAAATAAGCCAAGTCAAGAAAAGGTAAAGAACACAAATTTCAATGATCTTAATATTTCTTGACTCCACTTATTAATTACGGAGCAATAAAAGTGCATTAACGAAATACAAGGAGGCAAAAAATAGAATTTCTCACTTTTTCAATAGAAAATCAATTGCATCCAGGGACGTAGATTCCACGGCAATGTGAAGTGCAGTGTTTCCACTATTGTCCTGAATATCAAGATCTGTAAAAAAATATTTTTTAATTATAATTAACAGCGATTAATATTGATCGAAAATCAAATTTAATTGACAGCACGAACCTCCACCGTGGGAATATATAAATTCCAGTATGTTAACCCGATTTCTAGATGCAGCCTGATGCACCGCCGCTCTTCCCCTACCGTCACGTATTTCTAGTCTCTTTGGATCTGCTTGATACAGTCGATTAAATTCCTCTATATTTCCGCTCTCTGCCGCCTATGACGTATCAACCAGAATTCACAATAATAATACAACAGCCAATAAATTCATGCAAACTGAAATAAATGCGTCTGCCGTTAATTAAATTCATTGGGTCATTCTGGCTTCTGGATAATATATCTACAAATTGATCAAACAAACACTATTCTACCATTACAACACGAGTATAGCAAATAGCAAAGGGCAATCTTCTAATACAATGCACTGTGCAAATTTGCGATTTCTCTTACAAAAATACTCAGGCCATTCAAACTTGCTAATAATACGTAATAACGTAACAAGATAAGACAGTAGTGATAAGCAAAAAATTGATCTTTCGAAAAAAAAAAAATACAAAAATATTTTATATATCCATATTTTGCCCATAGAATTACAAAATATAAGGGGTAGCAATAATTGTATTTCAACAGTGTCAAACGGCTACTGATAAAGCGACAACTATATCGACCCCTGAAACTTACTCTTAGTATACGAAAGGGACTATGACGTAACAAACAGATTTCGGCTGGCTTATCAGTTTGCATTTTTGACGACGTCTTTTTCCCACGTATGAAACGATACGGTGCCTTTGGCAGCATCGTCTGCAATTCGCCAGTCGTGGTATCCTTGATTTCTGCGCTGTTACGATTTGTCATCCAACTCTGGAATTGGATAAACAAATTGCCAACTTCGATGACAGATTTAATCAGATGGGTGAGTTCTTTATTAGACGTCGTAGGGATTCGATTGCGACACATGTGAGGTCTCCACATGTCTTATTTATGAATGAGTGGTCAGGGGCATGGGAGGGGAGGTTCCTGGAGTCAGGAGCGAAGTTAATTTTTTTTTAGAATTGAGCAATATCATTTCGAATTGAGTTTTATCGATCTTAATTTTGTTGTATTTCTTTTCTTTTTTTTAATGACGCCAATTATTATCTTTGGTTAGAGAACGTGGTGTTGGAAGAAAAATTAATATGATAAATCAATTAGGAGGAGTAACGTTACTGCTACCTACATCCCAAAACGAAAAGACACTTTTGTTTCTGTCAACGTCTATTACGACAGGACCGCCGTTTTCGTTTGCAGTCAGGCCTTTCACGTGATTTTGTTTTTGATTCTCGTTATTGTTATTTCGGCTTTGAGCTACTGTGCGAAACACTCGTAATTTTTGCAGCAGGCACAGCGGATTAGACATCTTGGCGGATCAGTTATATCTGAAAGAAAAAATCGGAAACTGGAAAATATTTCACTCGGATCACGTTGACAAGGAAATTCGAAGTTAAAAAAAATAATTATTTCACTTTTATCGTTTGTCCGCTTAAATATATAGATTTTTCATTTTGACTTTACGTCAATTTTTCTTTTTTTCTATAAATTCGAAATTTGTGTAAGACAAAAATTATTAATAATTATATTAAAAATTATATATTATATTATTGTGTATATAAATATTAAAAAATCATATTTTGTTATTATATTATTAAATTATACATTTTTGAAAGCATTACTTAATACTCTGGTAATATAAGATTAAAGGCCGAGAACTCGTTACAGTTTTGCCCTTAAATTTCTATTAAACTTTTATGATTACCTGAGCTCCCTTAATTGCATAATTATGCATGATATTATCAGGAATTATTATCAAGCACACCATTCCAATTTTTTAGAAAATTTCTGTTCCATTCTCTCACTTCGTAATCGAATCAGTCGTCATATCTAGTACCGGTTTAACAATTTTCGAAATAAATTTTACAGCAACGGAGTAAAAACTTCTTCAACTTCGGAATCGATTGTAATAGGGTTGATCAGCGTCTATAAATAATAAAGTAATTTCGCTAATGAATTGCTCTCGCATCAGGAATTAGTACTAATACACCATAGCTTATTTAATGAAGGATTTCCTTGATGGGAAACATTAATATTTACGTAATTATAATATAATTTAAACGTCACATAAAATATAAATAACGCATATCCCTATCGGAACAACGAATACAACAAAAAGTGCATATAAAATCAAATTTTGGCAAAACTTCATTTTCATTTCTTACTTCATTTGTTATTGATTAAGGCAAATATAATTCCTCGCTATACCCGAACCTTTATAACTTCCCGCAAAGGAAAACCTATTTCACACGACACGCCCGTCTAACGTGCATGCTAAACAAAGGCATTTGCATATTAAACGTAAAGTCACAATTTCCACGTAGAAGCGTGGCGACAACGAAACCAGTTACAGTTTCCAGTTCCTTTCTGAAACTCTTTCTCAAAATTTCTACCGCCTCACCTGAATCCTAAAGAGTTCCTACAACCGCATCTGTAGCAGCATTACGTGACAATAATTCGTAAACCTCTTTTTCCTCAAAGATAACACGTCCAGTTGAAAATTCTATATTTCGTAAGAAAAACATTTCACCCATCATTCAATTACTCGTTCAACGCTTTCAATTGTAAAACTTTTTTTCAACATTACTTCAATTTCGTCGCGTCATAAAATTACGACGGTTCCTTTCAAAAAGAGAGAAAATAACATGGCTATCTGTCCGATAAGAAATTCCCAGGTGACTCTAGGAATTATACGGAACACGACTGTAGTCATTCGGTTAGATATCGTGCACGGTATGTATATGTATATATATTTTTTTGACCAGTGCTATACATATATATACGCTTTAATTATATCAATATTATTATTATTGTATATAGGGTGTAACACGTAAATATAATTCCGCTGGACGAATTTGCTCTAATTGTGTTTATGTTACGTAAAGATAATTATCGTTTCAACAAAAACACTCGAACCTGCACCAGACAATTGTATCATTTTTCCTTATGGTTGGTACACAACCCATGTTACCCTTTGTTACCTATTCAATTTCGAATGTGCAATTAATAACTCGTTCGACTGCAAACGGCTTTAGTCGCTCTTTTGATGTGGCCTTTCACTTTGACACAGTATTTTAGGCATTATTCCTTACCGCGATTAATTATGAAAACGCGTGACTAGTCAACTCTCAGGATGGGCGTTAGCTAAGGGTGGCTTCCATGAAAATTGTTTTCACGTAATGGACTCACGTGGCGATAAATTTCGCCGAATTATTTTTGTTAGCTATATATCAGGGGTATCAGTTATTCGTATATCTTTGATAAGGAGAGACGCTTGTGATCGGTATATGAATGCATTTTTTTTTATCGTGTTCACCGTGTATAGCGACGAGGCGATCTAATCACGAAGAAGATTTTGAGGTGAAAAAGAAATTTGCTAAAATTTAAAAAGAAAGATTTATTCCAATTACGTACGGGCATTCACACACCGTATCAATTTTTTTTTAATTTCTCGTGACTCTTATACAGGGTGAGGGAGTTATGTAAAATAAAAAAAAACAATGCTAAACCCAAGAAAATATCACGTCTTTCAACTCCAATAAACACACGATGTATTCTTTACGCGTGAATGCACTTAGCTGTGCTTCAGGTTTACCCTTAAAAATTCGTAGCCAACCCTTAAGCAGCATCCTTACACCGAGGGTGGTTTTACTGGACGGTGAAACTACCTTTTCACAAGATGAAGATCTTGCGGGACGCCCGGCAATATGTCTTTGAAATAAAGCAATAAAAGTGGTTTATCTATCCCAGGGGAAAAGACGCGCGATGAGAAAAAGGGTTGACAAATTAAATGAAGGATTCCTTTGGCATTTTAGGTTGACATTTGACTCTACAATTGAGATCCCTATTTCGCTACTGTAGATGGTATTTCTTCTCCGGTATAGGAGCAATTGAAAACTTTCATTAGGTACTTTTCATTATTTTTTGGAAATTAATTAAATTTTTGGTATTCAGTACCTCTTTTCAAAATTTACTTTCAACCGTACCTTTACACTTTACTAGTGACCACCGACCCTTTGTTTGCTCATGCATTAACCTAATCTTGAACATCTGTCACTATTTGTTGACATATATATATATATATGTAAACTTATGAAAGGGTTATTATGATGACGCGTGGCACTCACAACGGCAAGCCGATGTGCTAAAAAAAATGAACCTTGAGACACGTGGCATTGGAGTTCCAATCTAATCGAACCTAACGAAATCAGTTTTTAGTCCATTACCACTCCGAGTGTCTAGTGTTGTACATCTTTTGGGAAATTCTGTGTGAGTGTCGCTTTATGGCCCTAACAGTATAACTTACGTATCAAAATGCCATTAGGCCCTAACGAAATGCGAGTGTCCTCATGGCTGCCAATACTGAATAAAAAAATTCCTGAGGACTACCCTTCTTAAAAAATATAACTATATATCTGACATATGCATGTCAAATTCGTACAGATTGCGTATAAAATTATGAAAATGTATATTGTAAATTTACAAAAACAATCTTGATATACAAATGATAATTTATAATGTCTAATAAAATAGTTGCATAACCGACGATTCGTTAATTGTCATAAATCATTATTGCCCATCTGTAAATCAACTGGACCCGACTGTACAGTAATCAATTATTGTTTGGCTTCTCGTTGAGGTTTCTCGAATGATGTAATTCCCCAAGTACATACGGATAGAAAAGTTAACAATTTTATTATAGAAATCGTCAATCGTCACGTTAACGTAGCATAACAATAATTTACATAACGCCCGTTAAGCTTAGCTACATTGAATATTAAATGTTTCAAAAACGTTACGTCAGCCGAAAAAATGTTAATCCGACGTTTTCTTAAACGTTTTTCGAACGTTTTGCGATTTCCTAGAATTTCATTTTTTTTTTAGTTTAGACAAAGAAGCTCGAATTTGAAAATTCAGATCGCTGATTCTCAAGCATCCGCAATCTCAATAGCAGGCGTGTTTCCTTTATTATTTTTTTAAATATTGAAACAACCTGTAGCTCCAATGGAAATATCGTCTCAATAAAATTTTCAAGCCCGTTGCGTTGTTTTTCATGCGAATAAAATTAGACAATTTAATTATTTCTTGGGTTGACTGCGTCCTCTGCATAATGTCACGTAAATGGACCGCAAACGAAGACACGAGTAATGTTGTATTCACCCTTGCAATAATTTTACCCGGATATTATAAATAAAAGATAATTAAAGGCGAATCGTGATTTTACACTGTAAATAAATGTATTATTAATTACAGAAACAGAATCAGTAAATTATTTGATATTTTGTCTGTATGCTTTCGCGTACAGATATTTTTTTTTATTGTTATCCTGGCGTTATCGAACGTATCGATTCCGTGATACGTGTGAAGTTAACTAGATTTTGGAATATACCCAGATATAATAGTGTTATCAGATATTTTGCAGAGACAATCGGAAATACTGACAGCCGTATGCGTCGATGAAAACTGGTTATAAATTTGTGGTAAAATTTATTCCTCCGTCACTGACGTCATATTCCTCGTGTTAATTAATACGAAGAACACGTCGCTTATGTTTAACGTTAATGAAATTAATGTAACGTTTTGAAAGCGATGCTTAGAAATACATAGGAAGTTCATCTGTACGACGGTCTTTCGTATGACGGATATTAGAGATACGATAGCTAATAATTACATAGAGTCTAGTAAACGCGCGTATAATGCATTCGGGTAAAGCCGAGTACAGACGAAGATCCCCGACGGGATAACGTTAGCCAGCATGTAAACGACAAAGTCTCTCGAGTTTATTGACATTGCGATGCGGAGGAATTGCAGAAATTTGCAAAACAAATGAATTACTGGACAGTTCGGCTAATTTCCGGAAAGCTTGTACAATGCAAGCACAAAGGTGCTAAGTGTACGAAGTTGCACTCGATATTTCTGTATTACGTGACGGATAAGTAAAAATGACTGTGAAAATAGTGACGAAGCAATTTGGCTCTTTCGCATTTGGCAAATTGGCAAACTGCCGACAGGTAGATTAGCCTCGTAAAAAGTTCGTGTCGGACCGTAAAACGTCATAAATAAGGAAAGAAATCCAGCCGTCTTCGTTACGAAGGCGGTGTCACGGTCGCCAATTTTTGTCTCCTTTATCTCTGCTCCGTGTAAACGTTGGCGAAAAATAATCAAGCGCTAATAAAATACAAGAAGTTTTCGTTGACTTGTAAATCGTCTTGAATTATATTTGTTTCTTGCGAAAAGTGACGTCACGGCTGTGCACGTATTGGCTAACGAAAGAAATGACAAGTCCCGAAGGAAATCCCGGGAAACGATCTCCGCGGGACGTGACGTCATTGGTTCATTCAATTAGCGAAATTATAGCAATTTTTGTATCGATGTCTCGGATGAAAAATTTTCTACGTATGTTACTGGCGAGATTACGTTGCTTCCGCGGCCATTTTGTTTTTAGCAATCGTTCACATGCACCACCTTTAATTGAGAATCAATCTGTAGGGGATGCACGTCTATGCGTCTACAAAGATTATTTGTTTTATTTAACTGCACTGCGAGTCTCTTTCTTTTATCTGTACCCCGATAGTGGATCGGTGTGAACTAATTCATTTTATAGAGTCGACTATAGATTACTGACTTTCCTTGGCTGTCGGAACTTTTCGTTAATCGTATCGACATCTCTTACGTGATGGAAGTCACGATCGAATCTACCAAGTCGGACAGGTGCTTTTATTTTCGTTTATTAAATTTCTTTATATTTCTTCTTGCCTTCTTTTTTTATATCTGTATATATATATCAAAGAGATAACGTTAAAAGTTAAGATGAAAGTGCAATAAAAGGGGGGACAAATAAAAATATTAAATTTCTATTATCAAATATTGTCATATAAATAATAATAATATATACGACTTGATTCCATTGGAACGTTCATTTGTCCGAGGAACTTTTAATAAGTGTACTATAGTGGATATTGTAATTTTAATGCGTCTGTTATCGTTAAATAAATTTACTTCAATTTTATGCAATTTTCTGAAAATCCATTTTGAGTGCATCGATTGAATTTGACACGTCATGTTGCTGGGCGGAGGTTTTAACAGGAGTATTAAGATAATGCGTTTTATTTATATCAAAAGCATCAACGACTTGTCAACGAGTCAATTGAATTTCGCGAATGTTATTAAGTATAGTGATCTCCTTCGTTACAGAAGTCTCTCACTGAGATTTTTGATAAGAGACAACAAGAACAAAAAGGATGGTATCATTAAATTTTGTATTTTGGTATCAACTAATTTTTTTGTTGAACACTCCTATTTCTTATTGAATTTTCGTATATTCATAAATTTTTTACTTACGCTCTGTCCATGCAAATCAATATTTTCTGCACGAAAATGATCTCCTCTATTGACCACCACGTTGATTTCTCGAACATGGATAATGAGAAACCGGATGCAGGATGGGCGACGCCGTGACGCACCTTTATGGTCACGACGCTCTTTTTGCGAAGGAATTAGCGAAAGGGTGCAGCTACCCTTGTTCCTGTTGCTGCTCGCGAAAATTGTTGGCTATTCACAATCTTGAAAAAATTATTTTTGCAACAGTCTAAACGACGGTTAATAATTTTGTGCAAAATATTTTTGCTGTGATATTACGAACGTAACGTTCAGAGTATGTTGAAAAGATATCAATTTGTTTATGATAATTAACTGTACGAAATCGGATAACAAATTTTAGTCTTTTCGTGAGAAACTGTTAAAATTAATATCGCGACAATTTTCTCTTGAAATGTTGTTTAAAAATCGTGATCGTGCTCGATGATACTATAATTTTATCTTGATAAGCGATGATAATTGTTAAGTTAACAAAATGATTACTATCTTGCTTTTAATTCGCGAACGATACTTTCTACTTGCAACTTGTTCTTTCCCCGAACGTGGGTAGCGAGATACTGCGAGTATGTGCGCGGCGTCGCGACGCTTGCTTCATCCTTGGGAAGCTCTAGACTTCCGTTCCCACTCTGTTTCGCGAACATACGCGAATCCTATTTCATTACGTATTTGCCTTTCGATCGTGTTCGCATTAATTTTGCAATTTGTAGATTTTTGCAAACACGATGAAATATTATTGAACCGATAACAGGAATTAAATTATTTTTTTATGGATTATACTTTCATTATTTTTTTTCCAATCACACCGTTATTTAAATTTCTAATTGACCAGGGTGCACTTTATAATTAATTAATCAATTAGTGCATCTTCATTGTATAAACCAGAATCAATATTGCGAATTTTCTACAAGAATTCAAATTATACTTACACTGCAGTATAATGTCGATTGATAAATTGCTGAAACTTTATATTAATTTTTTTTTTCAAGAAAGTTCAATAGCAAAGACCATAATATTCGTAAACAATTTATTGTTTTTTTAATTTGTTGTTACATAAATTACGTAATAATTATTGGAACTATTTTAAGGTAACGATAATTAATATTATTACGAGAAAATCGGTATCATGCACCCAACAGACGTTTAACGAAGTATCCAGGAAATGCATAAATTCCGCAACCCGCCAGAGCTACCAGTAACACGCAGAAACAGCATCCCAAGATTCGCCATTTGTAATAACGGCAAACGACAAATCTGCAAGCTTTCCATGGATTGCGAAACCAAGAGTAGGAAGTGTCCGGTCGGCTGTGAAAAAGAGAGAAATAATACACGATAAGAAAAAGAAAGAAAAGAAAAAGCAAGACAAATTTGCAAGCAAAAAAGTTAATGATGAATTTTGAAAATTATAATTCTTAATGGATATACTCTTATCTAAACGGTATCTCAACAATTAGTAGATTAGACGGGGTAGATCTTCCACTTTAGGCAATGAGATGTTTTGCAAAGATAAGGCAGAACGTCGATAAGAAAATTTATTCACTTACCGCGAACATATAGGAATATAATTAAGATAAGTACCGTGACTTATAAGAATATTGAAATTAAGGTAGAAATTAATTGGCAACGTCATACTGTGGTATAAGATGTTTCATAAACTATCCTTAAGTGACACGAGACATTGTGCTTACGTAAAAGCTTCTCAATCAAACTACCCCTCTCGATATTTTATCATTACTCAAACTGGGCACTGGCTAGTCTCCTTAGATAGAATCCAAGCTCTAAGCTCATCCAATTTCAAAATTGGAACTTACTTGGGTGGAGGAAGTGGCTCTGGTGGATCTCGTCCTTTTCCAACCGGCTGTGCATCCGCTTCCTCGGCGGATAAAATATTTATTTCCATTTCTACTTTTCCCTAATATTACAAAAAAGTGATAAAAATATGCATACGAAAATTGTAAATTTATCATTTATCCAATAAAATAAAATTTTCAATAATCAGAATCATTTGGTATTTACCGCCTGAACGTTAGTCCCGTCATTTTTACTGTAAGTGAATGGCCACCATGCTTTAGTTCTCATGACCTTGAAAGCATTGATAGTCGGTGCACTCGGTTCGATGACCTTCAAATTGCAATTTTTCGAATTTGCACTGCCTTTCGGCATTCTGGCAAGGTCCAGAGTCAGTGATCCTAAAATACATAAGTAACCGTCCAGACTTCCCGATGCCAAAGAGTGTGCGAAAAAGTTTGTTCCCTACCTAAAAAGTCATCCGGCGAAAAGTGATCGCTGTCCCATACTTGCAAATTCAATTTGCATGGAATTTTCTGTTCCGTTTCGTCGCGCGCGATTATCGACATTTTCTTGCGAATTATCATAACGTGTTCGCCATTTGAATAAGTCACGCGAAATATAAAACGCCAATTAAAATTTCCCTCGCCGGTCAATGAATTATAATGAACGTCGGTTTTTTGATGATCTTCGTAGACGATCCACCTGTCCCAATCATACAGTACGTCGGTTATCAATGATTAGATAGTATCTGTACTCGTGTTGAACGTTATCATTTTAATGCATCTTTCGTTAATACCCCTTTAAATAAATATCCGAACATTTTTCACCGGTAAGAAACTGATTATCCACCATTGGAACATCCTCCGTGTTCCATATAATTACGCGAATTTCATAATCCTTAGGGAGCTGCGGACTTATGTCAATCGGGACTTTGGGTGGCAGTTCGTTTACTTGGAACATGTCGATCCAAAGTTCAAGTTTTCCCTGAAAAAGAGGTTCTTATTCAAAATTTCATTTCTGTCTATCAAAAAAGTTAGAAAGAATTTTCTCCTTCAAAATTGATCCCCCTACTCTCTTTCGTCCTTATCAATACTTTTCTCCCGAATTCCTCGAGATTTTCTAAACCGATTTATCTCGTGTCGGTCACCACGTTTTAACGTTTTTTGGTAAATTTGGCATCGTCCCCTGTGTTAAGCCACAAGATTATCTTTTCTTAATCCGATACTTAACCAGGATTACGCGACTGCAGTCTAAGAGCTTTGGAATTTCAGCTTTTACGTTTATTGCACGTATAAGAACTAGTAGTAACTACGTTGAAGTGGTCAGACTTTCGGAACTCTTGCCAACTGGTAAATACAGCTGCGAACTTATCGCTGGAGACATTCCGATTGACACTGGCACATTTTTGTAGCTTAACGAAGTTCCTTGTTTGCGAGTATATTTTTTTACGAAAACTTTTTTACCAAAATTTATTTAATTAAGAATTTTAAAAACCTGCTCCAGTCCGTGACGCTTGTCATTGAATAATGCTCGTCGCTCTACGTGCTCTGGTACCAAAGTACAGCCGCATATTGGAAAATTCTGCCACTGGTGAAGAACGTTTAAGGCCATGCACTCGTCCTTGTCTGTGAGATTAATGGGAATTAGGTGAAACAGAAAATTCTTCGAGACTAAGGATACGATTTTTCAAAATTCTTATGATCGAGGGAAAATATGTGTTTGACTACCTACGGCAGTGACGTCATCGAGCACAGCGTTAAATTCAAATTTTATTTTACCGATTTTCACGTAATCCGTACGATATTCCGGAAGTGGGAGATTATTTTTTTTACATATAAATTCTAGTATCTGCATCGGACTTTCGCGATCTCTCCACGCGTTGTATCCCGTGGTACTGTATGTTTTTGCAATTCCGCAACTGGCACGTTGCAAACTGTAAAATCGATTTTCGATATCGATCTTCGTCTCGCCGATTAGATCATCCGATGACGTAGCATCGTAGTCCCAGACTTGTACAGTCAATAAATAATCTTTTGGAAATGTAGCTTCTATTTCAAATAGTCTAAGCATGTTTTATATGTTAGTTAAAGAAATTTTTTTTATTTAAAATCAATATATATCAACGATCGCCGATGTAACCTACTTGCCAAATGTTGGATTCAATTGATTTGGAATATAATCTTTTCTGCCATTTATATGATTCCGACCAAGTTTGACGCGCAAGTACGGATCGGATTTGCCAGTTAGTGGATCACTGGGATGCAAATTTATACCTTGTGCAGAAAAGAATCTTTGAACTTTTTGCAAATTTTTTTTGCCAAATTTTACCTTTCACGACGTAAAGTCGTACGAGAAGCTTGAGAGGTTCCTGAGGTGGATAATCGTCGCACAAACCATCCGCAGCGTTTCTACCCCTTTTGGTTTTACACGTGACTTGTTGGGGATGCGGCCAGCGATAAATTGATATATGACCCTTAAAGAAAAATGGCCGATAAAATGATAAGGAAAGTAGGAAAATATGTATTTCGTCGTATCAAAAGTTAAAGTGAAGTCCATAAAAATGGAAAGCGATACCTTAAATTTTCCAACAATATTTTTTTCGTCGTGTTTCGGATCGCCAGTTCTTTTGCCCCTCGATAATTCGAAACTCCTTAATCTATCTTGAAAGGATTGAAACTCCGGCTGCATTTCCAATTCCGTGGAATAAACCTTAATTTACTAGACAATTAAAAGTCTGCATGACTTCGATGTGGATAGTACCTTAAAAGTGGCAATTGGTTTCTGTCTTGGCAACAAGGCAGTAACGATACCCAACTCATTGAGTCTTTCTTCCTAAGTCATTGATAACAACAGTCGAAATTCATTACCAGTTGATAAGGGTAGAAATGAAAAAAATTTTTTATTTTCATTTACAATTCTACCTGAAGGGATGCGTAATATTTGCTCCACCAATCAAGAGCCTCGTCCTCGTCAGTACCATAGACAATTTTTTCCTTGTTCCACGTAAAATTTTTGATTTTTACAAAATTTATAATAGCTTTAATTATTTTGAAAATTTGAGAACGCGCATCCATTCCTGCCATTTTTTTATAGCCAATCAGACCCTTGCTCTCCTCTTGATCGGCATCGTATTCATGGGGAAGCGGTACTAAGAAAAATATATTAAATATATTCTTAATTCGCAATCTTCGTTTTACTATGGCAAACAAATTTATGAGATGTATTAAATCAGTATTCGATTCCCTTATCAGTTTGCATACGCGATTATAATTTGCGATAATGGTTCGTTAAAAGCATTGCACGTCGTTTCGTGATTTGTATGTTAAGAGGAAATTTGAGAAAATATGTGAACTCGTACAGGCTATGGCAGAATTGTGTGAATGGTTCCAGAATTGATAAGGATTTTTCATCTCGTATATCTGTGACTCATACTCTTCCTCCGTTATCAGTTTTTCGATAAAATTATAGATAGTAGGTATGATGCAAACTCCAACATACTTGAAACAACCGAACCCTCTCGAGTCATAAACCTTTATAATTATCGATGGATAATATATTTCCAGTTCCGGTAAATCCTGAGATACATTAAAATTATGATATAATAATCGAATGAAATTTCATAATTTTAATATCAATTTTTTTATAGTATTTTTTCTCACCAGATCCACCATTACGTGCGTTTCCTCAAAATTGCAAAACTTTTTTGCATTCTCCATAACCTCGGACTTCACGTGCACGCCTGCGCATTCGACGACTATTCGCGGCTTGTAAATCGGAATGAAATTTAATTTTTTCATATCTCGCACGCCCCAAAATATTACCTCGATACGATGACTCGTCATTTTTGGTTTTATGTCATCGGGTATGCGATAAATTTTTTTTTTAGTCGATGCCATTATCGGTACGTCAACTATGTCATCTTCTCCAGCCTTTGAAAGGAAATCTTGTTTGCTTTAAATTTCTGACACTTGTGATCGATCGGCAACAATATATATATTTAATAATCCAAAAATTATTTAAAAAATATTCTGTACCTCTATTAGCTCAAACGCTGCCAGTATTTCTCCGGTACAAGTTTTTTGCGAATATAATTTGTACCATTTTAATTTTGGTGGAAAATCCGGAGCTGAATAAGTTTCCGTTTTCAGTTTGACTATGGGCGTCGCGACGCCCCTTCCGCAAAATTCAATGGATCCCTATAAGTCATATGTCATGCAACGATTATAATTATCTTTCTTATCAGTAAAATATTTTCCATTGATACTTGCACAAAGGTCACTGTCGAATGCTTCGATCACAATTTCCGGTGGAGCAGTCTTTAGGTAATCTGTGGTACCATAGATGTGAACGGGTGGAAATACAAGTGTCTGATCCCAAAGTGGATCAAGAGTTTGATTAATTACCTATAAATCGATATGATATTTTTGGACCAGTGTACAGATGAAAATTAGAAAGCAAAAAAAGGGGTATCAATAAATTTTGATTATTTTATTTTTTATTCAATTACTTCTGTCGTCAACGTGTGGCCACGATATATGACGCGTATCAGAGGATCCAATAAACCGGAAGTGTCCATTCCCGGTGAAAAGCGTCCTTGAAAAATGTGCGCGCGTAATTGAAATTTCTAGGAGTCAAAAATAAAATTTATTCAATTCAGGGTAATGGGTTATTATTTATTTTAATATTTCATATTCACCCAACTATTCGTGTAATTTATGTATCGCGGAAAAGTATCGATATTGGCTTCGTGATCGACTTCGTATCCCGGCGGAAGTGCGCTCCAGCATGCACTGCCATATTTAATATTACCAAGCCACAGAAAGATATCAACGGTACAAGCACTGTAGTCCTGGGCTTCCCCGTCGCCAGTAAGATTTTTCAAAAAAAGATTAAGGCGACGTCCACACTGTTCGCCGCGTGTCCTGACGTCATCTTCTTCGGCATACATCACGTCAGCTGAACCGATACGTGCACAGGCGACGCGGGACGAGCCGGCGATCATCCAAAGAAAAATATCCGGAAGATGATGTTGAGGCTGCAAAGGCATAAATCCAAATTTGGATTTGGACCGGAAAAAAAAATTTGGCACGGTCGATTAAAATATTTAAATCAACTTACGTCATCGACCATTGACCGCACTCTGTACAGATACTTGTAAGCATGCGTCATGGCAATTTTGATGTAATTATTATCAGGCAATTTTCCATTAATTTTCATTATTTTTAATATATCTTCGATTTCTCTTCTGCACAGGTTGACACGATGTCGGTCCAGTTTCGTCGTTCCTCCATTTTCATCGTACACGCCAGTATCCAGTAAATGTAAGTATTCCATGCATTCTTCTTTCAATTTCTCAATCATATCATTGTAATTGACGTAAGCCTTGGGATTTTCAACGGCGATGAGAGACTCAATTGTTTCAATTTGATTTTCCTGAGAAGAATTTTTGAGAAAATTACAAAAATATTTAAATTAGTGTTTTCCACGCAATTAAAAAAATTAACAGGAATAACAATACCATACAATTATATTGCATACCAGTATCGTTGCTATATGACGAAGATTGTTGCTGTTCATGATTCGCCATTCTAAATTTGGCCACCAGGATTTCACGTACATACAAGGTTTGCTCTGGCCCAGTGGTAGATAATTATATTTTTTATCCATAGTAGCCGTACCACGTGGTACGGTATTACTATTAAAATCCGGCCTTTTTTCTGCTTTCACGTGTTCTGAATTAAAATCGTCAATTAAAAATGTACAGTATTAGAAAAAAAAATTTGCCATAAATTCGACATCCGTACTTTCGTACCTGAGAGTCCGTCGCTGCTATTTTCCGAGCACTGACTGTACGAGAATGCACTGTTACCAGCATTTCCTAAACTTATCTCAAAGCTTATCCATTTCGTGGTAAAACGACAACGATCTATCATACACACGTCATACAGGACACCGACCAGAAGATACTCCTCTGTGTTCCATAAGCTCTTCTAACGAATAAATTAATCGAATAAAGTGGATAAAAGTTTAATCCAATTTTCAATTCAATCAGTTACTTCTATAATTGGTGCAGCAGGCTCAGTTTCCGTTCCAGTAGCACTGGAGGCTTCAGGATCCTCGATTTCCGTTCTAAGTGACAAAAGTACACGACCGCGATAAAATGGCAAAACAGGTAAACCGGAACAGCAACACGTTCTCGTATTTCCCGATTCGTAAAAGTGAACGAAGGAGGGTCCATATATGGGCAAAAATCCTGAAAGAAGATTTTCATTGAAACAATGGACCGTGCCGTAGGCGACAAAAGTAATAGAAATGATTATTAATTTAAAAAAAAATTTTCAAGTTACCAATCCACATTTACCGTATTCGCCGGAATTCGAGATAGTTCCCAAATTCAAAATGTGCCCACCAATCACGGAGCTCCTACATCCGGATGCTCTGTGCTTTAATGAAATTCTCACGCGGTGACTGAGAGGCGGAAACATTTCTTTGAATACGATCCTCTCGTTAAAATGCGGACTAATTGTATTACTTTGTTCGCTTGTTTTTCCCTTTAAAGAAAAATAATTATGTAAAAAAGGGTATTAGGAATAATTGCTAAGAAAAAAAATCTTATCAGTGGAATTGTCAAGGAGCCATTAAATTCGCTATTGCATCGTCACGATTAATAATCGGATAATGTATGCGACGTGTATATATACTATTAATGTAATACAGTATAGCATATAAGAGGTAGTAGAAGTACTAACATATTCCCACGAGTATGTCGTGACAGTCTCGTCGCTGATTAGAGTGCTTTTTCTCGGATATTTTGAATTATATATACTCGTGCAGATAATAAGGCGGTTTACTTTACTATAGCAAAATTACCTTCATTCCGGCGAATGATATCTGCACGTAAGGATTGACATTTTCTGGATGGCTGCAGCAGCAAAAGAAATTTCCACTAAGAGATGGCAATCCGTCGGCACGATAGACTGTAAATATATAGCGTGCTCTTTGTCTGGTACCGGTTGCGTGCATCGGTAGCAGTAAATTACTAAAATACAGTTATTAAAAAAAATATTTTGGAGAAATTTTGACAATTCCTTGCTAATTTACCCCTCGATATCATTCTCGCCATCTGTTTCCGGATGCACTATGATTTTTTCCCCTTTTGCATTTACGCTTATGTTACACTTGACGTATCCTTTTGGTCCTGCCGCAGCATCCTTGGGATTCGTGAGCATCGCCCATTTATGAAAATACTGATGATCTTCGATTGCAAATTTATGAAATTAATTCGCGAGATATCGTAGACACATTTGTGATTTGTAAAAAAAATATTTTGGAAATACGTTGCTGAAGTTATCGATGCAATTCTTTTACCTGGCTGATCCCAAACTGTGGCAACTTCGAAAAAAATTCCTCCGTAAAACTTTAATTGTCTTAAGCAATTACGTAAGTATACGGAAATGGAAATTCGCGTGCTGAGCAGCACGTCGAAACTGCAGTTGAAGTCAAAAACGAAGTACTAAAAATTGAAAAAAGAGTTTACAAGAAATTAGCTGGTTTTGAAATTTGATAATAGGAAGTAGTGGGATGTAGGGGAAATTTGGGTATTTTTTTTTTTAATAAGTACCTCGTTGTAATAGGGGTTGTCGGTCCTTTCGCGAATCAATGTGCGCTTTTTGCGATTTCCAACTTTCACGATAACAAGTGGATTCGCATTTTGCACCAGATGCTTAGCTTCTATTATTGTAACGCAAATCTGATAAGAGTCATATGCCCGCGCGGTGCATTTACTGGTGCAAGCCATAACCGATAATACACGCGAATATATTCGCCATGTCGAAAATCCAATTGAAATTCGATAATACATTCAGTCATTTGTTTCCAATTAATTTTGCCACAAACTTCAGGTCCCTCGATAAATCGCAATGTGAGTATTGAATATTTGATCTTGATTTGAGGCTGTTCCAAAGGCATTGAAAATTCCGCTTTGTTTGTTGAGGTCGGAGCGCGTTTTTATTTTCCTTTCTTTTTTACAACAATAGAAAACGAATGCATCGTCCGCGTAACATTTCACTTAGCTTTTATTTGCGTCTTTCGTTTTGTCAATAGTCGAGATATTCATTGGCAGTTTACACGTTAACGATATTACAATATATCTGATATATCCGAGTAGGAACGTCAAAGACAATGCAAAATTTATAACTTATTGCCACGTGATTCTTGCAAAATTGATTTAATGACTCTTGCCAAAAATTCATAGTCTTGTTAGCGCATCTTTAAACTAGCAAGCGTACCAATGCAAAGATCAGAAGCGACATTTGAACATGTTGTAACGTTGTGAACGGACTTTAAATATTTTACAAAATGCCCTCGTAGCAGCCGCGTCACAAATTGTCTACCAGATCCGCAATCTGTGTCCGAAACACAATCGATTATCAAAAATTCCACTTATTGATTTTTTCCCAATATTAACCAATCAATCAATAACCCTAAGAGTAACGGTCCTGCCGTACCCGGACCCTATTCCGCTAGTCGCTAACAATTATTTATCGAAAATTTTTTCAAATTTCTTATCAATGCAGTCTCGTAAATCTCTGTATATTTGTAAAACTGTATAAACTCCTAACAATTCAAAAAAAAATTCATTTGACATCCGATACGAACAATTTGTACGTGTAACACGATACGACTCTTACGACTTGACAAAGCATGAATTTGATAAGTTCAAGTTACATTGCGGATCTGTGATATTAAACAGCGTTACAACATATTACACGAATTATTGCATTAAAATGATAAAAGCCTCGAAAAAGAAATGTCACCCGCAATACGTTCCTTCTCGTCAGAAAAACGACACGCGTAGCGCGTTACGTGTCCGTCGTTGAAAAACGACATATATACTATATATATATATATTTAAATATACTACAACACAAATATTACAAAAACAACAAAGCGCCTCGTTAGCGACCGATCACGCAGTCAATAATCGATTCGTCAATACAATACGAACGTTGTCTCTATTTGCATATGTATAACATAAGTTAACCGTCGCGATAAAAGAATATTGCTACCAACCGGCTATGTTACAGTCGCATAATTTAATTGCTAAATTTCATTAATAGGCTATCGAGAGAAATTTCGCTAGGACAGGTACCGTATAAGTACGAGGTACACGGAAACACGTTTTTACTCTATATGCTGAGCTGCCGAATCGCTGAATGATTGTGGGTCCTCGCCATCGAGGTCATCATTGGAATGAGGTAGTTCTGCTTTGGTGGCGAGACGAAGTGCGTGCATCCACCTGGTCAGATTAGATATAATTAAAGTAAAGAGTATTTAATTGAAGAAATTAATTAACACGATATACCTACCTCTTCTTATCCTGCTCCGTTGATGCTTGCAAATAGTAACTTTTTCTCGTATGATGAATCTTAAAGGCCCTATCACGATCCCTGAGACTGAGTGGATCTTCGTCACGCAATTCGACTCCCTCGGTAACAGCGAAGCCTGGCATCGGCGTTGCAGTCATCGCCAGATTTTCCGAATCAGACTTGAACGAGTACAGGACAAAGTCCGAGTGCAGGGCGAACCATCTTCTGGTCCAGGGTTTACTGGCTTGAGTTTTGAGCTGCAGGTAACCTGACAAGACGGACGGGGCGCAGGCTGACACCTGGAGCAAACTGGGCGCTGGACCAGCTGGAGACGATGGAGACTTGTTGAGCGGCTGAGTCAGAGCGGCGTAACACAGTCTGCAGACCCTCATGTTCTTGTTGTCCTCGAACAAGAGCTTTTGATTTGAACATTTGCTGCAGACCACCTGTCGATCGTGTCGTACAAGAATTTTATTATCCGCAAGCTCAGACGAAATGACGTTTTGACTTTGTTCTTGTTTCCACTTACTATGCCACAGGCTCGACAATTGTGCTTTCTTTTCATTACAGAGAATATGGCTTCGCAAACCATACACCGGGCGACGTCATCAGCCTTCACCAAGGATGTCTTCGCGCTTCCGGTTTTCAGACTGGCCTTCCTCCTCATGATCTCTTGCATGGTTTGGAAGAGTGCATCCAGCCACGCTGCCTTCTCAGCTGCCGTGTGGGTGTACAGCTCGACGTTCTTGTTTTCGTCCCTCACGTAAAACGTGTTGGCCGTTTCCAAATTGTCACCTTCTACCACCTCCAAATTTTCTACCATGAATTTCGCACGCAATCGATAAAGGGGCCCGGGTATCAGTCTTATCGAACAGAGTAGCAAAACGTCGCTGAGCTGGAAAGAAAGTGTTCTTCTGTTATCTTTATTCCTCGGGAAAATAATTTCACGATCTAGACTCGCAGGACCAACCAGAAACAAATGTCTCTCCTGATGATCACCGCTCCTCGCGGAAATCTTGACGATCCGACCCTCCTTCACGAGTTCCCGAGTGGCGCTGACTAGATCAATGGCGTCGTATATGCTTTCTTGGATCTCGAGGAGCTTCTTGAACTTGTCGATCTTCTTCATGGCCTCGTTAGTGTGATTGGCTGCGGTCGAGACGAGTTCCAGAGCCTCTGAAAAAAAAAGGAAAAATTGTTCAAGATTTATATTGCGAAGATGCAGAGTAGCGCGAGCGAATCTTCTGCGAAAATTTTAATTAGTGCGAATAACGTGACTGATAATAAGAAATGGCAAACTCACTTTTGGTATCCGCGTAATCAGGATTGTCTTCGTCCAGATTCTTGAGGTAATCTTTTAGCAAAAGCTCGTACCTGGGTAACCTTTGGATAGGACTGAGCATGTGATGCGGCAATGACAATTTGGCACATTCTTCAAGCTTTTGAATTTCATTTATAATCGCGGCAAATCGTGGAATCTTGTTCTGCAGCGTATTTATTAGATTCATTGCGTAATCGAAATTCTTCACGTATTCTGTATACATTTTTAAAAATGGTGCGAAGTTCTTCATTATGTCTCCTATTCTTGGGTCGCTCTCCCATTGGCTCATACGTGACTGTAATTGCGGCAGCAGGAAGTCGTTGTGAAATTTGTAAATTGACTTGATATTCGAGAACATGTGTTGGACAGTTTCCGGTGGGAACATCGGATGAGCTCGATTCTCCTGGTCGACTCGAAATTGAAAAACCTGATCGATCAGATGCAATATGTTTACGTAGTTACGTTCGGTCGCCAATAATTCTTCGGCAATGTGTCGTGCCTTTATTCGTCTCGCGTTTGCAGTATCTTTGTGCTTTTGAATTTTCTCTTTGCTTTCCGATTCGTCGATCTGATCCGCTATTATCGCCGAATCGGTCTCCGACGATCGGGTCTCTTCGGATTCCTCTTCGCTCTCCGACTCGCTGATCGCGTATGCGTCCAATTCATACTGATGAGAGCTTCTTTCGGTCGTTACGTATCTGCAACATCGGAAGCGCAAATTATGGGATGATGCGAAAATAAATACTGTGCAATTTTTTTCTGACGATTTTTGCGAATGACGGGAAAGGTCATTATTTGGAAATTTTTTGGTTTCATGAAAACTCGATTTATGCTTTCGTTTTCAAACAATTTTATAAATCGAATAGTCCTTTCCACCTTGTGTTCTCAATGCGCCGACAAGGTCAATTGCGCTGATTAATGGATGCTGCGTAACCCGTCTCCCTATAAAAGGTACAGTGAACCGTATAAATGACGTGTGAATATCGAGTTTGAAACTACCAGTAGACATAAATATAAAATTCATCCGAATATACAGACGTACTCGAATACGTAAATTTAAAAAAAATCTAAATAGAATCAAAATATATTTTGAGAAAAAAATGATTATATGCAGTTATCAGTCATGAAATGGACAAACATGGATTTGCAAATGAATATTTTTCGAAAATATACATTTTCGAAGTATCAGGAAGATTTTCAAGTGCACGCTGAATTTACCTGTCACCAATCGATAAATCGATATCGCAGTAAAACGTGCTGGATGAATATTTGTGATAATTTGGCGGCGCGCCGAGACTCCACCGCCACCAAGTAGTTTCCGCCATTATTGATTAACTTGAAATATTCTCAATTCATGTTTTTTTTTTCAAATTCAAATACTATTAGCCTCGATGCTTTTGGTGAACACTAAAAAGGGGAGCACCGCAGAAGCGTCCAATCCTCTACACTTTGTGAACACCGTTACACTGCTATCATGACCTTATCAGTGGCTACGTTTCATATCGCGTTAAATCTTATCAGAGTGTTCCAGTGATACAGAATGGCGTTAGCTACAGTTAGTGTTCGCGTATCGATCGTAGATGACGGTTTGAAAATGTCATTGATTTTGGTTGTCGTATTAATGAAATTGATAAAATCATCAAAAACTTATTGAGATATAATTGAGGTGGATGAACGATCATTATTTTTGGAAAAAAAAAAGTTTTTTAACGTAGTGCGTAAGTGGATATTCGAATCATCGAAATAATCATTAGGCTTATCGACGCGCTTGATTTCCCTGGTAATTGAAGCCAGATGCCTCGTGAATTCGCAGAACAACATTCAGTGAAAATAAATTAGAAGCTTCTTCGTTGCTTCATTGTCAAATTATTATTAAAAAATAAAAATCTTGTAATATTTATTTACTTGCAATTAATAATACTCAGAAATTATATATAAAAGTCTATTCGCGTATTACTGGTGGGAGGACGTGGACGTTGGCCGAAATTTTCAAAAGAAATATAGTAAATCCAAAATTAGACAGCAAAGAAGTCACAGGCTCGGAATTCACGGCACGATGACTTATTTAGAATTCGAGTGTAGCAGATCTAGATCTATTTCTAAGAATTTTCAATGGCTCACACACAAACACTCGAATACCAAGCACGTGCCCGAACGTTCCCATAAGCGTGTGCACGTAATAAAGTGCATGCTTCACTGAAATTGTATCTTCAAAAAAGTTCAAAAATTATCACAGATCCGAATGACCTTGAAACTTTCAAAAATTTCTGCCAGTACCAAAATACTCGACTAAAATAAAAAATTGGATCATCGCACACTCAGAAAAAAAATAAAAAATCCCACCTGCTACTCCTGTACTCCAGGACGCTGTGCGTCATTTTGACGATCGACGACGTCTCCACGGTTGTGCGTTCCAGGGTGGCCGTTGTGCTGGAGTCCAGGATTCCACCAGGACTCGACGCCGACATGACGAACGGCTGGAACCTGGGAAAGCCGCCGAAACTGGCGATTCTGTGAAAAGAGTGTCGCAGGTACTGCTGATGATGATGAAGATTCTCATCGGCCCCGACGGCCGAGTCCTGGGAGTCCTGGGAATTCCCATCCTCGCTGGTGCCGCTTTGCTGCTCCAGAAGCCGGAAATTGCGCTGCGCATTTCCCGATCGGCAGGAATCCCGCAGGATCGTTTCCTCGTCGTTATCGGACTCGAGCAGATCCGTGTAAAACGTCGAGGTACCAGTCTTCGAGCCAAACATCCTTTTTTCCTATCTGATCGATCCGACGTCACTTCCGCTCCTCGTTCCGGATGGGCCCATTTATTTGAATGCGACGTACCTCAGCTGATGGTGCTGCATCCTGTTAATTAATTCAATATAATTAATTTTACGATGCTCCTCAGGGTCGTTTGAAATATTTTTTAATTATCAAAATATTTTTTAAATAATTAACCACGACGTCGAATTGGCTATTAATTAAGTCAGATTTTATAATATCAATTTTTACGTCTCTCCGAGTACTTTAACACCACGAGCCGTTTGTGTTTTCGTAATCAACGTATGATAACGATCGCTCCTGTGATGATTCAAGATTTTAACATTTTACCTAGAAACTATAAACCCATTCGCGGTAAGATTTAAACGTACAAATTCTTGAGTGATCGATTGCTTATTGATTTGCAATTAAACCAGCCAACCTTTGCCAAGTTAAACCCATAAACAGTGAAACCTGATGACAGCTCTCACACGTGTTAGAGACTTTAATTGGTCCCATACGATCGGCCGACTTTATTTTCGGAAGAATTTACAAATAGTCGTTAATCCAAAAGTGACGTTTCGAAACGTCAAACACGAACCACGTGGAACGACGGTGAACGACTCGATGACTGATTCTAAAATAATAACAGTAATATCGATCGTCGTAACACGTACTTAAATACTCATTTTAATTCCCGATACGTTAAATCATTGAACAGACTCAAGGTGAAGTAGTCACACACGATATCCATATACACGTATGCTACACCCGTATATTATGGTGCCCACATATGTTTATCTATATTATAGTCACGTATGGTGTTCTCGATTCGATCGAAGCTTGACGAAAAAAGAAAAACAAGTTTCGCCAATACTCTGCTTGACGTTTCTATTTATAGGCAGGTTGTAAGAAATTATGGTTTTTCAAAAGACAACAGCAGCTGCCCTCACGTTGCGGTAATTTTTTAATCAAATTTTTGTAATTCAGTGAAACTACATTTTCTTACACAAAATGCATTGACTTGACTCAAATCAAGCGGAGAATCCAGCTTAGAAATTTCTCTGCCGGAATACTTTCTTTCCCATCTCTTTCTCTCCTCGACATAAACATTTATCTCGCACAAGTACACGACGAGATACGATTACCAGCTGGCCCGAATTATATATTTTTTTGAAAAACAAGTAAAGGAATAACGTAGTTCTGTTTTAGTTCTCTTTTCACTGTTTTACCTAAATCTCGAGAAAAAAATTACAACCATTTGCCTAAGCAAATCGTTCCAAAAATACTATGAATTTCCCCTTACGTCGTTACGTAAAAATATTAATCAGTCGGCTAAAAGAAAATTGACTTTCCCATCTCAACGTTAAAGAATCTCAAACAAACAGCCGCACTCGGATGAATCTTTAATAATTAATCTCAGACTCGTCCGATCTCAAAGCCAGTGGTACCAACCAACGGCAACAGAAAGAAAAAGAAAAGCTGCTTGTCAGCAGCAGACGTAAAGAATAAGAACGAAAGAAACAAAGTAATTTCTGTCCGGAATTCAAAGAAAAATTGTCTAAAGAAAAATTGAAAAGGCGCGTCCCACTGTGCATTTTGACAGGATTGAAATTTTCGAGTGCAGCTGCATCCTTAGTCATCGATGCACATTTTTTTATTTAGCCTTGCATCTACTCCGTACCTATCTTCCGATATCAGCATTGACACGTGCTCCCGGCAGCTTCTTCGTATCTACCACGTAACGATAATACACATTTGAACAAATATTACAGACATTCGCGTCTTGTCGCCATTCCTAAACTTACGCTATACCTTATATTATAGTAACACGTTAGTTAGTAACGGTGCAACACGTAACAGGATGTACGTAGGAAAATTTTTAATCAATTTCCTATAACGATCAGTGCCACCTGTTATATGGATTAAGAGGTTATGCGTGGGTTAAATAATATAGGCGTATAATGAATAATAGTAACGGGTGTCCTATAATTGAGTATACAGTATGTTTATTACACGTACGGATTCCTTATTATCATTATTATTTATATACTGGAGTGATTAGAATTATCTAAGAGATGATAAGGGTGGAAAAAAAAATTTTCAAATTTTTAGCCGGTAAAGTGTTTGACCTCGATCGATACTGACGACGACGCAATCCTGTACACGGTGTACATTGTTATCAACAATGTGTAGATTGTTGCAATAACGTACAGCCTTGGCAAAGCGTATCAACTAACAGTAATAATTGATAGTAACTAATTATATCCTGGCACATAGTAAAATAAACACGTGCAGACGTAACGAGCGTAACGACTGTGAGAACGAGGTGAAAACAAAATTGTGTGATTAAGTAAAAAAAATTTTGCTAAAAGTACAGTCTGATTTAATTAGATGAAAATAATGTAAACCCATTATCTTTTAATGGACTCGTTAAGAGCAATATTACCTGCTGCACTTGATTGATGTAATTTCTTTTAATTTATTAATTATTTACTTCCCGAGCTTCGTGTCATACTTCTTTTTACCTTCAATTTGTATTTTATTTTCAAAGTTCATTCAAAAGTCACAAGCAAACCGAATGCTTTGAAAATGGCACAGAGAGAATTTTTATTAGACTTTGTTACAATGACGTATCTATTAATAGGAACGATGACGAAAATGACTCATTAGGACAAGTTAAGAGCGATTTATAGTGTCAAAGGCGTTTAAACAGGCTTTCGTGTATCTTCTTGATGACTCGTGACTATTCTGATAAAAAAGACTGGAGTTTCACGAACGAATAATTCATTCGTAAAAAGATACACGCTTTTATGTATCTTATGAGAAAAATTAGAATACCAGTATGTTACGAGATATTGATTATAAAAAAATTTTTTTTAAATAATTTTCATTAATATTCTATTGTCATTTTATTACGCGACGCCCTGTATAGTATAGATATGTTATGTTCTCGTGCTATAATCAGGCATGACGACTGTTTACTACTTCTTGGATGAACAATTAACTTGTGGTGTTTCATTGACGTTCATAGTATAGGTAACTGTTGGATCCATTGTCGCCGATATTATCCAATTGGTATGATCTGGATAATGCGAATAAAATGAACATGTCCGTTCGTACAAGTACAAGTTACGTATACATACGCGCCATAAGTATAGTCTGTACAAAAATGCGCGTCAATAGTATAGTTTCTAACGAGAGATAAAGTGTCTGTATTACATACGTATATATTTTTTGGCAGAACGTAAGAGTGAAATTTGTGCGAAATGTAAATTGCGAAGGTAAGATAATCGTGATCCAAGTACAAAGTTGGAAAGTAACATTGATTACCAATGTCAACTTTTTGTGAGTGACTATACTCGAAAATGGTACTTGAAACGAGCGTGGTATCGGTTTTTAAAGTATGATTAAATCGGAATATCATGAACAAGAATGTCGGATGAAAAATAGTAATTGTAAAAAAAAAAGGAAATAATATAAAGAAAACAGGCACGTAAAATTCCGTGGCAATTGCTGCATACTTCACATTCCTAAGATACTTGGAATTTCCACCCACACTGTACCTCGAGTGATAATCACAGGCGTACTATCAAAACAAACGCGATAGCATGGAATTACAGAGAAAATTTCAAAAATATAGTTTTCTCGTGCCAAGCCACGTAGAAGAGAATTTTGGAGGATGTTAACAATTTAGTAATGATAATACCTTGTGCTTGTGTATCGGTTGAGCAGCAATACAAAGTGGCTTTGTATTGTCGCTGGCATCAGAATCGTAAAGAAAATTAACTGTAGGACAGTCAGTACAGTCACAGGCACACAAATCACTCTTAGCACATATAACAGGAGCTGCCGATAATGAGAGAAGGACGTGAAATGTTTGTTTCTAAATAAAATGAAGACAACCATAAACTAAGAACACAACAGAACAGTAGGCTTGTTGGACTTTGTTTGTATCAGGAACTTGTACGCACTAGTAAACGAACCAACAAGCTTCTACAGATTTTCGTTCGTTTTGCCGTAAATCCGGCAGCCGAGCGAGCACATGTCACCGCCGAGACACACTGCTCGAGGATGTTTATCGAACCAATGGAGTAGCCAGGAGCGTACCATGTGGGCCAGTCACCACAGGGTTCCATCCAGTATTCGGTTGGGGCCCTCGCCCAGGGACGGTTCTGGGAAAATTTTTTTTTAAGATTTATACGAGCTACTTTTATATATGATATGCTTGATTCATTCGTGCACTTGACACTGTATTTATGCACACCGGGAAAAGTGCATTTTAATGCATGACCCTGGCTTGACTGACGTTTAATTGCTGGTCGCGTTTGTCGTTCAGGACTGGTACAGTTACTGGAGACGCTGCGCGCAGCGCCATTACGCATCCCAGGAAAGTACTTGGTCGTTACGGAACCCTGGTCCTTGATTTTTGGAACGTTGTGACACTTTTATGAATGTTCTAGGCTGAATTTTGATGGCGTAAATTCGGTATTTTGGACTTCGAAACGTTTTAAGAGGGTATTATAAACTTTTTGAATTTTTAAAAAGATCCATTGCTCGATCTGTAATGTAGCACAGGGCTCCCAGTTTCTTTTTTCTTGAGTCGCACCTGCAGGGACGATGCAGTGATGAAAGAACTTCTGGTGCCGATTGTTTCTTTGATCCGAATCGCTACGTGAACGCTTTGAATGAATTTCTCTTGTCGTTTCGATTGAATTTTTCATTAAGGCCGTGGGAAAAGGACGTTTATATTTTAATGCCTTTTTTTGCATCTGCCTTTTTACGCACGTTATTACGAATTGATTATCTTACGCTCTTACACTCAGAATTTTATTTCCATTGAAACTGAACGCTCTTACTCGACTTCGCGATCGTTGCAACCGGTTATTTATTGCGTTATATTTACTTGCTTCGTTTTTTTCCTTCGAACAGGTTTCGCTTCCATGCTCTTGTACCTGAAACCATGATGAAATTTTCCAATGAAAATTCATGCGTGACTTCAGCAATTTACAACAATGTTTTGTCCAAGGATTTTTAATGATGTAAAACTAGATGAAATTTCTTTAAGAGCCAACAGGGACTAATAAACTCTAAAAAGCGACACACTGATCATCAAGTATTAAAAGAAGACGAATGATTCAGTTTTTAATTAAAAAAAATTTAATTGTAACAATACTGCATAATTTTCTTCGTATTAACTATCTTTGTAATTCAATGCAGTTTGTGTCTTCGGTGCATCGTCAGTCCGACAGATGCATCATCGTGAATGCTGCCATCTATCAGTCGCATCTAGAAGCTCCAGTTGACAGATGGCAGCATCTGCGTGCAGCATGAAATATTTATCTTCGGTCAACAATACCCAACAAAGGGTATTAATGTATGATAAAACAGTAATAGGATCTTAAAGGACCATTAACATTTCCAGTTTAAAATCAAATGTTTTTAAATAATTACCTTCCCATATCATAATTCCAAGGATTTAATAATACAATCTTTTTTTACACATTTTTTTTTCTATTAACGTAATGACATTATTACAATGATTTTTCTTTTTTGACGTAATAATACAGACAGTAACATCGCCGACAGTTTATCTTCAGCCGCCAACAACGACATACGCGAGTCGATTCCTACAAATTACGCCACGCATATTTTTTAAATAAATAAACAATAGTTCGTGTAACGAATTAAAAATAACAAAGAACATCATTAAAATCTGTAAGGGGAGTGCGAGAACGCTTATTGTAAAATGTTGTTTCATACGCGTTATACATTGTATACGATTTGTTGTATGCTTAAACTTACAGGTACATTTTGTTCGTATGGGATTAAAATATATAGATATAATTTCTATATAATATGTTTATATAAATATATACAGATTTCTGAAAATGGATGCAATTACCATATTCATCCTTTCGCTCGCCATACTTATCATCCGTTTATCCTCCTTCAGTTCAAAGAATAATTGCAAATCTAGGATTAAGTATCGGACCGCATCTATGGTTGCTTAATATTTGCATTAATTTTTCTTCCCTATCATGAGAATATATCTGTGATACAGAAATTTTTTTTAAGAGTCTATTCGCAATAACTACAAGGTCGTACGTGTAAAAATATGAATTCCTATTATATCCACGCAATCGGCACAGAGTACAGATGCATACGAGTGCACGTAGCTACAGTGCAATTCCAAGTTAGGGGTAAAAGAAAGGAACGTAATCCAGCTGGAAAAATTCGCAATTCCATAAATTGGCAATTACGCGGAAACGATTATATCGGATGAGAATAAAATATTCGATTTAACGTGCCAAGACAATAACGTCCACTTTGTGAAATTGAAAAAGTGTCCGTGAAAAATTTTCCCGTGCAAATTTTTTGCTAGCATTTTTTTCCAAACATTTCCTACCACGCGTCGCACTTCCGGTAACTTGGAAGTGCGTTAATCGAGTATCAGACCAACGTTAAAATGTTGGATAGCTATAAATATGGTAGTGTGTGATCAATCGGTAGCTCGTATTACGACCAATATGATTGTGGCTCAGTAGTCACCGTATTCCTGATTTATTTGCTGGAGGAACCAGAAAGCTGCGGCTAGGAACATGGAACCGATTAGGTCGCCAAGTGCTGTCAGATAGGGAATTGCGGAATTGTCAGGATCTATTTTGTATTTCCACATGCCGTGTATTATGATATGTGCGATATAGAGCAAAAGCATAACCTGTAATTACGAAAAGAAAAGAAATTATTCCTTGTATTTGAATGATTTTAATTTTTTTTTTCTATCGGAATGACCTTTTTTTTTGCTTACCTGAAAGACCGCCACTGTCACGTAACTCACTACGAAGTATACGTGTAAGGTTGAGTAACCCCAGTTTATGTAATCGGCTGCGAAAGTAAATACCAAATGACCCGGTATAGACATACATATAAGTATTCTGGCAGTTTTGGCGTAAGGAACTGTCAAAAAAATAAATAAACAAGATTAAGTAGCACGTGGGTTATTTGTATACACGATTAATTTGTCAATTTTGTATGATTTTTGATGCTTGAAAACGAACCTCCATTGAAAAGCGCGGCCCAAGGCGACACCCACATTTTTGAATGTGGCGGTAAAATGCCCATAAGTGACGTTTGATGCAGGACGGTCGAAATTCTTGAGGCTTGTACGGAAACCAAATTTCCGCCAATGCCATTTATGATTGGCTGGAATATTACGAATCCGTCGAATACGTTTACGGCTTGATCAAGGATCAGACCACCGAGACTGAAATTAAAAAAAATGTAGTTATCGATCGGTCAAAATTTTTTGAAAAAAATGATGAAGCTTTTTTTGGGGTAATTTGATATTTTCTTACCCGCTTATGAATAGAGCCGACAGTACGGGTGTCCATCCTGAAGTTAACACGTTTCGAGTATATTTATTTTTCAATACCACGCAGATCCAGACTGGCAGCAACAAAATATAACCGGTAAGAATAATATAGAGGATCCATATTTGATTATCCAGATACAAGTACAAAGCAGATGCAACTGTCGATAGTACGCTTATCGAAACTGCATCTCCGACAGATGCAGCTAAGGGCGTGGCCAAGTTATCAGGATTCCATTTGCATTGATGCGACACCAGTATTACGGCGATCATGACGAAATCTGTAAAATTTTAATATTTTAAAAAACAATTTTCTTTAGCCTCACGTAATTGGCGTTCCCCCCAAAATACAAAATTTACGAATTTTGAGTTCGCAAATTTTTTTAATTTTCTTCCAATCACCTAAGATAAAGCAGGAACTCGTCGCGGTGCATACACTCGCCGCAGCCAATAGGAGCGCGTTGTTCCAAACGAAAGATCCTTTCATAACGGCGCCCACAGACATCGCGAAAAGCGAGACCAGAATCGCAGCGACGATCGCCTGAATTTGCACCAAAGCGACATTGCCTACTATCATTTTCACGATTTCTCGACAGCTGCTCATGTTTCCCAGATTGGCCTGAGTGCTGAGACGCGACGCCAAGCACATATCCAAATTTCCCTTGAGTCCCAAAAGTGCGGGGACCAAAATGAACAGTTCGGAAATTGCGACAAAGACAGGCCAGCGCTGTAAATACAAGGAAAAATACAAATTTTCGATTTTTTTACTAACTTTTTTTTTGACTCATTCGTTTATACACTTTCACTCCCTCCCACCCGACCATCGCAAATCAAATTAATGACCAGCAGAAACGGAAAGCGCTAAAGTCGTCAGGCAATAAAATCAAAGTGCTTCCCTATAGATTATAACCCATAACCGAAAGCTTCGGCACGTTCGTTTCTTATTGTTCTTATGGTGGTACCACTGTCGTGCATCTCATGCTAGAAGGTGGGTAAGGGGGACGTTATTAAAAGACTCTCAACCACTCAGAATCGAATCGATCCAGCTGGATTCGAAGGGGAGCACGACCCCATTAATACCGATACAAAATGTCGGATTTTTTTCCGTATTTTTTATAGTCACTGCTAAGTGTCTATTATTTCCCCCCTCCACTCCGCAGGGCGTCCGTACCAAAATCATAGCGAGTAATTAAATCGTTAAGTGGCTGAGTTTTATGCCTGACCTCGAGGCTGTGTTTTATTTCTTATCGGCGGGGGGGGGGGAGAGAATTTTTGCGATTATTACTCACTTGAACTTCCTCCAATATCAGACCAGCTCCAATGGTACCGATACCAGCAATAAAAAATGGTACCGCCACCTGTAGCGTGGTATGGTACCATTTTTCCTCGACGATGGATCGTCTTCTTCCATTTTGATGATGGTGACCATTTGGAAATTCAGGATCAGGATCCGAATTCGTGACGGAAGCTATCGTGACGATCGAACTTCCGCTCGATAACGATCCTCCGCCTGGACTTTGTTTTATCGGGTCTTTTTTGTCGTTGTTATTGTTGGACGATTTGAGAAGAGCTGGGGATAGACAAATTTTTTATAAGATTTTTGAAAAAATGTTTTTTGGATTTCTTTACTCACCCGCCACTTTCTTGACTATCATGTGCTCCGACTTGAGCTGATCGTCTGGCATTACGGATTTCATTTTGTCTCCGATCTCGACGATTTTTTCACTTTCGTTGCTAAAGTTCAGCGCCAGGCTGTCCTTATCAGCGGCCATCGTGACTCTAGGTGCCGTCAATGAGTTGACCTCGCCCTTATTGGTAGTCAAAAGTTCATCGACCTTAACGACCTCGTCTTTCGTTTCTCCGTCACGTTCCTTGCCGGTAAAATTCAATAGGGTAGGTTCGTTCTCCGAGGGCGGAAGAGCGACCATGTCTATTTTTGGAAAGAAAGCCAGTTTTGGTAAAAAAAATTTTTTTGGATATATTATACCATTTTTTAGATGCCAATATATTTATTACGAACTGTAATCATTGATAATGATGCGATATACTAATTGCATAAGACAGTGCAGCTAACATTTATTGTCATGTGTTATACAACAATGTGGAAATGCACTTCTGCACTTGTGCAACTGCATCGGAACTCCTCTAGGAAGTTCCGTGGGAAAAAAAAGACTATTTTTTTTGTGATGCAACGTCTTGTTTTCTCCCACTCTCCCCTTCCCCTTCTCTCTCTCTCTCTCACTCTCTTATAATCTGTCGCGCTGCAGTGCTCAATTATCAAGAGTGATTAGTGCATAATTACTTACGTGTCAATTGACCAGGCAAAATTGAACAACAGTAATAATATAAAGAGAGAATATAATATAATATAATGAGAGAGAGAAAAAAAGAAAATTTTTTGGACAAACTTACCGAATTCTGTGCTTTTGAAAATTGAGATCGGATGTTCTCGGCAGTGAAAGAATTCCTAGATAATCGAACCGTGGCAAATTCGTTTCGGGTTTTATCACTCCCGTCTGCGTTACTCTGTAATAGAACATTAATTATTAATTAATAATCAGTTCAGCAAGTGTCAATTTACTCAAAAATGTAATTAAGTGACGCACGAATTACAACTGTGTATTATAGTCCTACATAATTTTACGACAGTAGATTCGCTCAACTAGACATCATTGTTATCATTAACGTGCTACCACGACTTATTGAGATTTACATAATATAAAAATTTAATGACTATCATGCGACTGGATTTAGTGATAAACGTTATCTATGGTTAATCGTTCGCTTTATTTTGTTGTCACGTTCAAGCAATAAGATAATGGAACATATATCAATGACGAGTAAGGAAGTGAAAAAAAAATTAATTGATCCAAAAGTATTAACCAAAAATGACTTTACTTGATGCATGATTAAATCTGCGATGCTGCAATCTAGAAATACAATTAATCCAAATCAGTGATAAGTTATTTTTCAATCACTCGGTACGTTATTACCAACCTTGTAGGTCATCGATACAGTTCTCGATATCTCCGGAGTTCCTATCGCGTTAATCAGTGGAATTCTTTAATTATTTGTTTATCGATTTTGTTACTTCGCGACATCTTGTTTGATTAGAGATTCTCCGCTAGGGAATCACCTGTATTTACAGACGCCATTCCTAATCATTATCGTTGTTAAATTCTCAGCCTTGTGTCATCGTCCAGTCATGTCAACAATATCAACGTTATAAAACAATCATCGAATATCATATAGATCATTTATTAAATGCTGAAATCATCGATTAGGCAAGCTATTATTATTGTATGTGTTAATTATTTGCCATTTTAATAATTATGTCTTAACACAAGTCATTTAGAATACGCGTACAGCAATCTTAATATAATAATCATCGAATGATCATCCGTCAAATCGTCGATTTGTCTGTACTGTGCATTTAATTATCAATGGACAGGGTAGAGATCCTATTCGATGTCATTGGACTCTCTAAAAATAGTTGATACTCCTGTAGAGATCATTACATCCGTTTTAAGGATCATTAACACCAAGGACAATGGACCACCATCCGTCATCATTCCTATCAGACAACTCGTTCTGCCGGATAGAGTGTCATCGTCCCAAAGCAGACGTCTAGTCTCGACTGAAATCCTATCCATGAAATCAGCAAACATGATCTCGCGCCGAAGACACAAAGAACAGAACGACAAGCGGCCAAGATAACTCATTGCAAACGTGTCTTTAATTCTTCATCTTGGCTGACCAGATATTGAATTACCTACTTAAGAAAGCAAACAGCCAGAGTAGCCAAGTGCATTCGACGTGTGGAGTCCCCGAACAATTATTACTTTATCATTGCTCATCACGTCGGGATTATTATTTTTGGATCTTTAGAAAAAAATCATTGTGGATCGATCATGAAAGTATTGAACTTTTCTCTTTTATTTTGAAATTTTTTTTTCTTTTTTCGAGGCTGGTACCACTTTCCAATTTTCACAATTCTACATTCGGATGACTTCGTTGGAATACGTTATTGGGCTTTTGGCTTTCATGGGGATGAACCATAAAACTGTTTTTCTGGACTGTCCCTATATGGTAGATTTTTTCCATATTGGGGTAATGGTTCGAAAAATTTTATTTTTTTGACATTTAACGGGTGACCTATATTTTTAAACTACGTCGTATCTCTTGGAGTGTCGTCGAAGTTTGATTTCTTATTCTTCAGATTACAGTAATTAATCGCATTTTTTTGAGTGGAATTGCACGTGTGTATACATATGAGTGGGACATGTGAAATCGATGAGTTTTTTGACTACGACGTAGTCCAAATTGATTTGATCAGTAAAGAATTATCATTACGTCTCTGGAGAACGATGATAAACTTGATACTCGTGATAAATTCTTACGTAACCTTAATTTACTTAATTCAGTATTATATAAAGTTCGTAATGAACTTTTCCTTTCGCGATCGTGACCATTTTAATCAATCGAATTTTTACGAGCAATTCAAAACCTCTTTTCACTTTCTCGAGATAATGTCAATTCTCAGAATTTCAATCGTAATTACGATAATGACTGTTTTATAACGTTGCCGTTTATCGCTGCAACATGTTCTAAATTTTTTTATAGTTTATTGCGCGAAAATTATCGCACTTTTCTTTCCGCTTATCACAAGGGACAACCAGGTATAAAGGAGACCAAAATTACGTAGCTATCGTCTTCTGGTCAGTCGGACAGTCTTTTTAATGGACACGCGCTGTCATCGTTCATTGACGTCATATCGTCATTGTCCTCGCGATTCCATGTCTTAGTGCCAATTCGCAAGGGCGCGTGAGGAATATGAAATAATCGCCCGGTCGCACTATGAAAACTGATATGCGTGTCCTTCAATTTCGCGCGAATTGCTTGAAATCCAAGTAACTGACACCGGATAAAGTTGCAGGTAACGTGGACGTGATAAATCATCAAGTACGGTTCAAGAGGTCCACTTGGATTTACATAGCATTTTTTGTTGCAAAAATGAAAACAAAAATTCCGAATTTTTGCAAAAATCAAAATTAGTCTGTGTCGTGTCCGAGAGAAAAATTGTAAAAATGTTGGAAAATCACTCACGTTACGTGTGCATTTCGACGAGTAGCCAGCGTGTCGGCGTATGCTGCTTGGTTGATTCTCAAATTCGAAAATTGAAAATCCAAAAATTTCCGCGGTTCACTCGCCAGCTTATTTCCTTTTTATTCGTATGAATCCAAAGATCTAGTAAGGTTGCGAAAATAATTTATCGAACTTAAAATAAACGAATAATAAAATCCAAAAATGGGTGATGTTCTTTCGCGAATTCTATTCGACTTATTAAGTCACTTCTGCCGTGACTAGAAGTTCACTCAATGGAAAATGAGGTGGAAGAAGAACATATGAAGTGTACGCTACACGCGACCGCACTTGACTGATAAAAAAGGCTTAGTCCGTTCTCTTGCAGTATAGAAGACAAATTCGCATATGTGAGTGTGTGTATGTTGCATCGCACATATGTATGACGGGGTATACGATGTATGTACTGTAAAACCGCGTGTACTCTTTAGTCTGAGCACGTGGGGATAGATCAGTCAGAGTTCCACAGTGACATAAAACTACATAGATCAATCTCGATCGTACAGATCATTTTTGATCTTCGGAGATCAATTTCCTGATATCTAAGAAAGCTCAAACGATAATTATTTTTAGTCGCTAATACGTTTGACGTAACTTTATTAAATCCGTGATAAGGACTTCAGTCATTGCAATATATAACATCCTTGTAAACCGATATGATTGTAGCCGAAGAAATTTTTATTTAAAAATTAAAAAAATTAATGTTACCCGGTTTTTTTTCAAAAATTATTTTTTCTACATTCGCTTTCTCTTTCTTGTATCGCTTACGTCTGGTTTCGTCTTTTCTATTTTGAGTACGATCATGACGCATCCGTAATGACAGTTTGACGTCACCACACAAAATTATAGTTACGCTTTTCTATTTGTTAGACTAAAGCACAATTTACATAATTCCATAATTTTCCTCAAAACACAAATTACCAACGTAAACATTTTTCTTCGTATCTCTTACTTCACTTTGATTCTCCATTGTTATTCGCGAAGCGTTGCTTACCAGAAAATTACCTTGAAGCATGTGATTTACAATGTACTCAAATATATACATATATAAAATTCCAATTGGGAAATACACATACGTCAATATTACCTATTTATATCACACGGAATATTCACACCCATCAGTATACACATACTCACGTACTCACTGCATTTTCAAATTTTTCAAAATTTCACATATTCAACACTGACAGCTGAGCACCTCGCATGGCAGTGTAAACAGAGATACTGACGTCCAGTGCTATACGTCAATAGATAATCAGGATAAGAGTAAGAATTAGGATAAGTATATAGGTGGAGAATTCAAAATATTTAGATTTTCAAAATTTAATCTCGACCTAGCCCCTAACCATCGACCAGAGATTCAATTCAGGTGCGTGAGTGATAACTTCAATTTAGTTATCAATAAAACTCGTCCGCTGTCAGGTGATACGAGCTGTTGATTTTGATATAAAATCACGTAACACTTTTAATTTAATTATCACTCGAAATCTCGTAAAGTCAAAGCACAATTGGAATTTCCTAACGGGAGTCGTGATGTGTATCAATAATTCAATACTGCCAATGTCTACACGTAATAGTAACCTATAATTCAGTGTTACCAGTACTGATTATTCTTTTAACTGGCTGACGCGAGACAATGGAACGGATCGATATAGAAATTTAATCATAATTAACAGCCTAACTGATAAGTTTTCGGCTGTCAATGATACGGTAAGTCATTGTGCTCCTTATCAATTATGAAACGATTGATTACAATAATAATAATTTATAATTTTAATATTTCACAAAGTTCGTCCAGAATACGTCAATTGTAATTGAATTTTATTTTTTCTTAATTACATATGTCATCGTACCTGCGAAACACACCTGTCACAAGTGCACTTATCGCGTAGGTGCATACAGTGCACATGTGCATGACCCTCGGTGCATACAGTGGCTGCAACTTCATACGATTTCTGCCAATCAGTTTACGACTCGTCGTAAAATCATGACGAGCTTAAAATACCTGAGTATTAGTTACAGAAAAAAAAAGGGAAAAAAAAGTAAATGAACCTTGCCGATTGCAATTGTATTTTTGTCATGGAGAGAAGCGTCTACGGCGTCGCGACGCACGATATTCGTAGAATTATTTACTCGGCGACAGAATCAACCACAAACTTAGTTTCGCTAACTCTCGCTTCGCTTATTTCTTTTTTTACGACTGTCGAACAATTAACAGATCATTTCGTAAATCTGTATTCTTACTACTAAATAACACGTGCGGATTTTACTTACGTCGGTGTAATTTGCCTACTATAAATTTGCTAATGTCTTGGTTTCTTAATTATCATTCGTTATCTCCGCTTTTACAACTTTAACCGAAATTCCTGGTTAAACTCGTAAAAGTTAACCAGACATATTGTCTTGGCATTGTTTACACGGCTTGAAATCTATTTGACAAATTTTTTGATAATTTCTTACTTTATTTTGTCGTACGTTCACGTACTATGTACTATTCTATTATACAATTTGTTCGGTTCTCAACCGATACAATATTCTTTGATATCTCCATGTATTTTGATTGTATTATCCGTTATCACTGTTACTCGTATCTTCCGATCTTCTAATTATTAATTTACTCCCTTATCCAATCGATAATCTTCAAATTTTTGGATTAATTAAAAATTGACAAAGAACAGCTTTGTTCGTGTCCCAAAATTTATACTGTACATATATAACGCATTATCATTCACGTGGATCTAACAGCACGGAGATCTTTGTTTCTTCATTGTAGGATTCGAAGTATTTATCGATTACGAACAAATGACATATCGTTCTTAGCAACAATATATTTTTCGTCATGACCTCGTCTTGTTTATCAATGACAGCGCAGAGGTGTCATCATGGCTGAAAATAGTATGCAATAAAGTGCAGCAATAAACAATACTGTATCCAAGATTGTAGGCGACATAAATTTTTGTAGCGACTGTCCTTTATTTAAATAAAGGGGCATTATCTCTTGGATTTAGATGGGTCTCTCGGGCTCAGCCGTATACGAGGTGAATAAAGAAAAGAAAGAAAAAAAAAGAGGTATAGGTAAACCGTGGATTTGTCAGGAGAAACGTGACTCCATTAAAAGTGATAAAGAAAGAAATGTATTCTTGTAATAGAAAAGACATCAAGATTACCATATACATTGCACAAACTTAACTCGTACGATATTTTTCTTTGTACCCAGGTAATAATTGAAATTGTGCTTGCATTGAAATTTTTGCAATATTGCCAATTGAACAATGGGTATTTTTTCTGAGTAATGCATGTACATATAAGGGAAATAAGTGTCTGAGACGGCATAGAGGAATAACAGTGCAAAAATGTATACCGTCTGACATCTTTTTCCATATTCAATTTGGCCGGGGATATCCTCATTTCTGCACACGTAAATTCCGTGTACCTGTAACAGGATAAACTGTGACGCATTGCGAATGACCTTCGCTTAAATTAACGCGGCGTCATTCGAAATAGTATTTCCTCCTGAGTTCCTAGATATTCAAGGGGACAGTGAGAAGTCATTGAATTTAAAAAATAAAAAAATTCAAGGGGACAGTGGGAAGTCATTGAAATTAAAAAATAAGACAATTGATCGAAACGAGGAAACTCCTTGGGATTCGTGAGAACTCTGACGATGCTGGTAAATCCGGTTTCTTAATTTTCCTGCAGTTATATATAGATATAAGAAAGTTATTAAATTGATATCGATTAATGAATTATTTTATTAGGTATACCGTGTGTTCGGATAAAAGGACGATTGGTTTCGAAGTAGTATAGTATTGATTATCTCTTACTTTGAATTTACTAAAATGAGGATTAAAGTATTTTGTAATATTGACAAGTAGTCCATGATCGATTGAATTATTGATCCGTGCTTATAAATTGATTGCTTGTAGCAGTTGTCATATTTTAGATCAATCATTGAGAGAGGAAATAACTTAATCGCTCTTTGTATATTTAATCAAGAAATATAACAACAGTGATAACATACTTTGGAATCAATATATTCGTTGTTATGTATTTATCAGAAATTTACTATTACGTCGCAATGCAATTGTATATGATGGAAATTCGAAAAGAACTGTCAAAAAATTGCATTGAAAGAATTGAAGAATTTTTTGTTTTACTGTCACGTAGTTTTGGCTATTTCGCTATTCCGAGTTATAGTTGTACGTAGGCAATTTCGCACGGCTAATCGACTCTTATCTATAACGTTATGATAAACAGCGTTTGAAATATGCACCTAATGCATTTCTGTTAAAATTGCATCTGTTATAAAGATGCCAGCTAATTAATTTTTACCTGCTTATCACCTACTAATCACTAATTTTATTAACGTTTTACCATGCTGGTATTCTTTTGATTTATCACATGCCAATTTCTTTTTTCCAATAATACGTTCCATCATCTCTCGCGACACTTGACGATAACCATCCACTTCTACCTACACACTGACAACTGCCATTATCATTTGGGTTATGTCAAGTGAAGCATTGAGAATGTGTCAAGTACAGGGTAGTATGGGAATTGGAATAATAATTGACAGGCATGAGAAATTGCATCGATCCGTTATCAGTAAATGAGAAAAAGTGCACTGCGATGCAGATTCAATCGAACTTTCAAGTAATCTGATCGATTTGATCTAATCGATTATTTATCTGCTCTCGTTGTGTTTTGCAAATTTCTCTGACACACATTCCACGGCTACGTGCATCGTCGCTCGGGACTTTTATCAATGTGAGATAAGAACTGCATAATCCGCAAGTGCATCGTTATCCGTTAAAACGTTATTGTCAGTGAAATCGTTCAAAAGATTAATCGAACATTTTTTTAATTGGATGAATTAATTAAAACTTTTTGATCAACAATGAAAAAATATTTTTTAAATGTCGTAAGTATAACCTGCCACGTGTCATTGATATAATGCAAGCAACAGCCTCGCGTCAGATAAGACGATATTATATTCAGCTACACGTGGCTCCTTGTGTGCATCTGCATAAGAGAATAACTTTTTAGCGTGAATGCAAGTTGCAATCATATAAATTGCCAGCGCGTGTCGCTATCTGAAACTCCTGCAGCATGAGAAACGTGCAAATTTTGCAGTTTTTTTTGTCATGGCAACAAATCCAAGATCCGTGCGATTTCTTAGATGATTTTTTAAACAATGCTTTATGTGTACGTCAAATATTTGTGCAGTAGGAAATTTGAGTATGACATTAAAAAATAAAATTTTTAAAAGACAAAACATAAAATTATCTTTTGAATTATGAAATAGATAACGCATTGTCGTCTTCCCTACTTTATGCAAATTTTTGATTATAATTACTTCCCGACAAATAATTGAATTATGCCAGTAAAGATATATAAATAAATGTAAGCCTACACCCATTGCATATACTACTTATACTATACTGTGTATGTACAAAGCAAGTTATTTACCGATAGGATGTGACTGTACTATGTATAGAAAGTCATTTACAAAAGTTTGTATAAACGAAATGACAGTCCATATTGACTTGGGCCGCTAATGGGAATCATAGAAATTTTCCTACAGTCCTTGATTTCTGATTCGACTATCTGTACTTTTTGTATACTCGTATAATAGAATATTCATGAACGCGCCTATATTCAGTCTATATTGGTTTCTTCAGAATCGACGATCCACTTGTGTGGCCGTTTGTACAATGCACGCACGTTCGTGAAACTTTTTTAATAATAAAATATGTTATTTACGGCGTCAGCACAGAAGGACAAGTTGAAAGTGACTGCGAAGTGAAAGGAAAAATTGGACGCGTAAGAAAGGTATGGAAAGTGTGATAAACATCCGCAAGGTTACTAGATCTCGTTTTCCCCTAGATTTTTTCCTCCGGAAATTCGACACGACTCACGAAATTGAAATTGGACTTGCGAGATCGACCGAGCTCGGCTAATGAAACCATAGGTAATCGCAGTCGGACGAGTAATTGCGTAACTACTTGAATCTCGTAACAGATAAAGTATTAGTATAGCATTAAATAATTGTTAATAAAATTTCAAGCGAAATCAAAGTCGTAGAATAATTTTTTTTTAAATTAGAAAAATTATTTTCCACATTTTCTTTCGATCTTATCCAAAATTTATACAATTAGTTCCTCCGAGCATATGGGTTTCAATTCGAATCTTTATTACTGTCTTTTATTGAATCTATTGGCTATTGACTCTCCTACTCACTGTATGTATATAATAAATACATTTTGGAGATTAACCTTTATTTTTATACGCAAATACTCGTCAAATATCTCTCTCATAGTATATATACACTTTTTATCGGAAATTTACTTCCGACTCTTTATTGGAAAAATTCAAGGATAACACTTACCGTCATTTATGTGTTCTCGTAAACCGTTTTCGTATCTTCCTGTTTTTTCCCTTTTTTTTTCTCTTCCCTCCTTCGTCTATTACGTCCGTGTAGTCACGAAATTATTATAGGGCAAGAACTAGGAATTTCTTATTACACTTTCATCTCTTTCCATCCGAATTTCTTTCTCGTATTAATCTTCGTAGATTACGACTGATTACAGTAATGATTTAAAACAAATCCGAACCAAGGTAGAAACATCGTGAAAACCATAGTGAAGTTACAACCGTAATTTTCAATGTAAAAGTACAATTAATTAGAGGATAAAATACTTTGTATAAATAAAATAAAAAATATTACTTTGCATAAAAATAGTTTTTTCATCCAATCAGTTTTAGCAATTTTTCAAAATTAAGTCACTGTAAACAATTTTCGTACGATGTTGTTGTTGTCGTTACGAATTTGATACTGATCGATTGGAAGTGGCCGGTCTTAGGTAAAACTACTACTTTTTTTTTTTGTAATATCGATTGCAACCGTTTTTCTTTCTCAATAGAATGTACAGGCGTCTCGGTAAGTGAGCACAGTTTCTATTTGTTGCGTTAATCGGCAACGCTACGATTGATAATAAAATACGTGTTACAATTTTCATTATCAAATTTGGCTCGTCTCTCGTTCATTCATCTTTACTCCCTTATTTCTTAACTCAGCCAAATAACTGGATGCTGTTATAAAATTGAATTTTGACAATTAACACAAGGAGTGGGATCGAGTGTGTGGAATAAAAAAAATAATTTTTTTTTATACCGATTCTACCATTTTATTTTTTAATATACGTCTCACCATACAAACGTAGTTAAGGGGGGGGGGACCAGTACAATAAAATGACAAAAAATTTGACGATATTTCGCTCCTAAATAGGTTGTGGCGCCCTTTCAATAATAATAATGGTAATAATAATAATAATAATACACGATGGCAAATATAGTAATGACGGTAATATGATGAAACTGTGATAACGAACAAGGAAATACAACGAATCGTTAAGGTAAGCGTAATGATCAGTAGAATATATATACATATATATTCTATGCAATTGTACACGTACAGGCGTACATTTACAATTGCGTGTATATTTATGCGCCTACGCAGTTTCAGGCGCCTCCAATCATTAGCAACTAATCAATAATCGACAATCGATAACTTATTACACACTTACAATGTAATTTTGATTTTCAATGTTTTGATTTCGTTTATTTAAGTTTCCCGACGTCTTTGCGTAATCTCGCTTACTTGGTGTATTTAAAAATTTTGCATTTGTCCAGTATTTTGAATTCTTTTAAATTAACGCGTTTCAGGTTTTTTTTTCCTTATTTTTTACCTAATAAAGAAAACGGTTTTTTTTCTTTGGAAAAAAATTGATTTCTTTTTACAAACCAGATCCAAAGACGTCGGCGCTCCGATTGGCTGGAGCCAACTAATTAAAATTACCTAAATACGTCATTACGATTCTCAGTTTCTCATATATCTCTCCGGTATAATAATATATTCCACTCTCGCTTATAACTATATATTAATTAGTCAATTAATATAATTATTACCCGGCGTCGATTATATCCCCTGTTTGTATATATATATATGTGTGTGTGTGTCCTGTGTATATTTGTCGGTTTCCTTACGCTTTTACGCTTGTCCAAATTAATTCGAAAAAAGAAAAGAAAAATAGAAATATTATAATTACAGTCAAATATATCATAATCTCTATCAATAATATGTATATAATATATTTATATTTATATATAGTAATATATATAAATACTTTTACTCGAAAGCATTACGTTAGGAACATTCGGTTTTTTGTTTGAGTGCTAAATTTAACGTTTATTAAATATCTCATCGGCCACGAATTACGACAAAACGTAATTGGATTTTTTTCCAATTATTATTTCTACTACGTCGCTTTCCACGTTGAATCCAAGAAAGGTATATTTTTTCCAAAGAAACAGTGACAATATAAAAATTAATTAAGGAACATTTTAGAAATTATTTGTTGTTAACTTTTTTCCATTTTATTTACAATCTTGTCAAGATATATATATATATATATATATATTGTGACGTGATTTTTCGATTCACTGTCACAAGGCGACGTCGGCTACCGACACAGATAACGTTTTTGCTTTTTGATTCCCTTCGGGTCGCCACCCTATCACGTACCGATTCGCTGAAAAACGCTCTCGATTTGGTTTAAAGGGACGACTCGAGGTAAAGGAAGAGATATCGGCTATAAGGGTCTCGACCAATCAAAATTATTAGTTTTCGAATTTGGCTATTCTGTCAGTCTGTCTCGAGGCACCGACTCGGGTGTCACGAGCTGCCTCGCGTTCCCATGCTGTTTGTTTATAGTTTCGTTAGCTGCGTTTCGATACGGTACAGAAAGTTCACGCTCGTGTATTTTTCGTGATATAGCCCGGAAGTTCTATGAATTTTCTGTGAGTGTTCCGGAAGTGCAGTGCAGTGCCCACCCGAGTGTCTCCTGGATGCAGTTCTCGGC
>JARQTI010000726.1:209149-246376 GCA_030142655.1 Trachelus tabidus
ATTGGCTGGCGCCCGCCTGGCTTGCGGATGCCTGAGCGAAGGGTGGACGGCCGAAGGTAACGTAGGTTAGTTCTCGGATTTTTCGTTATCGGTATCGGGTTAAGATAATACGTTTCAATGTATACTTTTTCTTGACCGACGTAGTGGATGCAAATAATTGGCCATTGTCGTAATTGCGTGTCACATACGTATCTGTTATGTACACACGTGTTTAATAATTATCTTTAATTCAGTTAATTAGTTTCCAACTTCTGTTTCCATGCTTATGTTATTTTGTGTCAATGTGTACTTTTTGTGTTTTAATTTCGCGAGCAATTTTCGTCATTCGCTTTTTTGTTTCACAGTGTAAATGCGTAATCGACGAGCCGACGACTTTTTGCCACACATAAGATCATTGTACTTGTTTCCACGCATGCGCACTTGGACGCGTTTGCTCTCTTTTTCTCCAATTATGTTTATTTTATTTTTTTTCGTCTTGACAATTCGTCTCACCTACGCCACTCTCGTATGTACCACTTTTATCTACTACGTACCTATTTATGTATTTTTGTCAGATAGAGTAACTAGGGGACCCTGAATCGTGAAACATGTCGATCATATATGTATATAATATATATATTTATATGAATGTAATTAACCCTAACGACCTTAACCTTAAAGGTACTCCTTGTAGAGTATAATAATAATGTATAAGCCTGCCGCCATTTTAGACCTACGACCTTATATGACTAATTTTGATTTTGTGCTTGGAATTTACATGTATATAATCTTAAATGACTAGGAGGATGGGAAATATTTTTTTTTATTTTAAATCCTTTTAACCCTTATTTTTTACATTATTCGTCCTTAATTTGAAATTATACTCTCATAATGCCGCTGTCCACCATCGTTTGGTTTTTCTTATTATTTCCTCTTTAACGCTTGGTTTTTTGTTGTCTCACCCTCTTGTTAATTTTTTTAATTTATATAATACCATGACTAGGATGTACTATAACAGTATCTTTACGGAAACCTCGCGACGTAATTTTCTTTGGTCCGGTCCAGTATTCTCATTTCTTTATTTTTTATTTTCCCCTCTGCCCTTCGACATATTCTCAATTTTGACTCGATCGATTTTTCGTTTTACTTCCTTCCCTTCATACGTTGTATATTCGGGTATTATTCCCAACGTAATTTCGAAAATGATAGGAACAATAACCTGGGTCTGCCATCTTTGACAGTGTAATATAACAGGAATTGAAATTTTATTTTGAAAGATGTTCGACTTTTTTTATAATTGTTATATCATTATTTTATGTGTTTACGATTCATCCTTCTTTCTCTTTTTTGATTTTTCATAGTGTGTTCTGCATATCCACAATTTTTTTTGCAAATAAGTCTCGTCCTCAAATTTATATAATATGGTCAACTTGTATTACCTACGTAGGAACAGTATTTTCTAAGCGTTTATTGAACTTGTTCTCATTTGTATTTTACAGGTTGGTTTTACTAATTTTTATTTGTTCTTTGGAAATTCAAGTATCACTCACAGCAACACCCCTATAAGTCAGATTATTTTGAATATTTGAGAAATCTAATAATTAAGAAGTAAAATTATTGTCGAGTGCCATTTTTTTATTGTTATTTAAAAATTGCGTAAAAATGATACGATATAAGTATTCGTTAAAAAATTGCTGATCGAACTTCTAAATATTTCTAAGTACCTCACAATATCACTTTTTTGATTATATTATGCGAATTTTTTCATATCCAGAACGACATTCTCTTTATTATAAAAAAAAATAAATAATTTTCCCCTCATTCACGTTACATGGTAAAATTTCCAAAAGAAAAGAGTAACTGGTTGGCCTAGTCAACCCTTCCCATGATTTTTAACGATAATCTCCCATGAAAGTGCATCCCTTATTCTATTGGAGGGGATGATTGCATTGAGAAGCCGTTTCCAAAAAAAAAAGCGAAAAATTTTGGTAAATCGCGGAAACTCGTCGAAACTGCGTCACGTGCCAGACAGAACGGCAAATGGGGTGGCAACTGGCCAAAACCGTTATCAACCCTTACACATATGCACGCACGAGAGAATTTTTACAAAGGGCATATTAATTCGTGGCGATGTTTTTTTTGGACTTTAACCCTAATTTCACGATTTCGATACGTTTTACAGATTTCAGTCCCCCTTCTTTCATGTTTTTTTTATTTCCTTTTTCGCTACATTCCTACTTTTTTTGTAAATTTTTTTCCCCTCTTTTCTCCAAAACGTCCCCACGTGTCGCGTCGCATCTGTCCTCGCTAGTTGCGCAAACAATGGAAAGCGACCTTAAGCCAGGTCGTTACGTGCGAGGGTTAATCCTATAAAAGAAATTTTTCCAAAATATTGTGTAAATCGTGGGGTGGGGGAGTGTGAAATCTCGCGGGGATCACGGGATAGAGATTGAGTGAAATTTCAAGGGGGAGGGCAGCTGAAATTTTTTTTTGGGGTAAAACCGAAAAAAAACTTAATGTCGTATATCCACACGCGTCGAGCCAACCCTACGTAAATAAAGGGTTGCCGTACTCTTTCAAAAGAGTCCAAAAAAATAAATCCTTCTTTCTGGCATTTTCGCAATGAACACAATAGTTCTGTGAGCGCAGTTACCCTTTTTTGTTATCATTGTGTTAAAATTCCCAATTTTTGGAATTTCACCTCCAAACAAAAATCCTCATGCACGCAATAGCAACGTCGAATAATAGAAACCAGTGGCGCGTACCAGCAGCATAAAATGTAAAAGGGTGAGCTAAATCTGCGAAAAGGGGTACAAAAAGACTCTCTGTTTTTTTCTCCCGCTTTACCCCCTTTTCCAAAAATGTAACGATAACAACAGGGCTTGTTTGCACGGTGATTCTTCCAATATTTTAGCTGTGCATTTCGACACGCCGAAACGGCTACAAAGCCGTAACGCTACACCTTGTGCCGATCAGACGCATCCCTCTCCGTGAAAAGAAATTCGACACTCTTTAAACTGCCCAGATAATAATACCGGTAAAATTGCCCACAAGTGCTGAGCCATCTAAGAATAGTTTGTTACTGGAAGAATAAAAAAAAAGTCCCTATATCAGCGAACCAAGTCACGAATTATTGGGATGTCTTTTTTTTAACCCTCGAGCCCTCATCCTTCAAGTCAGAATAAAACCAGCTCGAGATCTCGGCTGAGGCTGAGAAGGCAAAGGAGAGTCCAAGGAATTTATGGTTCTCGACGGGGGGGTTGAAGATCGCCGTGGCGAAATTAAAGCAACATAGTTACCGAGGGACAAGAGGGGTTGACCAAGGAACCAAGGGGGTAGGTTGCCCGGGACCTTTTTTTTTATTCTCCACTTTCATTCTCGGCCAGTCAATGTTACGGGGAAGGGGGCGGGGGGGACTGTAGGTGGAACGAAGGCGGAAGGTGGTGAGAGAAGAGTGGAAGGGCTGAAACCTAGAAGGGGTGGTTATAGCGCGGAGAGGAAGAGGGTGGTAAAATTATTATGAGAGGATGAAATTTCCAAGTTGACGTGGGCCAGAGAACGAGGGGCCAGCAGGGGGTAAGGGTGGGTGAGGTTAGTATGAGTGTCCCGGGGGGTGAGTGGCTGAGGGATAAAGGGAAGGCTGGAAAAGTGAGCAGCGAATAAGGGTTGAAGGTCGCGTTGGACCGAGGGGGTTCAAGAGGCACGAATGGACACAAGGGGGTTGGACTTTGATAATTGCAATCCACTTCCTCGGCCGATATATAAGCAGTCCCGCCGTCCGCTGTTTTAGGGGTGGGACGAGTGTGCGACGAGTCGAAGGGGTGAGAGTGTCCGGGAGAAGGGCTGGAATATAAGGGCGATTCGTAAGTATTTTTTGGGGGTTGTTGGATCGGAAGGGAGAGAAAGAGAGAGAGAGAAAAAAAGCGCAAGGGGTGGACCTTCCGTTCGATATCTGCGTTAACCTTGCCGCGAGCCATCGAGCAACCCTTATGGGTTTCTTGATTAATAACGACAAGGGGTGGAAAGAATTTTTCGGGAAAAATTTCCAACCCCCCTCCCACCCACCCCCATCTGCACCAAATCAACTCAGCCAAGAGTCCTCGAGGTGAAGGAAAATATTTCGAAAATTAATGTCACGCCTTATCGTCTCCTCTTCTATGGGCTCCCTCGAATGGCAGTTTCTTTTGGGTGGACATTTTCACCCTTATCTCGATAAGGGATGACTTTTCAAATTGGCAGACATATACGAGCACAGTAATTTTTTTTTTACTAGCAATCATTCCGCACATGCCATTCCCCGTTAGTTACTGCTCACCCAGTAAACTCAAGGATTGCTTCCATGTTAAACAACCCGCCTAACAGAGACGAACTAGATCCTAGAATTTTCGAGTCCATCACGCTCGAGCTCCAGTCCAGCACGCCTTGACGAATGGATCACTCTTGATCCTCGATCCCCGTTACTCTCGGCTCGTAAAACGCAATATTAGAAGCCTCGAGCCTTTCCACCCTTAATAAAAATCCGGGCCCTCCCACCTTGACTCTCCCATGAAAACTCGCGGACTCACCCTTAAACCCACGTGTCCCGGAGCGCGATCCTCAGTCAAGATGACATCATAGCGCCGATCGACAAACTACACCGGAAATGATTTACATCCAAAATCGAAAATCTTTCGTCTTCGTATCCCGAAACACGGACAACCCTTACAGAGCCAAAGAAGGAAAACTATCCTGGAACTTCCCTCCCTAGCTCCCCTACTCCCGTGGCATCTCCAATCCTATGCTAAACGGATCAGGGGATGAATTTTAAAATGAAAAGATGCCGCTCACGATCACCACCCAAAACTACCCCAATGTGCTGGAGGGGCGTGTTTCGAGGCTTCCTCTCATTTTCGGCCCTCTCAAGGAAACCGCAAGATATTATTGATTTTTATACACGGCTCGCGGGGGTGGCCTTCGGAGCTGGAGTTCCACGTTCTCCTCGTGTGCCGCCCTCGAGGGTGGCGGTTAGGCTGGGTGCTGCTGCTGCCGCTTCGGTTTCCAAGAGGATGCCCGGGGGGGAGGGGGTCGAAGGTTACTTTCAGGGGGTGAGAAGTGTGCGTGGAACGTTGTACGTTGGTGAGCATGCGTACGCGTGTGACACGATATATATATATGTACAATATACGTTATATATATAAACATATACAAGGGTGAGTTTGGTTTTGAGAATAGGGGTGGGTTCGCTCTGTCATTTACTCATTGGTCGTTCCTGAATTGGGAGATTGTATGGAACGTCATACCCGTGTGTTAGTCCAAATGGACTTGTGAGGCTGGAAACTTATTTTTCCACCCGCCCCCCCTTCCACCCTTTTAAGGTCTTCCAGTCTCATCGGATTTCCTGGCTCACCAAAAGAAGTCTAGGACAAAAAGCTGATAATGCGTGCTTTGGATAAATGTTCCTTGTATATGTTACATGTCGATATACGTGTGTGTATGTATGTAGTATATGTATATATATATATATGCGAGACTGTGGTAGTGTTCTAGAGTTTTTTGGCTTTTTTTTCTAATTCGACACCCGGCAGAAACTTTTCATCCCTTATTTTTATTGTACTTGAACGATACTTTCCAATTTCACCAATAAAATTTATCGATCTTCCATTAGGCATTTACGAGAGCTCGCGAGGTGTCACGTTTCAGTGACTTGAGGGTTTTGATTTTAACGATTTTCGATGGATTTAGGAAATTTGAAAATTCGCATAATACAAAATTGCATCACAGTGTTAATTGAAATTAAAACAGATTCGCATACGTCTTATAGAGAGGTACTTTAGACCTATTGAAGAATAATCAGGATAATCAGGTATCGATATTACAAAATCGATCGATCAGTTTTAGTGGGTAGATCGATGGAACGAAAGGAAATTGTGCGAACGTCTAAGAGAATAATGTAAAATAAAAAGTATAATAATTTTGACGAAAAATAAAATTTTATTCCGACAGAAATTATAAAAAAAAAAGAATTTTACCTCCAATTTCATCGTGATCAGCAGGTAAGGATTAAGAACGCGCGTGAGTTAAATAATAAGTGAAGGAAATTTTTAAGGAAATAAAAGTTTTATAGACGTACAGTACTATGCAGGAAAAGTATTAAGATTCTGAGGTTGTCCTATCATATATATCTTATCTTACTTTAAGCTTATTACGACTCCTACACTTCACTGTACGTTTATCTGTAATACATACATGTGTAATAAAACAAAAAAAAACAAAAATAAAATATATGTATGCCTGCCAAACCCGTTGAAGTGTATCGAAATTCACGTATCTCCGATATAGGAGTGAAGCCATGTGACGACTTAGGTTAATCAGGAATTATGAACTGTTTTCAAAGTGACTAGATATAGGTATTAAATTAATAAAAAAAAAGACAAAATTTTTATGAAAAACACATTCCTTAGTAGTTAGACGTTTTTGACTATCAGTATTTCGCCAGACTATAAACTGCTTGTGCATGTGTACACAGTCGGTCTGAAAGTGAAATAGATTAAAGTGACAGATGGAGAAATGTGAAGCCCGAAGTAAAATTTTTGATTGCCAATGAATTTTTGCCAAAGGTATCGTGTGATGAATCAATGGAAATATATGGAAAACAATTTGGCAAAAGAGGAATTTGGAAATTTTGCTACGGGAGTCTCTGGCACGAAACACGTGTTCCCGTCTGTCACTTTTTAAGTATTTTTTTTTTTTTCGTGGACCGACTACAGTTAAGTATACGCATCGTACTCCGTGGTAATAAAACTAAATTACAAATGACGTACAATAGATAATTGATAAACGATAAATAATGCTTTACAATTTTTGTTAACTTAATCTGGTTTTCATCGCATGTAATTGTATTTCTCACAAATTTCATCCTTATAATAGACTAGGCATGTTACTCCAATATAATTCATAATATATGTATGTATATATATATTCACTTATAATTATATGATTCCTCTATACATATACATATATATAATATACTTTTAGTGTCTTTCGGCCTGGACACATAATCATTTTTGATTTAGGATTTTAAAAATTTGATTTTGCGCTCATTTGTTTTTTTTTTATTTTAATGAAGGCATTTATTCTTTAAATTTCTTTTCTTTATTCTCGTCTCTTTCCGTTCGCGTCCACCTATGGTTGCTTTAGGTTTTGCATTTTTTTCCCCTCGCGTCTCTCACACCCTCGTGCCCGCGACTTCGGCGACACCCCTTACGTTGTCTCGCGTTTCAAATAATTTTTCGCGCCACTCGTCGGCACATTTCCGTTTTATCATAATCACGTATCCTCTCCATTCAGTTACGTCATTTTCGTGATTTACGCAATAGTCGTGAAACACGTGAACTTTTATAAATCGTCACGAAAATAAAAATTTCCCTGAAACGACATCGAGAGGCTTCGTTTTTGAAAATATTTTTACGAAATTATTGACAGGTCCAAAATTTCTCACGGATCGAACCTCCGTCGATTCGTCATCAATGACAAATGACGATATCCCAAATTTCGTGTATGCATGAAAGGGAGAGAAAAAGGAATATATTCACTGGCGTTACCCACAATGCCCACTATTATTACGAATACGTAATAAATGGGCATGACGATTAAGATGAACAAAAATGGACCAATGCATATTCGACGGAGGGTGGAATCGCAATGTCCTATAGCAAAGTAGGTACAGTACAGTATAACAAAGTCATATGTGCACGCATGCTCGTATACGCGTAAATCAGTAGTAATCGAGATTCCCGATAGAATCGGGAGGAAGGGCCATTAAAAGGGACAATGCAATTAAAAAGGTTCCTCCGGGCCATTTGCATGAACGCGCGCATCGTGTGCACCGTGTGTACTAGGCATTGTGCCTGCTATTGGGGGGAGACGCATTTACCAAAAAGGGACATTAAAGTATAGAGAGTGCGAAGGGCTGGTCAAAAGGGACCTACGGGCACGCGCCACACACACACACATGCACACGCATATGCCTGGTAAATTTTTCGACTTTTTCCCCGAAAAAAAAAGATTCCTCTCAGAGGTATAGTCAAGGTCACGACCCGGGGACGCACCCTTGTACGAAAATTTTTCCAAAGGGCTCCGCGCGAACCCTCCGCACCAGATGCTTGAAATTTTACTGAGGGTGGCCATCTTTCTTACTGGTCATTTACTATAGTCAAATGTGCACAGCCTATAGGAATCTATACTCTGTTCGATATACTACACTGCACTGAACGTTCTATATGAATTTGTATACGCACCACCGCGAACTAATACACTCGGTATACTGTGTTTACCGAAACAATTTTTTTTCCCAATCAAAATTTTGATTTTGTTTTACTTGACGCGTGCGTGTCCGCCCTATCGTGTGTGTGCGTGTGTGTTACAATGGACTCGCACTAACCGTAGCCGATTTCCTCCCCTAATCTATTATAATGTATGCATCCACCCATGCGAACGCGCATGCGTGCGCGTTGTACTAATTTATTCGAATTTCCACAATTTCGGCAACCGACCCGCACCTCCCCCTTACCCTCACTACCCCACGGATAACATGTCACGGTATTATATATAGTCCCTGCGTAAAGATGATTCATGCGGTGCGCGTACGGCTGCATTTTCGAATTTTCGATAGGGGATCGATTTTATGGGATTTTTGGAAAATGGTTGCATGCAAATGCATCGATGCATCATTTTTGCTATTGTGCCGAATATATCGTGCCGTTAGTTACGGATGGTAAAAAGTAATATTATTAATCAAGATTCTTCGGAGGGATTAGTAAAAATTTGATTTTTTAGAAATTTTGAATAATTGAAATTTACTTTTGTCAAAGATAAGGCGTGATTATCCAAAAATTCATGCAGTCCCTTCTAATTGTACGGAACTGACGTTGAAAGGAATGTAAGTGTATACGTGACTATAGAAATAGGGGTGGTCAGTATACGGGACATTAGACGAATGCACCTTTTTGAGGGAGTGAGATGCAACTTGGGTGCAGCCGGGTGCATTTTCAACTACCAAGTGGTCAGTCGCGAGGACAGCTGCCATTTTTCGTAAATCTACCTTTTACATACGGGGGGTGTCTAAAAGGGGGTGCGAGTCCAGCCGGGAGCTAGGTATAAAATTACACGGTAGGAACGAGCATTGACCATTTTAAAAAATGCTGGAGAAACCCGAAATGTGGAAGAAAATTTTGGAAAAATCTATAAATTCAGATTTGCAGTGGATGAAAAAAATGAAAATGACCTTTTTGGGGAATTTCGAGACCACAGGAGACGCAGTAGTTTTGTCAACATCAGGTATTCCTTAAAGTCAATTATTCTCACGACTACACGTGTTTGCCTCATTCACCCCAATTAACTCTTTTTTTTTTCTCTCTTTTAAATCTCTAAGCATCACTAAAGACTTTTGATTCTCAGTTTCTCGAAGCTGCGAAGGCACGATTATTGAACAGCTTTTACCGAAGGAACGTTTTTCATTTTTTCTTCCATTAATTTTTTTAAGTAGCTATTAGTTAGCGTATGTGAAAGTTATGATTATGCGCGTCCGCGAGTTTCCACAATCGGGACGCACAGTTTATTTTACGGTTTCATAAAATTTTCTTTATTTATTTCAAATCTTCTTTCTTTATTTTTTCTTTTTTATATATTTCCCGTCACTTTAACGCAGGTAGAGTTTCGACTAGATATTATTACGGTTTAATTTTTTCTGATTAGTTAACGTACGTGAGTATATGTATATGACTATTTATAATATGTTTATCTGCATCTGTACGTGTAACGGTGCTTGCGTGCATCCCATAAGTTTATAGTACCTACGTAAAAAAAATACAATTTTTGTTAAATTTCCAAATTGTTCGATTTACGCGTTAATAATCAAAGTACGTGAAATAGAAGGAAGAAAGAAATTTTATTAAAATATTATGATAAAAATTTTGAACGATCTCAGAGGTAGATAGATATTGTTATTAACCGGTGATCTAATTTATTTTTTGGATATGGCGATGCGACGTTGCGTCATCGCTACCTGCAGTTATTAATTAGTATATGTATAATAGTTTTTTTTAACACATCTTTTTTTTCTCTCTCTTCATCTCATTTATACTATTTAATGCGTTGGCTGTGTATTTGATTGTACTTTTGTTGCGGGTTATACTGTGTCCACCCTGAGTTTGTTGGTTTATTATTTGTTAGAATATATTTTTTTTGCCTTCCACGATTTTTACTTCGTTTTACTTTATTTTATTTCTTTCCACTTCATCCCTGTCCATTTTTAGTCCTCCCCTTGACCCTCTCTCCGTCAACAATGCCTATAGTACTTCCTGACAGTAAAACTAGTTCGCAAACCTAACGGCCAGAAATTGGCATCGCGCACCGGCGATCTTTTCTTTTTTTTCTTTTGGCAACCATGACAAAATAATTTTGATTTCTTTGGTTTGCCTTTCTTCTGCGCGGACCAATTTTGAAATTCAGGCCGCTTCGATTTTTTCGTAATAATTTTTTTAAAATTCCCGCCGTCATGGTTACCGTTTGAGAACCGTTTGTTCACTCTAGTGACGTCACGGACATCTAAGTCTACCGATAGACACGTCATCGTTCATCTAAGTCCATCTAATTATCGACTTTGTTTTAATTATACTAAAGGTATTGACTAGAGAAAAAACTAGAAAAAAACGATAAAATTATTTTTTTTAAGTTAATGTGGCGTATCAATACTGTAAATATGTACTATACATGTACCAGTCGATTGGCTGATCTTGCGTTGAAAAAGATAAATATCGATTTCCATGATTTAACAAAATTTTTGTTAATTATACTAGAACAATGGTGTATGTTGTATCAACTTTGTGGGTGAGTGAAAATGTATTTTTTTTTATATTGCAAAATTGCAATAAAAATAGTAACGCAAGATCAGAAAATCACGAAAGGTTCTTAATGATTTTATCGATTGATTGATCAATGATGAAAATATAATTAACGGAACGTATGTATGTATCTATTTACTCCTTAAGCATGGCCGTCGATCAATCTCCCTGGTACCCTACGCATTTAAAATAGGAACTTTGTCGATCACCCGTTCGTATCAATAAGTTACGATTATTATTATTTACAATATAACATCACGATTAGAATTATACTTATAACAACGTGGCTTCTAAACGCGGAGCCGCGACGAAGTCGATCGAAGGCCATGTTCAAGGAACACGGGCGTTAGAAGTGTTCGGAAACGCAGATAAAAATGGAATGACAAAAGTAATTAAAAAAAAAATTAAGAATATCGTTAACAAAATTAATCTAAGATAGACGACCGCGAGTCAGCGGCCACGCGGAGAGTGTATTATAAAATTGTTTCGATCTTATTAAAAAAATATCATCTTGCGCCAATATACGTCGGGTCGCTTTAAACTATTTTGATTTTTTTTAATCATTTTTGTCTCTCGTCGTCATCATAATCATCATCATAGTTCGCAATATTATTCTTCTGAATTTCACACTCTCTCACTCTACCTCACTCGCATTCCTAGGAACCAAAACCCACGTGCTTTGTGATTTTTACCTAATAAATCCCAGTTTAAACCGCCTGCCATTTTAATCTTGAGAATCCTGCGCGTTCTTTGCTTTCGCATTTCGTATTTCGCGGCAATCGAATAGCCAGCCAATAGCAGCCGAGAACGTCGAAGAAAAACGGGTTCAGGCGGGACTCAGTGTAAAGGACGCAGTCAAGGGGCCGTTTATGCGCGATTTAACAGGCAAATAAATGAGGGCCGGCGCGAAGCGTCTCTCCGAGCTTGATTCTTCGCCGGGCGTCGTGAGGTCGCACTCCTCTATAAGGAACGGCTGCATTATCGTCTTGTCGGGATTCGAATTCATGTCCTGCGGCGTCGCGTAGCTGGCTGGGACCTTGTGCTTGTTGGCGACGTCTTTGAGAGTCTTGCTCAGTTCCGTTATCACGCTATCAGTAGGATCGCCGAGGGTCTTGTGATCCTTCCTGATGTGCTTCTTGATCCTATTGAGATTGGCAGTGGCGTAGCCACACTGGGCGCACTTATAGGCGCCCTGAGGTGTCACCTGGACCGCGGGTTCCTCACTTTTTTGTTTAACGTCCAAACTTGATGACGTCTGAGGACTACTCTGCCGACGCTCCTCCTTCTGATCCTGATCCTTCGTTTCAACTTGATGCTTATCGACGCTTATCTCAGGCCTGATGTTGTTCAGCGTCGGCGGTTGGAATTGCGTGAGCAGTCCAGGAAACTGATGTTGAGTCAGGAGATGATGGTGCAAGAGTTCAGGCTGTGGAAATCCCTGGGAGCAAATTGGACATTGGAGTCCCCTGTCGTTGTCCAGGCCAGTTCCGCCCTGAGGACTCACGTGAGACCTTTCGTGAAGGAACAAAAATGGCAGCACCGTCGTCGTGAAGTTGCAGTAGGAACACCTGTAGCTCTTGAGTTGCTGATCGTCGGAACCGGTACCAAATAAGTTGGACAGTACCTGATTGCCAAGACCAGTGTAATCGGTAGGTTTAACGTGCTGACCCAGTTCCAGGCCGTTTGGTATTTTTAGGCTAGAATTCTGATGCGCAGACCTCGAAGGTCCTGCCGATCTATTGTTACTGCTGCTGCTGCTCCCACCTCGTGGTGCCGATTGGTACTGTTGTTCCAATTCACGCCACTTGTCCACCCCTGCCTTGCCGTGATCTCCCAGCAGATGAGCCTTCAGCCATTTCGTACTCCTAAATCTTCTGCTGCATATCGGACACACTTCGGTGAAGTGGGTGAAGTATCTGTGACTCAGGTCACCTAACTGTTCGGGTTTCAAGGCCGAGTCTTCGCTATTCGAGGACTCGTAAGATTCTTGCTTCGTCGAACCGGAAGTGCCCTCTTCGACGATACCGTGCGTGTTGTGCTTGTGAACCCTGAGGAAGTACTTGCTGCACAGTTCCTTGTTACATATATTGCATATAACACCACCGATCTGGGCTCCATTTTCAATTTCAATACCGTGCATCCTCTGCATGTGAGTCTTCATGAAGTACTTGTTGCACAACTCCTTATTGCATATCTCACAGTAGCTGGACGTTGGCGTCATGGACACCGACGCCTTGCGCTCGGTCTGCGCCACCGGTGCCGACGTCGGAGTAGTAGTTACAGGAATCGGCACCGCCTGGGGAAGCGGTGTCGTCGCCGGTGTACAATTCTGATTCTGATGTTCCTCGCTGATGTGCTTCCTCAATAGATCGTGATTGAGATATTCCTTGTCGCAGACGGTGCAGTTCACGGTACCGCCAATAGGTGTCGGGGACTTCTCTGTCACCGGACACGGTGACGTCGGCTCCTCGATGATGGCGCCGTGATCGCTGGTCATGTGAGTCCTGAGGGCCAATCGGGTTTCAAATTCTCTTCCACAGACTGCACAGGGTGCACCGCGACTAGATTCCAACCCGTTTAGTTGCAGGATCATTGTCTGGAGCTTCTGAAGATCTTCGGAAATGGAGTCAGGTCGTTGATCCGTGATCTCGACCTCGTAATCCTGCTTGGGTGACCTTTGCTCTTCTATCTCGTGCATCTTCTGTCTATGCGCCTGATGCAATCCATTGGTCTGAAATCTCAGTCCGCAGGGCTTGCACTCGTGCTCCTCACCAGGTCGATCACTGGACTCTGAACTGTTCCCGGTCGTCTCGGTCACGATCAGGTTGAGCGGACTGGTTTGCACCTGGTGCCAGCTGGCGGCTGCTCCAGGGTTGCTGGGTGACTTCTCGCTGTCCTGGATGTAGATACCGTGGCGCTTCATCTTGTGCGTCCTCAGGAAGTACTTGTTACAATATTCCTTGCAGCAGATCTCGCAGAAGGCGTCAGGATTTATAACACCCAGTCTACGTAGACGATCTGCGTTGAAACCCGAATCCCTAGCTTGCTGAATCGACTGGGGCGACAGGTGTCTAGGTGCCGGCATGAAGCTCGTGTCCTCCTGCTCCACGCCGAACTCCTGCTTGAAAAGTGCTTCCATAGCTCCTGGACTTAGACTGTGATAACTCTGGTCCCGGTCATCGTCCAAAGATTGCATCGGCTGATTCTCACCAGGCTCGCTGTTCTCCGAATGAACCTTTTGCTTGTGCTTCCTCACGGACTCTTCGTTCTTGAACCTCTTCTGACAGACGTCGCAGGAGGCGCTGGGCGTCGGTATGCACGGCGGCGGCGGCGGTGGTACCGCTGCAACGTCTAACCTCTGAATCTGTTCCATCTTGATGTTACCAGGAGTGAACGTGCTACCGTAAACCGGTGGACCAAGATTGGATTCTGTGGCTGGCTGACCTGGCGAATCCACGTAGATGCCGTGCTTGTTCGCTTTGTGTGTCTTCAGGAAGTACTTGTTGCAGAACTCCTTGTTGCAGAGGTCGCAGTAGGCGTCCGGGTTGAATATTCGGACCGGGGCCGGACCTATGGGTGCTCTTGGTATCTGACTCGAGTCTGGCAGCGGGAAACCAGGTAGAGGAAGATACTGGGCCAGGGCACCAGGAAACGGTAGACTTTGTAGATGATTTGGTATCGTGCTCACGGGTGTCACTGTATTACCGACCGTCCAGTCTTCGCTCTGTACCTGACCCGGTGGCTGACCTTGGACTTGGCCCGACAACCAAGATGCCGCGAAACTCTTTATACTGAGTCCCGACAGATTGACAGGACTCTCGGACTGCTCCTGGCTCGGCTCTAATTTGACCTGCACTTGGTCTCGCGACTGTACATAGTGCTCGCTATCTATATGCTGATTCAAAGTTTCCTTGTTATCGAAAAATTGACTACAATATTGGCAGCGGAATTCGTTATTCAGGTTCTCGTCCTTGCTCGTTACTCGATGATCACCGGTGACCGAGTCCTGGGGAGAACGACGCTGCTGCTTACCTTCCCGCTCAGCCTCGACGTCCTCGTCGACTTCCGCTTCGTCGTCGTCGCCGTCGTCCTCAGACTCCGCTCGTTCACCAGTCATCAGCGACGCCGGGAACCTCACCGGGGTCGTCTGTTTCCGTCGCTTCTTCGGACCGGTGCTGTCCAGGTCACCGTGGAGACGCTTCCTGGCGTCTCGCTCTTCTCCACTAGAACCGTCGCTGTCCAGCTCGCCAGGATCAGGCAGGATCGCACCGCGCGATAGTGTGGACGTCATTCTGGGATCTCTTTGTCCTTATTAGTTCAAGATCCTGCCCCTGCTCCTCTGCTCCTCCTTAGGTCCTTGATCTCTGCCAATTACAAGGTAATAAGAATTTTTAGGACCCGACTTCAAAGATTGGTAACCTTATTAGGAATTTTTGATAAAAATGAATTTTTCGTTTGGTATTAATTAAATTGCATAAATCAGCATTTCGTTTTCTTAGTCCACTTTGTACATATGTATAAGCATGAGTACGGTCGTATAACGTAGGGTATGTGCTGTGACTTTATGGTGTTATGGTTTATTTAGGGGATCACGAGCTTCATGAATTTTTATATCTAGACCCAGGCACATTTCTCTCGTAGAAATTTCCTGAACTTCTTGTCTTTCCTTCCCTTCTTTTTTCTTTTCTTCTTATTTGTCGCTACGATTCCGTAAACAGGATTAATACTGTTTGTTCATTATATCCCGAGAGTGTTATCCATCTTCTCGGAATTTCTTATAGGGAAAAATGGGACAGACGTTAATTCACAAACTTGGGGATGAGGGTCGGAAATTAACTGTACGTAAAAAGTATTTGTTGTAGCAGAGAACTTTTTTTTCAAATCCGCATTATTTTTCACGATATCGAACAGTCGGAACGAGTTTTTCAAATAGATGAAAACTAAAATCGGAAAAATTGTCAAACTTGTTTTCCCAGTCCCGTTAGGATTTGGGATTTACGGCAAATATAATTCACACGAGGAATTTGCAAATCCCATGAGCCATGTGTGTAATGGCGAATCCCATAAGCAATAGAAATGTCATTTTCCAAGCTGCAACCTGATACTAAATCAATGAACGTCGTATTGGATGACGTACAAGGTGCATACAGCTGCATAAGAGGATATGCATTATCCCTAAGGATTCTAACCTAACCTGATCCTACATAGGGACTAATTCTAATACATAGTAGGGGAGGGACTTAATTCAGCGACCCGGGCATTAATTTGGAATCTTATAATGATTTTGCTGGACGAAAATGCGGGGTGGTTGTCTGTCAGGGGTGGCTAACGAGTCTTGGGGCCCTGTGGCACTATAGAATCCAGAGAAGGAAGAGGGCGCTGAAAATATAACTAGAAAGAAAGAGGGTGCGCGAGGGTTGAAAAGTGTGTCCTGATGGCGCTGCTGCTGGTGGTTGTGAGGATGTCAGGGGGTGGAAAGAAAAACGAAAGTTGGCAAACAACCCTCGGACGCCCGAGGGACGTTAGTTCAGAAAAGGGGATTCAGGGGTGGAAATAGGTTGGAGGCGCTTCTTGAAGGGGGGTGACACATGACTCATTTTCATGTCTATACGCCCCCGCCTTTTCACCGATACGATTTCGGAAATATTACGCATGTACGTACGTCCCCCTCAAATATTAACCGCGGCTTAATTACACATTAATAATTAATGGCTGATGGACGACCAGTAGAGGGGATGACTGCACCCCGTCATATAGCGAACCATAAACATTTTTGCTGGATACGGGGGTGTTGCTAGGTTGGCAACTCTCGCAAAAGTTTTCTGGGATCAATCGATAGGGGTGGAAATGTGTAATTGGGGAAAAATCGGAAAATTTCCCCATTTCTTTCCTACCGTGGATGATTCATTCGAGTTGTGTGAATTTTCAAAAGAAATTTGTCCAAATTATCTATAAACAATTCTATCTGAATTTTTTCCGTATATATATATCTGTCGTCATATTTACGTAATCCGAGTTGTCAAATTTTTCTCGAGGTAGAAAAGGAAAAAGACGTTATTTCTGAAATAAATGACAAACCCCGTGGGAGAAATGACTGGAATAGGTAAAAAGAGAATGGCACCAAACGAGGAGTGCGAGAAAAAGTCGAAAGAGATAAAACGACGTGCTACGAGGAGGACGGAAAGAGAAAGAAAAAAATGTGACGATAAATTCGAATCAAGTATTTTGACGTCGTGTGTCACGTGACAGGGAAGGGGGGGATGAGGGTGGGTTGACATATTTGATTCTGGCCTCATTATCGCATAAAAAATGTGGCGCTGTCACAGTGGCGATGTAAACGCGTGAATCTGACCCCGAGGTCATCCTTATACCCCCCCCACCCCTGAAAATTTTACTCTGACACGTGATTCATCCTGTTACCCCTCTGCTCTCTTTATTGTCTCTTGAAAATTACGTTCATTATTATTAATCATCAATTAATCATTATCAGGCAAAAATGATTTTCTTATTTCCCTCATAATTTATTCTGCTCTTAAAGTCGGAATAATTTATGGCAGGAATAAAATTGCATGTCTCTCTATTGCATGGGGGGATAGTCATAAAAAATAGAAAGAGAAAAAAACTATAAGAACAGTCATTGAAAATATCAGTAGCAGCGCACGCTATTCGAGGCGATCGCTGCAGTGAAAATGTAATGAATGAAAATCATTATTGTAAGACTCTTTTTTTATACGTATATTCGATGAAAGACAAAATTGGTATATTTTTGAGAACGACTGTATTGGAAAAATATTTTGAATTGACAGAGCATTCCGAAAAGACAAACGAAACACTATCGGTAAACACATATCAGACATAGTTCCCCCTATTGCGTAACAGGTATATCAACCCCATAAAAAAACACCACGCAACCCTTACAGGTTCGTCTACTGTCAAGGGTAACATAACGCGACAACCCTTTCTCTTTAGTTTCCATAAGTGAGAAATAAGAGATAAATTAAAAATCAATGAATGATTACGAAATTATTAATTTCTTTTTTTTCGACGCAAAGTGACTAAGATAATTTTACTGTTCAAGCCCTTCGATGAAAAGTGTATAAAAAAATAATAAAAGAATTCAGCTTACCCTCCTACTCAATGACGATTCTTCGATTAGCATCGATAAGACAGTAACCACGTACACAGCACGGATCCAGTGAATAGAATAAAAAAAAAATTATCAGCGCTCCCCTGATAACGAAACTATCGCAACCCCATATCATCCGCAGCATCATTGATAACATTCACGCACCCCACAAGGAAGCACAGTAACGGGTTGCAGGTTCGTGATGAGAAAGTCACCCCTGTGATGATCATCGTTGGCTGTAGGATATCGTTTAGACATTTTCAACCCCCTCGTTATTCGAATTTAAAGTGAAACAGTCACTTGGCACACTGTAACACTTAAGAGGGATACAGTCCACATAAAAACTTTAGGGGTTGCAGCTTCTTAGTTTTTCAATAAAAATAACAGGTTCACATCGAGCATGCAAAGTTTTCACAGGGGGTTGAACGAGCACGCGATGACAGTGCGTCGCGACGCTGCCGGTGGCGTCGCGCGTAAAACCGTCATCGAAATAGTGGACCTGTGCGACGGGGCGAGGGGTGATGGAAAGACGTGGAGTAGAAAGGAAAAGAAAGAAAAGGAAGAGAGACAAGAAAAGAGGAAAGGGCGTTAGTCGACACGTGGCACGAGTTAGGGGTTGGTTGCTGAGCCTCCGGTCAGATGTCACTGGTCAAACGGGAACGCCGATTGGTGGACAATGGTCAGTGCGCGGTCCGGCTCGTGTCTCGTAGGTCGAAGGGTAGGAGACCTTGCCTGCTCGAGTTCCTTGGACGTCCGCTAGGGGAGACTTGAAAATCGCACAGGGCTTCGAGCGCGGGGAATCGTCCTACCGAAGATTTCAATCCCCGTTGAGGGTGAAAGGAAAAATTTTGTAAAAAAAATGGAACTTGTCCGCCACTTTCTGTTGGAAATTTTTTCACACTCTTCACTTGTTCAAAAAATTGTTGTCTCGGGGCTCAAAAATTATTTAGGTGATTTATCGCACTGTCGATATTGGGGGTGGATTAAACATTTTTTTGGGGGATTTTTGGAATTTTAGTCTATTTCATCCCTTACGGACGCTGCTTTGCCCTAACGTGACTGCTCGCGGTCTGTCATGCCATTTCACTGTCACTGACAGTCAGACTCTATGAAAACTTACTGTTTCCCACTCCACCGCTCCCTACCTTCTCACAGACGGCTGCGTTAGCCCTTCGACATACCCCCACTACCGGGTTCTTACTTGCCACCCTATACGGGACCATGCAGTTTTACTGCGTTTTAGGGATAGATACGTTCGCGGGATTATCCTCGAGGAACAGATGACGTCCGTAACCGTCTGTCGGTTATTTTTCGATATTTCGACGATTCACAATTTTTCCTGTTTTCTTTTTTAATCCAGCCTTTATTTCAAGGGTGATTAAGACTCGTTCTTTGATTCTGATACTTGTTACAGTATCAACGTTGACACTCAAGAGCTACAAATTAATCCAATTATTTTCTACGCATTTATCATTTCCACTGGCATCCTTATTTTCGATTTCCTAACCTTTTCGAGTTATTTTTTTATACGTGAACATCGTTCTCTTTTTTTCCCCCGTTACCTACGTGTGCACTCGCTCGAACGAACTGATTCGTTAGTGTGAAAGAAAATTTACGAATCGTCATATTAACTCTTTTCTATTTTTCAAAATCTTTCGGAGCATCCAAAAAAGAGAGAGTACAATGAAAAAAGCCCGAGAGACAAACTAAAAATTAAAAAAAACATATGAAGATAGTTAAAAAATTATTTATAGACAGGTTAAATATTTTTTTGAGTGAGCGCATAGAAATCAATAAATAAATGAAATCGAGAAAAAAACAATTTTGTACGTATGTCTGTATAGTCATCCCGAGATATGCAGCAATCGACAGTCTCGTGAGAAGGGTCTAACGAAAATTCCAGGTTGTCCATTCAGACTTTTACGTGCCCCCCACCCTCATCTCCCGGCTTCTCCAGCTCCTCCGTTCATCCCTTCCGTACTTCGGAATAATAGCTCCAAGAATATTCGTTTGTCAGAAGTTGACGGAAAAAAAAAAGAAACACGGTCAAATATACGAATTTCTTTGTTTCCACAAAATAATCGAAGCAATACTGTGCTTGAATCAATCAATGTAAACCAATATACCACTGTCAGATTTCCTAATACACTGACACATTTATTACGTATGGATATACGTAATAATGCGTAGTCGTTCTTGAACTTCTTATCAAAGTACAAGGGTCGTAAGAGGAAAGCGTAATTTGCGAACCAATAGAAAATAAAGTACCTTCCACCAAAAAGTGGTTGAGGAAATAAAGAAAAAAGAAAAAAGTTTGTCAAGGGAGGGGAAAAAAATTTCTACACGATCCATATTCAATTCCGCCTGTAATAGCGGCTACGAAATTTATCCAAATATTCTTCCTCCACATCGGCAGGAATTCGGTCCGCGAAACGATGAAAGGCCAGTGGAGTTATTATTCGAATTTCGGTCCGGTATAGAAATTGGATTACGCGAGGGTTCGAAAACAGGGGTAGGTACCAGACTACCACCACTATGGCCAGTGCGATGACGATCTACCACTACAACCCCCAGATACCAAGCAGCGGATAGTCAGCACTAAGGGTGGTACAAAGTTTTGGGCATAAAGGTGCCGGCTGAGAATCGAAGGGATGGGGAGGGTGAATGCCAAGTAAATGGAATTACGAGAGGGTGAAGAATTATCCAAGGGGGTAACACAAACGCAGATCGCGCAACGTTTGACAGATTTTCCAAAAATATCGGTAAATACGCCCGTATGTCTCGTTTTTCCCTGATTTACCAAAATTTTTCGAAAACTCGACAAAGGCAACCCCAAAATGCAATGCACCCGCTCCGAACGAATCCTAAGGGTAGTTCCTGTTTGGGTATATAGATATACGTCTTTGGTTATGACGCTGGTACGCGTGTGCGAGTTGCTTATGGCAAAAGGGGTGAACAGGACACAAACATGTTGTCCCCTTTCGAAGGGTTGGCAGTTCGCGTCAGACGCTGGAATAAGGGTTGCTTCTGGGATTATTGCAGTAAGAATATATTAAGTAAAACGTCCACCCCCGCACAGTGAAACAAAAGTGCGCCATGTTGTCCACGTAGATTGTGACGTGTCGCGCAGACAATAGGAAATAATGACGAGTAAACAGATTTATTTTTATTCCTTTTTTTTTCTCCTAGGGGTGGACTTTTTTTTCATTCTTTTCTTCGCACGTAACTCAGCGATTAGAATCTCGTGGATTCCAATCAGCGTCACGAATTGGAACGGTGGAAAATAACGAGAATTTATTCATCCTCGATATTTCTGTTTTCTTTGAAAAATATTGTTATCGGTAATGATATCTGAAATTTTCAAAATTACACGGAATCTTGCGCGGACGTGAAATTTTAGATTTTATGGTTTACGCGAGACTGGCGTTTTTTTTTAATGTTCTCTTCTTATCTTCGATCGAATTTTTTTTGTTATAGAAAAAAATCTAATTAATGGTCTCGCAGTCTCAGCCCTTATTATTAGGGTTGAATTTCATTCCACGAATAGCGCTATTCCGGTTGCTCGAGTTCGACCGCTCATAACAAAATACCGTCGCCTCCTCGATATTATAGCGGCGAGAGGTGGAGTCGAGGTGGGTGGACGGGTGGTTTAGTAGGGCTCGGGCGGCCATGAGGGTTGTCCGCATGGAAGCGGTCGAGGGTGGCGGATCGCCGGATTGCCGTAGAAATAGAAACAGGCCGGCATAGCCAAGGGAAACAAAGAGACCTGGCAAATGAAATGAAAACGTCGAACGAGCCTTGGCTGAAACTTCGTAATTTCGTAGATTTACGATCTAATGTGTGCGTGCGTGAGGGTGCGTGCGTTATCGCATATGTGTGCAAATGTGTATTCAATTACTTCCACATATCCATTTGCACGTATCAATTGCGATGGCCGTGAAAATCAAATTTCAAGAGTATTATACACCTATGAAAAAAATTTTAAAACCTGCCGGAGATAAGAAATTTTTTTTAAACGATCAATAACTTCAATTAAAATTCATCTTAAGAAGTCGATAAATAAAACGAGTCGTATCATTTTTATCAGTACTATGGGTCTTAGCTTGAGTCACCGGTCACGTATTTCCAGATATACATTTTGACAGTTCGTAAACTACAAGTACGTCGTTAATAATGGCTCATTATATATTTCCGACGAAATTGCTATCATTTTAGTTTCACGAGACAAATTCACGATAACGAATACCATTGTGGGTTCGTAAAGCGGCAATTTTTCGTTGATTGATTACCAAAAAATGTGTTGCGCAGAACAACTGCAAAGAGCATTTAATGCAGCCGTGATCTTTTTTTTTATTTATTTACACAATTAACGAATCAAATTTCTGCGTACAGAATCATAGCATTCATTATTTTTGACATTACAGATAATCATCTGAAACGATCAGTGTCGTATCTCTATTTCACAATTTTATTCTATTTCCACCGATAATCATCCCATTATTCTTATTCCTGTCTGACACGTAATTGTCGTCACGCGCAATTCCATTTGTTAGACAGTATCGACACTAGAAGCTACACGGAATAAAGGAAAGCTGCCAACTTTTTCGTACCACCTGTTACGCCGAGTAGGGCGAGGAATGAAAATGCCGATAAAGCGGATATGCACTCCTGAGCTGCACTTTTATTGCACTTTTATCCCGTCCGAAGTAACTTCAAGGTCTCGTTGCATTTTAGTGAGAACTCAATACACCGTTATTCGAGCAACTACGAAGATTCCTTAAAAAATTCATTGATGCGAATAAAATCTGTAATTTCAGGGGGCTATTATTATTATTTTATAAATTAGACTCTTCTTCAATTTTTATGCAATAAGATTCTACGAATATTCCTTCGCTTATTGCTGGTCTCTCGTACAGATTCATTATTAATGGTATTAGGAACCTGATTAGACGTTAGACGCTGTGGAATTTCAGGGGACGTAAACTACATTTGAAATTCCAAACGAAACCATGTTAGATTCTTTGAAATATTCACACGTCAATTACCGTGACAGTTGGAAAGTGGCCAACTGACTGAAATACAATAAGAGTCGAACAATTTGACCAGCACAACAGCTGGCTATACCAAGAATTTAACCAACCTATGGAATTTCATATTTCGATCCAATTTACGTCTGTCGCTAATTGTTTGTCAATTCCTCTTGTATTCGCAGGACAATTACTTACTGACAATCAGCATAACATAACGGAGTTAAGGTCTCAATCGAAATCCCACAATTCCAACAAAAACAATAAAAAACAGAATCCATCCATTAAGTCCCATACAAATATTCCAAAAACAATAAGAAAAAAAAACACCAGCAACAACCCAAACAACATTAGACACAAGCAATAACCCATATAGTCGATTAAACTAAAGTTCTTAATATACAATTCCATGCTTTCATATTAATTGCTTTCCAGTTTCTCAATCAGTAAAAGAAAAATCAAGGAAGAAAGAGAAAAAAGAAGTTACACCAACTTTTCGCGGGTCTCTAGGGTCCGCGAATTTGTACGTGTGCAAAAGCATACACGCACAAATTTATCCTAAAACCTGTACGTATTCACTCAAACCTCCCTGTCCACCCTTCTAACCCCCCTCGCCCCGTTTCCTTACTTTCTCTTATTCCCCCCCCCCTCTCCCTCCAACATCCTCTCACTCACTTCTCTAAGGCTGCGTTTCCCTCCTTCTGTCTCTACTACAGTCAGCACATCCACGCATGCACGCATATACCCGGTGGCCATGTGGAGTTCGGCAGAGGCCTATTGATCGAGCGACGCACTTCGGTGCCCGGCACACGCGCATAAGTCTTCCCGTAAACAAGACAAATATCATCATGCCAACCCTGTAAATTCACCCTCTGAGCTCGTCGCTCTTGCGAGCAATACCAGTACCCACCACCACCACCACCATAACCACCACTAATATTACGGTACCAGTACCAATACTGCTGGCAATGCTATGGTCATCAGCATCACCAACATCACCAACATCCAACCGACCACTACTACCACTACTGTAAGAAGCCTGGGCTGCCAACCACCTCAATCTGACCTACGCCTACTACCCCTGAACCACTCAACGACCACCTACGCTGCTTCACGTTTGAAACTATAGCAACGCGGATTCAGCATCGAATTTCAATCATACTGTACTATAGCTTCTCTCTTTCTCTCTTTCGTATTTTTCATGTCTATCTATTCTCGTCTGTTCACTCCCTCTGTGAACACTGTTGGCACGTGCTCCCTGGGGCAATTTTCAGAATGAAATTTCTCTGTGTGCTTTGGTTTAGTTTTTTTTTAAGATTGCCTGATGACAGCACCACGTGACTGAGGGTATGTCGACAATTGTGACGTCACGGTGGGAGATTATTTTTATTGGGAGATTTATTTTTTAATTTCATTCTTGCACGAAAATTTCATCACGATTATTGACGTTTTCATTATTGAACCGTCGGACGTCATGCAAGATCCTTATCTTTGATTTACTGATAATTCATAATATATTGAATTTCCTTCTATGGGCATTGCCGATTTTAATCTGTGTGAAAAAAAATGTTTCCTATTGCGAAAGCATGCTTATACTTTTATAACGATAGGCATGTCTATTTTCTTTATCGCGTCGATGCTGCGAATTAATATTTTATAAGTGATTCAGGGAAAAACTATCTGGCGTTTATCACGTTGCATTCGAATGATGGATCCATTGAAAGACAAAGTTGGATGATGGAAGCGAAGAGAAAAAAATGATAACGGTAATGGAGATACAAGCGAGGAAGAACAGAGGCAAACTTAAAGAAGTAAAAAGAGGCGTCGTGACGCCCGGCGTCGCGCTGTTGGCAGGATCAATTAAAAATGAGGGGATCGATGAAAAATAAATGTCCCCAAGTTTCTCTCTTGGGGTAGAGGGGCGTGAGAGCCAAGGGGAGTGTATTCTGAGAAAATCCCTAGGCCGACTACCCGACCGAGGGCGAAAGTGATAGTGAGCGAGAAGAAGCGAGAGTGAGTGAGCGCGCGAGCGAGCGAGCGAGAGGGCTGCCACGCCCTTAAGGAGGAAAAAAAAAGAAAGGAAAAAAAATACATTCCCTACTTCTTCTCTCCCGTTTCGCGTCCCGGTGCCGGATTCCTCCCTTCGTGCCGAATTTATTTGCTGTCCTCCTCGAAAAATCGTTACCAAATTAATTTCATTCGGCCAGCACCGCGATAAACCTCCCTTATTAAAGTTCAACGTCCCGGGGCCCGATCTTCCCCGAAGGGAGACGAATTCCGCCCTTTTCCCTTTTTTTTTCCTTCGCTCTCACGATTTTTTCTTTGCTCTCAATTTTATCAGGCCTCTATTCCCGTGCTTTATTCTTATTTTTTTCATCCCTATTTACCCTTTATTATTTTCGTTGCATATGCTTGTATTTTTGTATCGTTACACGTCGTTACGGATTACGCGAGGGGATGAAATTGGAAAATCAAATTCACTCGTGGAAACGGAAACGCAGCGAATTAATTCACTCTCGCCCGTCGTACCGGTCATTTGCTCAGCCTTGCGTGGAAACTTCAGAGGGAGAAATTTATTCGAGCACCATGTATATTAGTGACTTGGGGGTGACTGTAAATTGTAGAATATAGGGGGGTCTTTCAACTTTTGGAACACACTGTATTCTAGCATTCTCCGAACATAGCACATAATTTTATTTAATTTCTATATTATCTACCCCTACAATTAATTATACCCAGCATTAATTGTCATGTTAGTAAATTACAACATTTTTGAAAAATAAAATATTTTCAAAATTTTCATCCTAACTCTTAAAACCGAAACACGCGCAGAACTCCTCGTTTAGAAATTTTTATGCCAAGTTCACAGTGCCGACTGAACAATTCTTTTCGAATGTGTGGAGCAGCACGAGGTGCAGGTTTCGCATGCATCAGGTGCATCGTGACCAACCGTAGGGGAAATTCGGGAAAGGGTGGTGGGTTCGAATCGCCATCGGGGTGGAAGGAAGGCAAACGCGAACGCGATGGGGTAAGACGGGAGGATCTGCGCAACGCGCTTTCGTCAGATGAACCACGTGTCGTATTCACATGCAAAAGACGGCTCTGGCCTCAGCTCGGCCCTTTAGTTCTGTCCTCAATGGGGAACGGTGCAGTCTCGTTCCGTAACGGTTCAGGGTCGCCATTAAGTTTTTACTATTTTACGCACCAACACGCGCACAGACGTGGCCACCCGTACACGCACGCGACGTACTGACACACGCACCGAAGCATCACGCTTGACACGCACACGACGTCATTAAAGAATCATTAAAAGTATAAGGGGAATATGTAAAATTTCACTGACGATTTATTTTTTCTTTTTCATTTGACTTTTTATTTAGTTTTATTTTTTCTCAATGAAAAATTTACACATTTTTTATTATGCTACTCCTTTGAAGGGGTGAATATCGGCGGAGATCAATGGAGATTATTAGTCGAATCGTTTTTGGGTATTTCGAAATACTTGATTTTTTGAGTTCGGTCGTTTTAGATATTTTTGTTTAATTTATTTTTTTTAACGATGGTTCACTTGATTTTTATGTTATACAATTTTATTGGGTTTTTGTTGTTGACGTACTTTTTCAATTTTAGTTTATGGATAAAATCGAAAGTTATGTCACGTGAGGATACGTAAGACAGTTATAAACGATAATGAGGTTATTAATTATTCTGTTGGCTCAACTGGTTCTTGTATATCCTGCATACGATTTTTCCTCGAATATCTCTTAAAGTTTGGTACTAGTGATCAGTTTGATGCCACGTCAGAGTATTTCCAAAATATTGCCTTACTCATGGTGACAAAACGGAATTGGAAAATAGTGAAAATATTTCAATGACAGTTCACAGAAATAACGTATTCTTTGTAAGTGAAATAATAATTTTCAAAATCCAAGTACACTATGCGATTCTATAAATTACATAATCATAAAGAAAAAAATGAGTACTACGACATGTATTCACTAAAACTCATTTAAACCTCCGTTGCACAATATGTTACTGTAACTGTTACAAGTGACACCACGATGTCATATAAAATTTTCAAAAAGATAACACTGGTGAACATGAAAATAGATTGCACTGCGTATTTCGGAAAATTTCCGAAAATCTCACAAAATAAATTCACACGCGATACCACCAAAGGATAATTTATATTTCTATAAAAATTCACCACAGTCAGCGAAATGCCGGGCAAAGAAGACAATAAAGAAATAAAATATTAAAATCGCGCCACGCACAGAAAATAAATGAAAATTGAAAAAAAAAACAGTAATCCTCGCGGGAAGCGCCACTACTTGCGTATTGCCACTTTATTAAATCGATCTTGCGCGCGTTCACGAAATTTTTGCGTTTTGCGTATATACATATGTAGTGGAATCACGTGTGTCGTGCCGGTAACGTGTAACAGTAGTAACACAAGACAGCAGTACCGTATGAATAACGAGAGCGGGAAATAAGATCCAAAAAGGACTGTAAGAATTTTCTCAAAAATTACAAAATTTTTAGGCGCGTTCGTTCTTCTTTCAAAAGACAAATAAGTAAGGAATGAATTCAAGTGATATCACGGTAAAAATATTGAAATTAGAAAAAAAGAAATGCTGATATGGTGATGTATTTTTAGAAGAAAAAAAAAGTCCCACGCAATAAAGGGAAACACACAATTTACGACAAATTCCTTTTTGGCTACTTACAATTGTTTTGGCCATCATGCCACGATAGCGGCCATACTTGATATGAGAAAGTATCCCCACATTGTCCGCCAGTCCGTCCACTAATTCCCCGTGCACCCCTACGCCGATTGAACCACCCCTAAGTCACCCCTGGCGGCGCGTACCACCCCCACGAGCTTTGAAACTCAGGGGCGGATTCTATAGGGGTGAATTCAGGTCCTTAGCATTTTTTCTTCATCTTACATCCCTTAATTCCTTTCACAGCTTTTTTTTCAAATTTGAATGCAAGTATTCTTCAAATTTCGGTATCTTGGCCAAGCTTTTATTTTCGATGTTTGTTATAATGAAAAAAAAAACCTATCCGAAATGACAATGGTACGTAAATAATAATCATCAGTTACGTCGAGTAAAAAAAACCAATTAAAAACATACTGAAATTTTCATAATTTTTTATATTTTCAAAAAATTGAATTTCAATCAACGTACTACTGTCTTTTATATAGGGTTAACCTTTTTTTCTTTCAATGACGTTTCCACTATTTCTCAACGACCTATTAATAGACAGACCAATTCTGTTCGCGCTGAACTCACAGACGACTTCAGTTCTATTTAGAATCCTGCTGCAAATGAAAGTGTCTTACACCATATAAGGCTTACACAGCCACATAGAAACTTCCCCATGAGAATAGGAATTCACTGTCCTTCGGTAGAAATAGAGATATCGATCTGCTCCCTCCGCGAGTGTTTTCAGACACCTTGTCTAAGGACTGACTGAAATTCGACTGGTCGATCGACCGGAAGTGATTCAGACCGACAGGAAGTCCCGCATACATATATACAATAACAAAGTACCATATCCCCATTAAGGCTCAATTTTTGTTCAAGTCCTTCGATGCTTGAAGCATTAATAACGAATCGAAAAATTACGAATTATAAATTTCAAAATTACTGTCCCTTTAAAATTAGTAAAAATATCTGTCTTACTTCTCGTCACAAAGTATATTTAAAACATTTCCAAAATATAAAGTATACATAAAAATTTTAAATCGTCCCTGACCTAACCACGCTCTTATCCCCACCATGAACTCTAAACAAAGTCAAAGCGAGGATTCAAGAAAATAAGAGAAAAAGAATTCAAAAAAATTTGTCAAAAAAAAATTCTGATGCCCAGGGACTTTCGAAGTCGCCACCCATCACTGTGTACCTCCCTTTATCAAACGATTCCTGTCTCCCATGGTGGAAACCAACTCACGCATCCCTTAGTCCTCGTACGTGTACACGTGTAGGACACACGTACGTGTGGAAGGATGAGGGAGGGAGGATCGGGAGGAGGGGGTGGCTGCCATACCAACACACATCATCCAACGAATACAGTGATATCCCAAAAGGTAAAAGACGTAGCCCACCCTTATGGGAGTTCTAAACTATCCGCGCGGTTCTCCCAATTCGGTGGAGAAAGATAAAGAAGGAGCGAGGGGCGAGAAAAAAGAAAGTAAGAAAAAGTGAAAGCGAGAGAGAGAAAGGAAAAGGAAGAGTGTCCCAAGAAGTAGTAGATTTTTACCCCAGTTCACAATCGACCCCACCACTGGTTGCCTCGCGGGCAGCTTGAGGGGTGAAAATTCGCGTAACGCTGCGAAGTGGGGGTGGACTGAAAAGCACGCGGCCAGATGGCGCTGCAGTCTTTTCAAGGGCGGAGGGGTAGGAAGGACAGAATGGAGAAACGGTGGTGGAAGTGGTCACTTAGAATCTTCACCCCCTCCTCCTACTCCACACCCCTCCCACCAACGATTCGGGTAAGACGGTCCGAAGTTGGTCTCTTCTGTAGTCGCACTACCCCCTCCATGCAGACACATTTCATCCCCCACCAGCCCGTCGAAATTTCATCCCTCCTTCGACTATTTCGAAGATACTGGCAACCCTCATCCTCCACCCTCTCGCACCCCTCGGCCTTGTCGATCCCCCCCCCCTCCCCCTATTTCTTGGATATACTTTAGGGCCGCAATGTCACCCCACTCCACGTAACGGCGCTACTGACCCCACCCCCTGACCCCTCTGTCCACCCCTCAACCCACCCACCTACTGACAAATTAGTTTAGCCTAGCAGGACACAGAGCTACGCTTCTCGCTGATGACGGCCTTCCTTTTTCGCACGGCTCCCAGAGACCTTAGGTTACGTCCACAGGACGAATATGATATTGCATAGAGAGAATTATTATTTTTTTTTGGAGAAACCGCGAAGAGTAGTCACTTCTCTTGGATTAGAGGGACGGGGAGCGAATGTCCTTTATATCCGAAGGAACAAGATCCTTTCACTTTTTCTCTCTTCCTTTCCGTCCGCTTATTTCTCGGAGACATTGGACCTGTGTCTTTTTTTTTTTATTACGCAAGTATATTAGATTCTCGTTGGGAGGGGGGGAGGGGTGAAATTTTGTAAATTCAATGTACCATTCAAATTTTTTGGTAAGACAATTAAGAACTTCTGGCTACTTGGAAAATTAAAAAAGGTAATTTTCCAAAAAAGAAAAATTTAAAAATTGTAAAGACTCTTCGTCCTGATCTTCTGTATATTTTCACCGAGGACTTTTACGGCTTTGGGATTTACGAGGAGGGGTCTCGGTCAAGCCATCCCTGCTGCAAGCTCATACAGTCCTGCCAATCCTACGTTAAGGCTAGTCCCCAGTCCCTCTCTCGAAGGAAGGGTTAAGGGAAGCGTTAGAGAGGTGGTTAGTCTCGGTTTAATAGAAGGGTTCTAATCCTTTCTAAGGACCCTGCCACACTTCTGACACGCACTTGGTCCTGGTACATCGTCACGCAGATATATATCTATACTCTTGTGTATTATGAGAGAGTACACGCACATACGTAGAACGACGAGAGAGATGCGTACAAAGGGCGCACGCGCTCTACGACCCCTACAATCACCCAAATCAAATCGATTGAGGTATGAAGATGTCCCATTCCCATTTTACGAATTTATCCAAGACGGCCTTCATTTTTGGAAATTCTTCGCCATAACGCAGTCAATGGAAAATTATGCCCGAGATAAGGATTACGAGAGCTTATCGATAACACCACACTCGACAGGTACAACTGCATAAGGGATGGTAAGTGCAATTTTCTTTCAGGGGTGGTTTTCTTTGATACAGTAGCAATGGAGCCGAATGCACGAACGATAAAGAAAATCAGCCAATTTCGAATTTCATGAATTATTCATTCGACAGGTAGCAAGTTTGTCCCACGTGCAGTTGCTACGTATTTGATCGGCATATGCATACGAGTGCTGTGCATCGGCCGATGGGGTGGACTGGCGCTGCGTTACCCTTCTTTGCCGATACACGCACTTGTCACGCGACAGGCTTGAATTATCGATAAGGAATAATAATGCCGGCGCTGCAACGAAACCGGCAAATAAATGATATTATGTATCAAGCCGACAACTGTGTAAGCCAATAATTTTGGATCTGCGTGCCACCTGTAATATTTAAATTGATAGAAGGAATCGCGGCTGTTTCTGTTCCCATTGACTGGGCTGCTGTTTTTCTTTTTCATTTTGTTACAATTCAGTGCAGTATCAATAAATCTAGTGATAACAAATATATGGTTTGACGTGTAATATAGGTATGTTTTTCATTAGATAATTATTATGATTAATGAATATAATTTTAATTGTTACGTGGGTTATTTTTTATCAGATTTTTTGTTGTTTATTGGAAAATATAAAAATTGATATTTTTGACACTTTTAGCTGATAACTGTCGGAAGAGAGCCGAGAGGATCGAACGGCGGAGCACGTGCTGCTTGTTTCTAAAGATGGAAATTCGCGCATAGCGTAACGGAAATTGTAAGGGATGTAATTGCTTATTAAGCTTAATGTATGAGGTAGTCCTATTACATTGTTCAAATTTATGGAATATTTTAGTTATTAGGAATAAGATATTATCGAGGTAGTTTGACTTAATTTGTTTTCTGTATAGAATCAATAAGCACGAGACACGAAAAGGAGTAGAAATAAATCGAATTCCTGTCGATGAATCGATGACACGTAGAAATAGCTGCTTTATGTGTACCTTATTGTCAGCTATTCAGAATTCAATGTATATCATTAGAGACGCGATAGATTCTCTGAATAGTATGAAATCAAAAATTGTTTTTTTTTTTTTTTTCATAATTATCTCCGATATCGAGCTGATATTTTTCCAAATGTATATAGCGACTACATTTTTCGAATTGTCATGAATGATCGGTGGCTGCGATGAAACGTGTTTGCACAATGGCCAATGGATATATTCGGGGGAGGAGCAGATGCGGTCAATGCATATTTAACAAAAAGTATCACACAAAGTTGGAACCCCAAAAAAAAAGAAAGTACAAAAAGTGGCTCTCTGAATTTCCTCGATATTTTTTTATATTTGACCTGGATTTCTTTTTTTTTTTTTTTTGACATGGGACATGACCATGGGTGACCGTTTCCATTTCGCTTTTTGGAAAGATGAAAAAAAAAGACAAAAAAGTACTAGCACGATGCACAAAAGGCAAGCGGCTAGGTAAAGTGAAACGTAATCGGTAGAACGTTTCCCCATCAATTCGATATTGTGCAATTTCGAACGGTCAGCGTGAGGGTCAGCACTCGAGAGAACAGCTGGACAATTGGCCTCCAATGCCAGTTACCAACTACGTCCCTTGGGATTTACAAATTTTTGTCTTTTTTTTTGTTTCTTCTCTATTTCGGATTTATCCCCATATTTTCAGGATCGGTAACATGGACACGCGTGGCCAAGCGATTGTTCTTATCTTTGGTGTCCATTTCCATTACGCATGGTTGGGTTCATGGAATAGGAGGAAAATAGAAAAAATAACAATCCGGATACTACGGGACAATTCGTTTGATCGTATCAATTGATTTTCCACAATTTTGTTGTTGTTGTGTAATAATGTAAATGGGGAACTAATATTGGTGAATTGCTGCAGGAGATTTTGAATTTTGAGAGATATCAAGGTCATGGAGGAATTACCAAGTGTAACGTATTTATTATCTAAAATTAAATATTATATCTTGGATCATTTTTATTCTATACCTTAATTATATTTAAGTAGACAGGTATTTCCTGGAGCACCCGCTAGATGTCATGTTTTAATTTAACTGTCAAAGTTATCATCAATTTCCGAAAATACCTGCAATAGAAAATTTGGCATCATTTTATCGGCCGATGATAAGTTGTCACGTGTAAGTAAATTGGAATTCTTGTATTCAACAGCCAATTTTATTCTCGCAGAAGTAAAAGTTCAAAAATTAGTAAATACTTTTCATATTCACGGAAAAGCTTAAAGTATCAAATAATTAACAACAATTTTGGTATTATTTATAGTTTCCAAGAATGCACTGGCAGAAATGAGTAGGAAGATGCACAATGCTACAGGTTTAGGCGAATACCAAAATCATGGCGCTGAATCGCAGCGGCGAGTCCGGAAGTAGAATTTTATGATCATCGCCTCCGTCGATAATGCGGATCCCGTCGTAACCAAGCTGACTGCGATCACAAACGTGTAGCTTGGCGGGCAGAGGTTTTCCACTACTAAGCGCTGGTTCCAAAAGCAACATTTCGAACGAGGCAGCTCATCAGATATTACCTACATATTTTTTTTCTTTGCAATCCTAAGTTCGAGCGCACAGTGTAAGCTCGGTAAGTTCAATATGACAAAAGCCATATTTTGAAGACACTGGGTACAATTTTTTAATTCACATTACGTGGCGCCATCTATCGAAATACCCATGAATCTTCTGCGTACTCTCTTTTACTTCTTCGTCGTCAAATCATTACCGGATCAGCTGTTCGTCCCGATATTCGCGTTCAAATGCATTTATTTGCAACAATCAGCATATCCATTGAACCGGTAATAAATAACTAATGCAAATTTAAATAATATCTTACACGCTTAAACATTTATATAGAGCGAGTTATCATGAGACAATTAAAATGTTTCCATTACAACCGATGCAGTTGGCTTTACGTGCAGTATAAAAAATAAGATAACGAAAGCGCAGAGCAAGATGGCTGGAAATTTTTTATTCGAAATTCCCAAAAATTCACAAAGAAGCTCCGCATCCTCGTTCGAGGTAGTTTATAAAAGTTTTTGTCATAACATCATTAGCGTAGTCACTTCCCATGTAACGAATTACGAAAGATCGTTAATCAAGCGCAACTTAGCGACATACTTAGCGTAAGTGAACCTTAATCGAGTTATCGCTCGAATTGCATCGCGCTTAATGCACTTTGTCTTTTCGCTCTCGCAACTAAAATAGAAGACACGAGCAACAGCGTTTCGCGAGAAAAACAATAAATTAATAGTTTCATAAATAAATACTAAAAAAATTCACGACGTAATCACAAATTTTTCGAAAACAAATTTGAAGTGTCCTCCTTCTAGGACGATGAAAAAAAAAGTAGAAAAACGATAAAAACAAATATTTTGCTTCCTACGAATATGACGTGCGTTTACATAGGTGCCAACTCCAAAGCACTTTAAGGCGCATTTTAAAGCCGTCAGCATCTATGCTAATGCCAGGGCGTCTTGATTTTAAGCGTACGAGAAATTCGCAAGCTTGTCGTCCCAGTGGCGCAGGTGCGCAGTGGCGTAACGATGAATACGCGAGTTTAAGGTGTGTTCTTAATGTCCAGTAATAATTTCGGCAACAACTTTTACCCCGCTTACTCGTTATAATCGAAACAGCGAAAAGTTTCTTAATGGCCCAGAGATGTTCCGCCGTCACGTTATCAGCGATCCTTCCTCTCTGATCTGGGGTCTGTTGTTGACCGAAAATTCCTTAAGCTTCCGGTTATAAAATCGCGTCGCTTTGTTTCTGGGTGGAGTTAAGCGGGACAAAGCGATCGTCGATGAATCCCAAATTGCTTCGTCGACTTTTGCTTGGAAAGAGAAGTGAGGAAAGAAAAAAGAAAAATGAAAAATTCATAAGGGAGTTGTGAGCCTTCGAACAATACTTAATCCGGGCGTCCTTTCAAGAGGTTTTATCGCTCGACATTAAATTCTTTATAGACATAGGTACCGCTTGTGGCTCGGATCATTATTTATTGTCGTATTTATCATTAAAGACTGAATGGAATTTCAACAGGTCAACTTCGAAACTTATGGCCATTTAGTGGTGCGTGTGCCAATTGGGGATACGCGAATGTGTCTTACGCTAGACTATTTATTTCCCTGGAACCGTTTTATTTCGAAAAACAAGTATCGCCATCTATACTTCAGTTTTTGCGGAATTGTCCAATTCCGAAAATTCCAATGCAATTCCTCTTTTTTCACAAAAATATGATTAAACAATGAATGTTTTTTAGAGAGCAATTCCATGGTACCTCATCAAGTGCGGAATTTCACCAACACCTACGTATTTCGCAGAAATATCTGAATGAGCGTCGCGATGCCAGACGTCGGGAGAATTTTCATTTACCCGACATACACGCATAGAAAGGCAGGCCGCCGTCTTCGCCGATATACGATTTTCCCGTGCGAATTCTACGCGATTACACCAAAGCCAATATAAAGGTAGCCCATGAGCTTTCGTGAAAAAAAATATATTTAAAAAGTGCCTGAAAAATAACCGCCCAGATTACACGTAACGAATACAAATCGTTTTGGCGATATGATACGTTCGAATAAATAATACCCAAGCGCTTTGGACGAAACCACGTAAAAGGCAAAAAACGTGGGGTAGGTCAGTGTGTAAATGGAACAAATATGAAAATGGCTACCCTGGGATATATTCACGTGTATAAAAATGGCATCGAAGTCGCCAATAAATTTACATGTAAAAAATGAAATTTAAATACGCCAACTCCACAATAATAAGTAATAAATATTAGAATGGTCAGGAGAAAAAAAATTCATTCCCAAAATCTACATCGCGGTAGCTTCGCCCTAAACCAACTTAACCCAACCTGACTTAAACCTTTCATTAACACTACATCAATACCCGTTATATACCCTATTCGCCATAATACGTAATTCCCTCCGCATAAAAGATGCTTTACACGTTCTTTGTTAGCGACTCTTTGTTTTTCTTTCTTCCATTATTTTCCATCGTCACATTGGCAACTCTAACCGTGTCGAACCTTCCCGCTTATAAAGAATCGACCAAGTGGTCAAGGGTCACGCACCAAGTGTTAGGTTCACCCTACGCCCTTTGTCTGACAAGTGCAAGAATTAAAGGGTGTGCGAAAAAAGAGAACTTCACTCGGGATCACTCGGGATAGGTACCCAATGAGATGTTCATTGTTCAGAAAATTTGTATTCGTCGTAGTACATTGCACGTGCATAGTTGAGTATCAGGGTCTGTGCGTAGACAATAAGTAATTGCACGTGTACATGTTAAAACAGCCGACAAGCTGAAGAAGCCAGGGCCGTCCGGAGCGGGTGCATCCGGGGCCTTGATGCTATTGAGTTGGTCCTATTATGTCAAAGGGATTGTACTATTATGTCTCCGGAGATGGAGAAGCGAGTGACAGTGCAGGCAACCCTCGAGGCCTAAATTGTCTATGTAACTACGTATATGTACTTATAGTATATAATATATACTAAATATACCAGGTTACTCTGGGGAAATTCAAAATTTCGGTTAACGGGTTCGCGAGAGAGCGTCTGTTGACGATTTTCGCTGCAGCTTGTCAAACTGGAGATTGAATTTATCCTAGGGATATTTTTCTGCTGGTATAAAGATCTTACCGCACTTCTCTTGGGAGGTTTTTCTGGTGTTATAATTTATCAGATTATTTTCACGTCCAGATACCGTTCTTACGTTCGTGTTGCGCTTTAATAAAATTTTCCCAATTCCTGGACTTGCTTGATTTATCATATATCCTCTGGGACACCGGGAACTTCCTGTGATCGAATAGACGCGCGGTCCTTTGGGAACAACTTGGATCAGTTGCGAAGGACGAATTCATTCCCAAGGGTTGCGACATCCAGTAGCATCCAATGTGCCATTGGATAGCCTTGAGGTTAGAATGCAGTTTTCACATGAATATCTTGCGGAATGGCGGAATTTATGAAATTTTGAATAATCAACAAAATTTTTAGTCTTACACGAAAAGAATTTTTCGCACTCCGCGAGGTCTGTGCAGCAAATCTGCGCTTCGACAAATTTTACAATTTTTTAACTGTTACCCACCGTGGCTGCTGCTTTCTAACAACAGGTGTGTGTTGTCATGTGTACACTCATTAATATAATTCATCAATATGGCTACCTGTGAACTCAACCACGAAAAATATTTGGATTTTTTGCAGAGTGCCAAAGGGTTATAGGGCACGCGCGATACGGTTAAGAGCAAGAGGACCCCCTGGCCCGAGTTGTGGTCGTTAAGCCCAGCTGTCGCCCAATGTCCTGGAGAAGCGGCTATGGAGGATCTCCAAGAGTTACCTACCGATTCGCTGAGGAACGCTCTCGATTTGGTTTAAAGGGACGAATCGAGGGAAAGGGAAGAGTTATCGGCTATAAGGAT
>JARQTI010000726.1:246673-474650 GCA_030142655.1 Trachelus tabidus
TCTCCTGGATGCAGTTCTCGGCCTTTCCGGATCAGCCGCACCAGCTCCGGTGAGCACTCCCAATTTATTAATTGGTGAAGGGATTTCGATTTTACAGCTCCGATTCGTTCTGCTACGTTCTCGATCCGTTTCCGGCTCTATTTACATAACGCTTACTCCGACCCTCTTTACCTCGACCTAGCAGCCTGAGCGGCCGCGCATAACCGTTCGCTCCCGTTCGTGCATCCATCGCGTTTGCTGATTCTAGGCGTCCCCAAAAAATCTACAGGATCCGTCAACCTACCCCGTCTATTCCGATGCGTTCCGTCAGAGCTCTCGTTCTGCCAGAATTGACACTTCTCCGCCTCAACTCCCAAGTCACACCGGTTCGTCGATTCCCGATGAAAAAAGAATTCGCTGGCGGCCGCCTGGCACGCGGATGCATAGGCGAAGGGCGGACGGCCGAAAGTAACGTAGCTTAATTCTCAGATTTTACTATGAATTTAATATGAAAAATTCTCTCCGTGTATCAAATCGTCGTGTCTCAATTTTTTGCCTCGTCTACATCGGTGGGTACACCGAACGAATAACAGCTGCAATATGGCGGCGTTTGGGGTAGTTTAGTGAAATTCCTGCATCAGTGCGAAACTGCCTGGGGTGCGTTAATAAGTGTCGGTGTCCGACCTGAAGGGAAGTTTGTACGTATTAAAGTCGAGGGTGAGAGCGCAGGGGTATGAAAAGGGTAAAGAAGGGTTGAAGGTACGAGTGGGGATTCTTACGATTCCCGCAAGGAAAAGGGTTGAAAGAATATGGGGTGGACGTTGACGAGCTCTCTAGTTGAGGGGGGATGAGGCAGGTTGTTTCCTCGAAAGAATATGGATTTCATGCATGAGTAAAGAGTCGACCAGCCACCCTCTCTTCGCCCTCCTAAAACTACCCCCTGAGCGCAACCCTCGTTTCCCTGAATATCGAGCCCTTCCAACCTGACCTTCGATCCCTTGACGTATCAGGATGCCTTCTGTCCGTTACGTTGCAAATATCGTATCTTTGAAAAATATTACGATTAAAATTTCACTGGTTTCAGAGTTAGGTTGGAGAGCAGAGTGGAGTTTTTTCTAATCGGACAGAAACAACGTGGAGTTGAAATAAATTGACGTAAAAAAATAAAAAAAAGTATACAGTGAAAAGGGAGAGAAAAAAAGCAAATGGTTTAACATTCCGCGTACACTGGAATGGTGTGCTATTTATTTAACGTAAAATTAAACGGGGAAATACGCGGGAACGAAATTCGAAGAATTCGAAAATTGCACCAAATTCGAGTCGATCAGCAGCGAGAGATGTATGCGATTCGCGGATTGTGATAAACGTTTTAATTAACGAATTAAGCTGTACGATAAAGACGCAGCTTCGTGAAGTAAATTTGACGTCGGACAATTAGTTGAAGTTGGCCAATCAGCTTATCGCGTTGAACGCCGCGCACTCGGAACCGTAGAAACTTGCGTTTACAAACCGGAAGTTCATAGTATTGTTTGGCTTTGGCGACAAAAGCCGGATTTCCCGTCCTCTGGTCTGTCCCTTCGTTTGTTCATTCGTTTGTTTGCTCCTCGTCGCGATTCACCATGGACCGATAAGATTGGTCCGCTTGTTTCCGTAATACAGAGAAATCATAAGTTCGGCTCAAAGTATTTACTACGTTCAATAGAATTAAATGGTCCATATAAAAAATTCTATTTTTTCATTCATAATTTTACTAAAGCAAACTTTAAATTGGATAAAGCATTTTTCTGTCAAGCTCCTATGCTTATTGATAGGAGTGACCAGGCGATTTAGTACCTCAGGACTGGGAGTGGCACTTCCGGCCATTAGTGGTCCAGGCATTAGACGAGGATGGAGTTACCGGGTTGAGACCAGGTGCTATAAAAATGTACAGCGAGGTCTTGGGTCCTTCGCCTCCACTATCAAATAAGGTCAAGAGGGTGGCTAACTGAGGCTGGGAGGTCGAGGTCATTCACGAAGAACATGGGCGATGGATGGGGAATGGGGCTTCGGGGACTCAATCCGGGGGGCCTGGTCCGTTTTCTGAGGTGTCGGAGTATGTACAGCCCTGGAAGTTGGGTCACGCTCAACAAGACATGGAGATCCAACTGGCAGGGTCTCCTGTATGTATACGTATGAAATTATTTAATTTCGTATAAAAGAACGTCTCCTTCGAATTGATATCGCAAGGGAAACCGTCCGCATGCATTGTTCCTATATTCCATTGTAATTGTTATCAACGTTATCAGAATCCCACTCGCATTACAATTTACCCTAACGGCACAAAATTCACCAGCGTTAACATGGGGCGTTGCCTAATGCGTTCGCAAAACTGATTTTATTCATCTGTCCCTGTGGGTACATTACAGGTTATATTCATCCTACCAATGTAATATTGATCTCTGGACCATAGGAGCCTGTACCATATTTAATGTACAAAAAAAACACTGACATCGGACCAACAGCATCGCGGTCACTGACGATACACAAATTTGAGGAACATCAAAGTCAAAATTGACAAGTGACCCAAAAATGATGTTGGCAACATTTAAATTTTGAAAATAACAAAGTATGTTTGCAGATATATTCGCATGGGTTGTGTATGTGGGAATAAAATTTTTTTTCTCATTCATATATTTAAGGGTGGCCGATTTTGTATTTTTTTTTCTGTTTTAGTTTAACTTTCAGATTTGAAAGTGATAATCGTATTGTGTTAACTTCACTGGAAATTTACGGGTAGGTCACGAATTGATGTTATCATGCTTCAGTTGGCTCGCGAAGTGGAGCTACTTTGAAATACCAATAATTCCCAGACGACTTGGTCTCGGCGCACCCTGTTAAATGGACTTAAGACCTTCTTTCCCATCTCGACGCTGATGTTTTTCTACCGAATTTACATGACGACAATACTTAATCCCTTTTCGGGGGACTTGCAGAATTTCTTGGAGAAAATTTCTGTTTTGGATACTCTAAGTATACGCAGCGTCGCGACGCCCTTACAGCTTTTTCAGGTCGGGTCGATGGTTCCTAAGAGAAGTTTGACTTGCGGTATTCCACTATTGTGCAAAAGTATTGCTTCGAATTATTCGTATCAGTGACTACATTTTTTAGGAGTACACATTTTTTTTAAATTTCTTATCTTTTCTTTAACTCTGCAATTTATATGAAGAACGGAGGAAAATTAGGAAATTTTACCAACCGCGTCGACGCTTCGAAGCACACGCATTGAATAAGTAATGTCGCGTTAAGAAGTTTCGGAAAACTCAATGCGAATACAAAGAAAAAAAAATTGTTCATCCATCAAAATTTTATAAAACTAGAACCCGCGGAATGCATACAGAGTCTTCGATGTACAGTCATGTGAATTCGTTATGCGAAGTCTGCGACATGTCACGTTAAATCGGCATATGAATGAAATTTTCAATAGAACTTTGTGTAATTTAAAATTTTTTAAATTTCTATTTCAACCTCACTTGCGTGTACGTCGTACTAAACCTGTACGTACGCAGCTGAATGTTTATTACGCTGATATATAAATTTGAAGAAAATACGAACGCTCTCTAGACGCAAAGACGTTTTACGTCGAATGGACTATAGCCAGCGAGAATCCACGGAGACACTATTCAGAGTCATTCGCCGTCGCTCGTAAATGGAATAATCAGTGACACGAGGGAATACGGAATTTTGTGTTGTCCCTGAATCCGGGCAGACTGTGTGCCCATTGGCCCCGTTGCCTCCATTGCGCCTCATGAAAACCGCCCCTGGTCGCTGCGGTGATGAATAATCAGTAGCAGCCCCTCGTCGAGGCGCTAAGTTGTAAGGTTAACAAGTGAAAACGATGGCGGGGTTGGTACGACTGGGTACACTGGCGTCTAGGTACATTATGACGGTTATATATATACACATAGGATGCTGAAGAAAAGAATAACAGAGCAAGGAGATACAGTAAGGAAGGGAGAGAGCGAGAGAGTAAATTTATTCTTGGGGACGTTTCTTGGTCTTTTGTTACTGCGACAAATATAAATAAGGGTTTGAGGGATGAAAATAATTGACACGTATATTATACCGCGAATACGTATACTTGAAATTAATTAATAACTTTGAAATATTTAATACGTTTTCGCGACTAAAAAATTCACGTATACCTTTGAAGAAATGAAAATTTTATTAAATATTTTTCGTCATTCTTTTTTTAGCTTCAATATTGGCAGCCGTGGCGCTCGCTGGTAAGTTATTTTTCGAATAACCTATTTATTCATTCGCGTTGTAATTTTTTCTTTTTTTTTTTTCTTTGGCTAAGAGCCTTTTCAGCCGTTGCGGAGTTTTGCGAAATTTCTCAAAATAATACACAGACTTCACGTGACTAATGTTCCCACCATGGGCATTACGAGCTCCCACATAGATTCCCATTAGTTTCCGGATTATTTATCAAATTTTCGACGGCACCCCACCATTGGTACCCAAGGGATATCGAAGCTGTGGGTACATATCTATATATTCTCGTCTATGTTGGTAATAGGAGTGGTGGCAGAGCTATAGTCACATCAGAACTCACCCCTTAACGTTAACTCCGTTAACTCAACCCGACCTAATTTCACCCTTCAAATTCGTAGTAGGCACTGAATTTCCAAAATCTCTAATTCGAGTACACATGCCTACGCATACAGTAGGCCTACGGTAGACTCGAATAATTCTCGCCAGACGTCGCGTAATCGAATCTATAGCGAAGGAACGTTAATTGAATTTTTCAAAAATGTATCACGACTGTCAGACAATACTAATCCTTGGTAGGTGTGAACACTTGAAAAAAAATATAAGAAATAAAAAAATGAAAAAAAGAATAATTATCCAAGGGTTCGATTTCAGTTTGAAATATGTCACGTCAATAATTAGTTAGTGCAGCCGGATATGCATATGCTTGGTATAGCCTGTGCATGTTAACTTCCTCTGAATGCGCAATAACTTCCTGAAGTTTCCCTTAAGTACCGCCGTAAATATTTTTCGCCTTCTTGCGTCTGGTGGAAACTTTTAAGAAAAAAAAAAGAAAAAGGCGAGCATAAGAAAAAGAAGGAAAAAATGAAGGAAAACTGAAAGTAGAACGTAAAGTGCAGTGAAGAGAGAGAATAAAAATTAGGGGAGGAAAAAAAGAAGGAAAGGGTTTAACGTGGTTCGTCAAGTGCGATTAACCCAGTGACCTCGGTGCAAGGTCAATTTAAAATCCTTACATTATCGCGTTTTTAAAAGCCTTATTTTCTACGCAATTAATGTAATAACAAAAATTACACGTGACCTATAAAATTTGAAAAAAATTAAGTGCATCTCGCCCCTTTCAAGTTAAATTCATCAGATTGTGGGACTTTTCGCCATATCGACGTGGAAAACTTTTTCTAACGCATAGATTGATTATACCGAGATAATACTTTATAAGTAGCTGTGGCAGATGCAGCAATTGCAGTTGCAACTATTGACTAACAGATGCCGTTGCCAAATCAGTACATTTCTTACGCTTGATCTTAAAGTGGTTACTGCGGCTAATAGCCAAACTTCAAAATGGGTTGGTTAAGGTAAAGCAAAAGGGATATATACATAAATATAGAGTAGTTCACGTCGCGACGCCGACGCTTAGCAGCGACAGACGGGCGACGCTTTGGATGCTGGCGAAATCGCAAGATGTTCCGTGGAAGCGGATAATCGGATAATCAGCCAGACTGCTGTGTCTCCGCGCGCCATTTTCCAATATTCCCATCTCGCCAGAGAACATCCGTTATCTCTAATAACTTCCAATGCACTGCCAGCAGATAAAGTTGTCGAGGCGAAAGTGCATTAAGATCCAACTTGAGCTTTTGCTTTATTTTTTTAAGATTTATACCTCTCGTGAAAAAAAAGGAAGTTCGTGCTTATAAAATATTACGAAAAAAATGTTCGTTAGAACGGAACGGAAAGGAATTGTCGTTTTAAACGCGAAACTTCATTCTTTTCAATTTTACGTCAGAAAACTCTTATTTCGTATGCTAATATTGGCTGCCAAATTTTATTAACCCGTTTCACATAGCTTTCGTGACACGTTTGCGTATCCGCCTTGTGCTTTTTCAGACGTTCATTGTAAAAGACATGTTAGGACTATCGTGAAGGAATTGCTCAATGGAGTTGCCAAGTAATTGCTCCTTGTACTACAAGCATGCAAAGCGTTGTACCTTGAAATTCTTTGTATAGACTGTACTATAGAAATCAGTATCCGTTGGTAATGGGAGCACGTAATAACTACGTCTGGCCTGACAGTGAGTGTATCTACTCGATATCAATATTGTCGTAATAAATAAATTCTTGTAAAAAAAATTCAAGTAAAGTACACGAAGCTGATAAAATATAAATTTCTGCGTACGTTAAGACTCTTGTTTGGCTACAGTTTATTGATACATCAACGAGAACCGTATTGAATAATGATTTTGGAGGTTTTCGTGAAAATTGAAAAGGCAGTGAGAAATAGCGAGGGTAGAAAAAAAAAGAGAATGACGAAACTTCAAGGTTCCCAGAATTTCCGAGGATCGTAACGCAAAAACGGATGTTTACCACGGTAAGGACTCCTATTCGCCCACAAACGAGTCTCCACGAAGGTGATTTGCTCCGACGCGATAACCAAATGTTTGCGGCTGTTATCAGTGAAGAAAAGATTCTAGGTGTAAAAAACGAAATGAAAAAGAAAAAAAAACGAAGGAATTTCCTCAGAACGGAATATTAATGCTAAAAAAAGGGAAGATGGAGATAAGACTGATCATTGCACGATAAATCATATTGATAACGGGAATATCAGATGAAAATGAAATAACTGACAAAATTGAATGACCGATAAAGTTTTATTGATTTTTTGTATTTTGTCCCAGTACCATACTCGATCATGACGCGTCAATTAATGGGCTGCGTAAATTCTCTGATATAAAATGAACGTTCATTTAGCCTCCTCTTGGCGCTTTCAATCGAATGCACATTCCAATAGCAAATGCGCATCCGAACTGCGTTGCATTCCAGAACAAAGGACACACGTCCATATATATATATTTTCTATACACACTATATATATATTCACGTCCTGGTGAATTCTGTGTCGACAAGTTTCAAACCGAACACCGCGAGACGCGATATACATGCGACCACTAAATGATAACAACTTCGGTAGAATCAAATGCAGCCAAACCTTACCGGCTGCCTAGAGCCAGTCAGTCAGTCCAACTGTCCGTAACTGCCAACTGCAGCGCTTGGCCAACTTCCCGAGGCGTTTAAGCGAACTGGTTAGTTATAACCAGCAGGACGGACGCGCACTCGATTATGTCCTTCCTGCTTTTCCTTTTTTTTTATCCAAAAAAGTAGATTATGAATTCTTTATAAAAATTTTTTTCTTCAATATACAAGTCGCTGCGATTTTGTTTGATCCAGTTAAAAGCAAAGGAAGGAATGCCAAGCCGAAAAGAAATTAAATGGACAGGAGATTCTTTTATAGCATCTGCAGAGCGATTACTTAAGACGTGGAATTGTATCAGAAACTTATTCCATTACTACCCCTTATAAATCTTCTGAGCTTCTCACTTGCCGCCATTTTGGATCTCGAGTTTTCATCCCCTTCGACTCGATTATTGCGCCAGAGTCGAGTGTGGCCAGGATCGAGTCCGCGTCCTTCGCCGAACTTGGCAAATTAATTCGCTAAAGGTGTTAGGATAACTTTCTTTTAGGGATGTTGTTACCTTTACCGTCTACCCTCTGTGGAATTGCTAGGGAGGTTCTTATACTTGGTTATACTGTAGTGTACTATGCTATATGCTATACTGCGGTTGTGCCATGCTATCCTATACCGTAGGTAGGTACAGTATAGATTGCGGATCCTTAGCTGGAATTGCCAGGAATTGAATAAGACTAGTTTCCCAATTCTATTTTATTCCTCGTAAAGACCACTCGATCGGAATTGCTTTCGCTCCGCTTTTAAATTTTCGCAGACTCTACAATATTCATAATCAAAACTGTATTATTAATTTCACCGTATTACCAAATGCCAGTCGGATAATTTGTTATCGCAATGACAATTCCACCAATCTAAACAACTAATTGTACATATGAATAAACCGAAATGTTTTACTCGTACCAATTTTCGTAACAATTTATTTACGTTTATTATAAATAATTAATACGTGCATAATGAGCTCCATGCTATATCTGCACGGCGCGCGTGTATGTATCACAGGTACACGTGCAGAAATATATTTCGCAGAATTTACTTCGGAATCGAAATGTTTGCCAAAGAGATATAAGCCTTACGATAAATCCGTATTAGGTACAGGATTTAGTATAGTACAGTCGACGGGATTGGTCGGACACTGACATGTTTATATGACGGCATACGACAGGTTACGTAACCTGGAAATTAAATCTGTATCCTCATCCGAGAAATAAAAAATGACAAAAAAAAATAATTAAATTGAATATCCAGAAAATGTCAAAAAATTTTATTCAGTACCTTCGGGAACTTGTTTTTTTGCTAATTAATAATAAATGAGGAAAGAACAAAGGATTATATAATGTATAAGTGTTATCCGTCTTACTCCACCTGATGGACTTGGGGATTTGTAGCGTGGCTTAAGAAGATATAAGTACTTTAATTTATATATGAACTGTACTAGTAGTAGTAATAGTAGCAGCAGATACTTATGTTAGTATAGGTACGACATGACTATAACCAGGTGTACCCGGTATAGTACAGGGTGTTACTACTATGTAGCGATAAAGGGGAAATGGCTGCTGGCTTGGGCCAGGATTACGGAAACTAGGATTACGTGGCATGACACAATTACGTTGAAGAAAAGCTATACCGTGGTGAGGAGTTACGAACGGTACGGTAGGCTACACTTAATCGTATCAGAACGGAAGTAAATTTTACACCAGGTATACACGCACGTGTTGAAGCTATTGGGCGATTGTTGAAAACATTAAAAAATATAAATAATCTTCATATGATACGAATATCGCGTGGTGAGATTGAATTATTTTGTGACGCGGTGAAGTTTTCCTTTTTTTTTTCTTTCTTTTTCTTGGTAAGATAAAAACATAAGAAAAGAGGAAAATTCAAAGTTCTGACGAGTTACCAATACTTTGTCAAACATGAAAGTTCGTGGGGGTTAAAACGTGCGCGCGACGGATGACGGGAAATTGATAAATCTTTATCAGACCGGAAGTTGTGGAGTTGCTCGGGAAGTGCTCTCGGGGATGATCTATGTGGTGTGCACTACGTTAGTCAAGGGAGAGTAAAGAGTTCGTAAGTAAGAAATACTTTTTAAATGGTGTTTATCGGTTGAAGTATATTGTGACAGCAAGTTGAGAGATACGATTTTTGGTTTTTTTTTTTCAACAAAACGGTTTTTTGTGTGAAAATTTTTTTTTTATCTTAAAACAATGTCAGTGTCACGTATAGAGTGAGAGGGGTAAAAATGATACCTAGAGATGTGAAATAAACATCGGTGGGAATTCTAGGACAAAGCAACAGTAACGTCTAGTCGAGTGATAAAACGACAACGCAGATAAAACTCGTAGTGGGTCCAAAGTGATAAAGTGAAACAAAAGGGTCGCAAGAGTGTCCAAATGATACAGGCTATAAAGAAGAAAAATCTCGGAAAGGGTATAGCAGAGTAGCTGATATACAGGGAGGAAGGCGTGTTGCGTCAAAGTGTTTGTTGAAACAGCCTGTAGAATGCGAGGGTTAAATTCTCTTGGCACGATATAGTACGGAAGATTAAATGGCAATGTCTCTCCTTGGAATTGCACATCTGTTTAGACGTTCGGGATAAGAGTCCTGCAGGATAGTCGGTTATATGCCTGAAGGAATTGCCAGTGTGACTAACCGTGACACAGAGGTGTATGTTAATATTTTTTCCTAGAATTGCATTTTGGGAACGTTGAAAATCCATTCGGGTTTTTTTTGTAGAATTACATATTTTTTAAAATTCAAGTAAATATTTATCGTGATTTTTTGTAACAATTCCTTGCTGCAATTTCAGGTATTAAATGCTTTGAGGACATCAACTTGCACTTATCATTACCCATAATACTCTTGAGGCTGGGTTGCATCGCTGTGAAATTTTTAATGCATCCCTTTGTTGCAATTTACATAGCATTTCAATTAGCGGATATGCAATCGATTGCATTGCGCATGCGCGTCCCTTCACTGCTGCTCATTTCCGCCTGATCCGTCTATTCAATATTCGCAACAATTGACAATTCCGTTCCGTCTACAATGCTGCCAACTCTCGAGCTGTCTTTCTTCCTTTGTTTACAGGGGATCGTTTGCATGCTATTTTTTTTTGTATACAATTTTCAATATTGTTACCCCGTAGTCGGAAACGTCCCTCGCCATAGAATTTCGAATGGTACCACCGGTAGCAGTGATACCAAACCACCAGAGAGAATTGAGTACCTAGCCCTTTTTCTCGTTAGGTTCTTTTTACGAATGTTTTTTTTTTCGGTTTATCATCGTTTCGTTCGTCTCTCGGGTTCTTTCTACATCCCAGCTTTCTGGCGCTATTCGAATATGTCTCCCGCGGTGACCCTTTTGTAGTCGTGAAAAATAATTCGCACGGCCCTGCGACTCTTCTGTTACGTCGCTCCCAATTCAATCGACTTTCACGACTTTTCACCGACGAGGCGTCGAGTGTTGACGCGAAGAAAATGAAATTAGTTCCTGATGAGCGACTACAGAGCGCGCACGTGTCGAGGATCATTGTTTTCATTGTTGCCTCTTCGGAAAAGCTTTTTCGCGTATTTTTCGAAAAAATCATACACCAAACAATCGTGTATCACAATATCGTATAAACTCGATAAAAAAATATTTCAGAAAAATCCTCACGACGTTTACGTGAGATATTGTTACTTCGCGTTCTTAAGGTTGAAAAATCCTGCCCCGCATAATACTCCTGTATTTAACAAGGGTGCCAAGAGACGTCAGTGCCGGACCAACCGACGCTAGCGCCACCAGCGACATCGGCCGCAACTCCACTCCCTAACGGTTTCACGAACAATTCTCGCTTGACGTTGCAATTATAATTAATTGCAACCTGCGGCCTTCCATTACGTAATATGGCAGACGCTTTCATGGCAGTCCCTCAGCTGACTATATCAATACGCCTGTATATATATTTATATATACGTATACATTGTATACCGGAAACTCGTAATAGCAACTCCTTCGAAGCCTCCTCTTGCAGCTAATGGAGCACAGAATTGCATAGATTGATTGTAAGTGCAGTTGCATTAGCCTTGCACTGTATGGCAATTAGGAAGATGTAAGTAAAAAAAATTTTACTAAGTGCACATGTAATCGTATTGACAACGATAATTAAGAATCTACCAAGAAATAACCATAGCAATTTCACTCGATACTGAAATACGCTGCTTTTCAATATAATTCATAATAATACATATCCTTTGACAATTCCACCATATAAGGCCATCTTATACGCGATTACGACTTCCGTGACACGAAGATAAAGACGAGCCCGAAATATCCACCCGTAAGATATAGATCCAAATTTATACAGGGTGTCGTGAAATTTATGACACGATATAATCCGATATTCATCTCGTATCAGTGAACCCGTACGAGCATAAATTCTGATTGGATGATGTCGACGGTTTCGTAGGGACTTTTCCTCGGATCACTCTCGGCCATTTGCTTTCTTCTGCATCCTTATTGCAATCTGTCTGCGCATCTCCCGGTATAATATTTTTCATGTATATTCGGGTGTGTATGCATGGATGCACGTATGCAATCAAATATATGCCGTTATTATTATTATTATTATATTTTGTAAGCAGCTCAGTCAAATGCAGCCAAAACATTTGGTCACTGCATTCCGCCAAGCAAAACCCGAAAATCTTATTTTGATTTTATCCGGAAATTCTTGTATCTCTCGTGCGCACAGCAGAATGGGAAAAATTGAAAAAGTTTGATTTATGGATTCAATCGTGTGACTTTTAATGAATTTACGGGAGATTCTACGAGTTTGGATACTTCTGTGTGTCTCCGTGTATACAGATTGGCACATGTATTTATGTATAGGCAGCCATTTACCTATTTCTCTCTACGAGAGCAGCGGGGATTACTCTTGCGAAGGAAAATGGGCATTGCGAAATTTGTCAGGTTGCACAATTCAAAAGTGCATTCGTCATTCGTCGTGTAGGCTTATGTCAAAATTGAATTTTTTTCCCGTTTTTTTTTTATAACTTTTCGAAATTTTACTACGATCGGTTCGAGTATCGAAAATGTGGATGGTTTTTTTTATACAAAATTTGTGGTTGTATTACTTGCCACGTGGACTTGCAGTTGCGAAAATTAACGATACAATGGGTCTGCAAAATGCACAAAGTGCATGTTTGACAAAGTGCATCTAGACCGGATAAGGTTGAGGCGTGTCGCAAAAGGTCCAATATTCACGTATACGCTCGTGTATACATATATAGTATTACACGTGAGTCGTGTGTGGATGCATAAGTTGAATCGTATGTATAGATATATAGAAATGCATATGGGTATGTGTATTTAAGTGTATATAGGTATGGAATGGAGAATTGTCGTAGAATTGGCGAATTTTACGCTCAACCAAGTGTCGCGATAGTCAGCGAATTTTTGCAACCTCAACCCCTTTTACATCCCCTAGCAGCTCTGATGCGCTACCTCACGCGATAAGAAGCGTTTCAACCCTTGGTAGGACGCCACTTACCCCACATATCTGGCGTCACCTTCTCCTCTTTGTCGTCTCTTCAACCCCCGATTTCGAATCTACCCTTTTCTACTCAAAATTTAACGGAGGGGTCTTTCTTTTCTTAAAGCAAAATAAAAAAATTTAAAAATTCGTAACTAGACGTATGTTTTATTGAGCACGAATCTTTTGGAGTGGATGCCCGGAAGGCCTTTTTTTTCGGTAAAGCCTGAAATTCGCAAAAGGATCCTCAAGAGATAAGACTATAAGGGTGGCTGTATAGCTGGGTTAAGGGTAGGATCAGTATGGCACGAGGAATACAGACCGGATTGTCCGTCAATTATCGAAGGATCGTATCATCCCTTCCGTACCTCATCCCTCCGTTCTTCTCGTCACACTCATTCCGTCTTCATCCCCTATTTCCAGTTCCCTTCGGAGCCTCCCGTTCCCTTTCGAATTCCAACCCCTTGACACCCTATTCCCTGTAACAGTCTGCTGGCGTTATTTCGGGGGTAGTTTCTTGGCCACGTATAGCTGACGTGTATACCTGTAGATACAATTTAAGGGTGGGGGGTGGCGATCTCGTGGGGATCGAAAAGAGAAGTAGGACCCACAACCAGGACTGTAATAAGGGTTACAGATTGCCCCCCAATATAGGGGCGCACTCGGTGCCTCCCAGAATCAGACCCCTGTGTCTCGCGAACGTTCGGGGGTTGGTTTGGCTTTTATCCCGCGTAGAAGGGGTTGGAATTTCGCGCGTGCTCCGCTTTACCGCCCACCTCTCACCCCCCCTCTACCGCCAACGCGATTCATCCCCTTCGGTCCTCCATCCCCTCATCCACGACGTTTCCCTCGACTACCCCCTTGGTCGGATACTGAGGGATGCTGAGGGATGCTGGAGCGCGCCAGTGAGGTGTCAGTTCTGCGCGCGATTCGCACACGGAAGGACTCAATTTCCAACCGTGGGAATATTTGAGTCCGCGACGCTAGGACGCCCGGCGTCGGTTTGTGAATTTTAACGGAACGTATTTTCTTTTTTATAGAAAAAAAATTTTTACGGATTACATTCGTCAGAGAGCTGTGGGGATAAATTTTTGTTTAATGAAGGAACAAAAAAAACCAAGAGGACGGCTTTATAGGACTGATAAGACTCTTTTGTTTTGAAAATTTAATGATTTCATGAAAAGTTTTATTTGTCTTGTGAACTTAACGTGCTACGCTGTGAAGTCTTTGCCAGTTTCTCATTAAGAAGTTGCTCGTCTTTTATGCTTCGAATTGTTATGATGATTCGGAAAGTTTTATGAGGCACGAGTAACGTGGGCAATAGGCAACGCACACACGTGTCACGCTGAAATGCGTTTTGGAATGTTCGCCGTGGGAGATGCACGTTACTGTCTTGCGGTAAGGATTTCTTATACGTGATAATAAATCCTGCACTTTTACACATATGGATGTTAGAACGAGAAAGTCAATAGGAGCTGTCGACTTGGCTGCATTATTATTTTTCTTTTGAAAAGTATCCTTTCGACTTTCTTGATACATTTTTTTTTAAGGAAATGAATTTGAAAATTTATTTTGGGTTCTCTACACACATATTTTGACATATGTTACGTAGACACGTATATAAATAGGGGTAGAATCCCTTGCGGCGTTCCTATTGCTTTGGAAAGTAGGGTCAAAATTGTCTCCAAAATCATGTATGCCATATCTTTTTTTTTTCTGCATTTTGAAGTAAAATAGCGAATCTGTATACAGATGAAATTAGCATTGTATTTGATTTTCGTGGTACGTGAGTTACCGTCGATGGATATCACAGGGGAAAATAGAATTTTGCAAATTTCAGTGATACTCGCTGAAACGTTAAAAGATAAGTGGAAAAGAATGTTAATAAAAATATTAAAAACAGGGTCAAAGGTTACTGGACCGCCTGGTGCCGATCGACATTAACTTACTGTCCTTTTTCAATCGTCTGTTTCCTCTGCAGATAAAAACTCGCCCTAAGGCGAGACTCGAGTGAGTTTTCAAACTCTTGCACTCGCTACTGTAACCTGTTAAAAATCCTTCGAGAAAAAGATGAAAATTTCCATTAGAAAATCCGCGCAGCATCTTCTCTTGTTTATGCTGTTCATATTCCAACTGCATAAAGTACCAAGTGCTCCAGGAAATCTGGTCTAAGACAAGACGAATGTTTTTACATACCATGTTTCCACATTTACCTGGTTGACAAATTTTCAGACGTGCCAAAACTGTCAGATCGTAATTGCGAACTACATGGAAATTACAATTTTCGTTGATTCTTCAGGATATCTTTACGTCTCTTATTTCCACAATTTTTTAAGAGAAATGAACGTATATTTTACGTACGTATATACGTACATATTTTCAAAGAGAAGTAAACGTATTTCCAAAGCATGTTGACTGTGGGTGGTTCACATTAACAGCGCATCGAGCACCGTTAAACTCTTGTAAGGTGCATAAACTCCATAGACAACTCCGGTAAGTCGCGAATGCCTGGATGAGTTATCGAAAGAGGATTTTCTTCCAGTCGACTTCGATTGTGTCAGTAGTCGGATTTCGGTGAAAAGCTGCGAAACTGCGAAAGGCTTAAGATTGTGTATTGCATCGCTGTGCTGTTGCATAGAGACATAAAGATAGATTGTGATAAGAGATATAAAAAGATAAGATACGAGTCATTAAGAATAATTTTTTTTCTTGATACAGATAATTTTGAACTCCCTGTGAAATTATTTTTAATTTCAAGCTATACGCAGCCTATAACAAAATTAAATAAATTAAAAAATTGTAAATTTTATTCCAATCTCGGATGCTTCAACGGTAATGAAAAAAATGTTTAATTTTATTTTTTGAGAAAATTAAACCTTCCTGCCTGACGGTAAAGAGGAAGTGGAGCCATTAAAAATTCAATTATATGAAGTAATTTTCATGAAGATACCTTTTTGTGTCTTTCACGACGAAACTGTATATACATATATGTATTAGGATTAATAAAGGTACATGGTGTACCAGTCGCGTAATTGGTGAGCGTGAAAAAAATTTCGGAAAAGGAATTTTTTTAAATTCCACACAGAACTTTGGAAAAAAAATTCAGAAGGAAATACAGTGAAAAAATTCCTCATAAAAAAAACCTATTCAAAAGTCAAACGAATCAGCACTGAAATATGGGTCCGACTAAATTACACGTCATTCGCTGTTAACCAATCCGTAAGCTCCTGTGTCTCTCCCTCTCTCTATCTCTCTCTTTCTCCCACTTTTTCATTTATTTTCTCATCTCTTTAACCAACACCAACTCAGACTTCACATTCACAATTTATTACGTATAACTGAAAAAAATAATGACATGCCATATATACTTATATATGGAATACATACATGTATTTTTATAACACATTTCATATATACTTACGTACACTGTTTCGCTATAATCAATCGTACTTTACTCCGTACATACGTCACATGCATATATCTATATGCTGCAACGTAAAAAAAAAAAATATTAATTTGCCACAACAGCAGCACTAAACCAGCGCGACGTTTTACGTAGCGACTAATCGAATTACGAATGACGTCATAATTTTACAAAGTCACAAAACTCCTATTGGCAATTTTGCAAAATTTTACAAAGACTAATCCACGTGGCGCATGACGTCACGAACAATTTCGCGTTTACTTTGATAACTTCAAGAATACGTTATTACCAGTCCCCCCTACGTACGAGAATGTGTTTGTGCACGTGAGTCGAAAACAAGTCAGGAAATTTTTGTGACAACAGCTCACCTAACGAGCTTTGAAATTTGTTTGTCCCAACATATAAGGTGGATAAGCTTCGAAATTTTCGAAAATGAGTTTGTGTCTGTATGCCGAGTTTTTTGTCGAAGTGATCTTTTTTTTGCATTTTTATAAAAAGGTCGCTCAAAAATTAATACTACAGCTCGGATACCCATAGCGCGAGTTAATTAAGTGACGTTTTCATGAAACTTTGGAAGCCGCGTTTACTCTATATCCGTGCGTCCATGTGCGTGCGTCATTTGTGACGTATTTTGCTATTAATTTGTTCTCAACTGTTCGCAGCGTATACCGGAAATTCAGTTAAAGTACGGAAGTGCGTATTACGTAGGCGTGAATAATTCTAGCGGGTTATTTGAAATTTTTCGTTTTTACCGCCAAATTAATTATAGCGACCAATAAAAATGTTCTGGACAAAATTCGGAAAATTATGTGAAATCGGTTTTTGGATAACTTTATTATGGAGAATTGAAAGTGTTGTAATTGATATGTTAAAAGACAGATATTCTGAGTCGAACGTCATTTTTGTTTCGGAATTCGCGAAAAATTATATTTATCTTTTTTTCTTAATTAAATATAGTACATAACTGGGTTATCTATTTTTGTTGGTCCATATATGTGTAATTGTTTGAAAAAATTTATTTCATTATCTACCCCTTTCCCGTGTATATTATTATTCGCCGTTAACTCGTGTTTAACGATGCTAGACCATTTCCGCAATTCGCGAAAAATAATTCATGTCTGTTCGTACACGTGTACTTTATAAAGGTACAATGCGCTAATAAATGCTAATAAATCTTGCCGATGCTAACAACACTCGAGCCTCTCTAGACGCTAACTGTATTATTAACGTCTAGGTGTATTTATATTTCAGGCTCTTTCGTCCAAGATTTATCTACCCGCGAAACCCGATACTAAAACCCTTTTCTTGGCACGGCCCTGAATCCACCGTACTGTGTACATAGGTATCCTATATCCATTATATCTATATACATTATGTACCCACGCGACGTAGAAGTTCCTCAAGAAAGTTCTCAGGAAGTGAACGTCATTTTAAAAATTCCTATAAGGGTCGATAGCGATCCTTTTTCGTTTTTGCGATATATCGAGTTTGTCCTACGTTTGCCTTTTTGGGAAAAAAATTGGAAACTCTTGCTAAAAATAAATTCTGACGCGAGGACAAGTGCACTTGAAAATCACCACTGAGGATGAGATTGTTAAAAATGACGATTGGAAGGATACCAATTTTAAAGGAGTGGGGATAAATAAAAAAATGACAAAAAACTGACGTAAGTGACCAGGTAGCCATTGCAAAATGATAAAATTCCGGCTACCCTGCACGTCGCCTACAGGATGTTCAGTTCGTGGGGATATCGAGGACGCGGAAAGAGTCTAAAAGAATGGTCGCTAAAAAGGTTTTGAAAAATATTTTTATTCATTTTTTTTATCAGCCACGCAGCGAGGTCAAAATTTAATTGTGTCATTTTAATTGACGCACCAATGCCGTTCCATGCAGGCAGACTGGAGTCTCTTTCAAAAGCTGACAATAAATTCACCCAATTTGTATCGCGGATATCGTGTACTTATCGGTGCAATGAAAATTGCAAAAAAAATATATACGACCCAAATACGTTCGCGCAATTCCAAAAGATCATTCTACCGAACACGATGTCGACCTGACAATTGAATTCGGCTCGCGAGGAGTCACAATGAGAAAAAAGAAGTGTTTTTGAAACACGCAAAAAATATCAGCGCTGCCTCAAAAGTCAATTGAATACGAAAGCGGGAGCGTGGACGAGTTGCAGAAAAAAAAATTAAATTTCTCAACAGCAAAAAGTGAGACAAAAAATTAAAAAAAATACGTGCGAATAAAATGCGCACCCGTACGTGCGTTAAGCATACACCTACAAGGCACGTGTGTGTGTGTGTCTACCTACAAGGCTCGCGTAATAGAACACGTCAATTAAAGGGGGACGCAAGAAAAGTGGGTGTGGTGGGGGGTGGCGGAGGGTGGCGGATGACACGTAATTAAAAGCGGGCAAATCTCGAGGTGGCTATCACGATAATTAGCGATGGCTCTGGGGCTGCTGCGTGGACCCGGGTTGGTAGGGAATGGTCGCGGTGAGACTGAGTTGGATTATATAGCGGGTGGACCGGTGGGACTATCGCGCCAGTTTCTCAAGTAAACGTCCCCGGGCTTAATTCCCGCAGGACGACTGAAACCGCGAGCTCGGATTTCACCGAGGGAATCACTGACGTTCGGATTATTCTCGGGACCATTTTCACCGCGAAGTAGCAATTCTGTGAATAATTATTAAAAAAATAATTGTAAACATTTTTTTACCAGGCTCGCTCGACCGAAACGTACCACCTGAAGTTAGCTCGACCATTTAATATTCTCACGGTGAAACCACGTTCAGGTGGGTCGCCCGAGCTGAACAGCCTTGGTACACGTGGGTCGATATATTCAATGTAATACACAGAGTACATTTAGTGCGTATGAAAATGCGTATTTACGACTTTTGAATAATATTCCAAAGATTTTCCTTTGACGTGGGCATAAACTTTTTTTTTTTACTTATTATTTAAGACTTTTTATGTGGTTCAAACGTCAAGCTTTTCTGTATAATGTTTTTGAAGCGATTCGTTTTTTTTTTTTTACGAAGAGATTAACAGATAGATTAATGGGAATTTTTTTATTCACCTTATTTCGATTCTGAAATACTTTTCGGAGAAGTTCAAAATACAGAGGAAAAGAGGAATTGCGCGCAAAGGGACTTTTGAACCGGCAACACGTGCCGGTAACTCCTGCTTTGATCTTTCACAAAGAAGGGATTTCTGTCGTCGACTCTCTCTCGTATGAACTGACCATTAGTATGTGCATAGTACGACACGTGAGAATCCGCCCCAATGAAGAATTCGAAAAAGTTAAGACTTGGGAAGTCATGGGGGATTTTTTTTTTTTCTTTACCAAGAAGAGGACGATATTTATTTGAAAGCTTCGCTGGGGGGTAAGACTGACGACACTCTAAGGGTGGCTTCGTGCCAGAGGGTTGGTAGAAGTTTCGAAGCTTGACAGTGTATTGCGTACACTGATACTCTAAGAGTGTTAAGGGTGAGTGCTGGGAGGTGACGATTTGACGTAAAATGAAGCTAAAGATATGATATACTACACTGTACTATATAACGATATACTATAGTCTATAGTATTCTATATTGTATGTTTACACCATAGTATATGCGGTATACTGATAAACACGGTAAGAATCGAAGAGAATAAAAGATGTTAACTCATGAATATATTGGAAGATTTGACTTCAATGAGGAATATAATACCGGGTATCTTCGAAAAAAGGAAGAGACTACGTACATTAATATTTATCGCGTGAAATTTTGGTAATAACGGAAAAATGAATTTTGCCACTTTCTCGTGACACTTGATGAATTGAATGTCGTCGTCAATCTTGATTAAGATAAACGATGAGTGATATTTTGAAATAGACAATTTATAAAATCACGAGAAAATTTAATTTCACGCTGGGAATTCGTTGAAACATTTTTTCTTACGTGGAAGATTTCTAGCTCTCGATTTAACCGATTAATTAAATCGAAGCGGATTTTCAGAATATAGGAAAACTCCCTATTGAGATGTAATACACATATGCATACACGTATGTAGCGTACATCGAATGAAACTTGAGGATTGCGCAAATCCAGTACTCTGCCACTCAAAGTTCTTGAAACTTGTACAGCCCTCGAACCACACGGTAAATACGTATACACTTACCTGTAATATATGTACATACTCACCTATGAACATACGTCCATACCAGTGCGTGGATCGTAGAATCTTTCAACGTGTCTCTGCGAGACATTTGAATTTCGCGCCAGTCTGCTGCATCGCGGGAGACCGAAAACTTCCGGGAAGTCCTTAGAAAAAGTTTTTCTTTCGCACAATATTCATTTAATAATTTAATATTTTCGGCAGAACAGATAACGAATTGAATCTAATCAAAGTAAGAGTAAAGACAACCAATTGCCTTGCATACTCGTTCGTTTGGATACAAATGAGAAGTATGCAAAAAATTGCACGATTAGAATAATCCAATGGAATCACCTGATTTGGATTTTTGTTGGGATCCAAAATGGCGTAAGCTCAGATTACACTGTTAATACAGACCCCGGATCCCGTGGGATCCGAGGGATGCTGCCTCCTTCCCAATTACATCAGTGAGCCTGACTGCAAGTGCGGGAAGCTGCAACTGCATTCGCAACGAGTCTCCCGTGACAGGCCGGGATTTACGTTACCGAGCTGCATATTCACGATCCTCTTTCACTGAATAAGATTTTCTTCCTAGCAGCAGCAGAGGCGATCATTAAACCTTCAAGTTACCAAGGACCCCCCCGCCCCCCACTTAGCAGTCTGAAGTCTGATTTCTTGAAGGCAGCGCCATATCTTGTTCCCTTGATCAATTCTGATTTTTTCTTTTTTCTTATAATTCGCACCAACCCCCCTATAAGGCCAATTCCACCCCTGTTGCATAAGAGAAAACTAAAACTTGACCAGTTCACCCCCAATGGGCGAAGGAACAAGTATCGATACATTGGAATTTCCTTTTCTTTCGGTATTAAATTTTTATCAACCCTCCCAAGCAACTTCACCCTTAACACGGGAAAGATGCCGTTGATTGAACTTGGCACTCCAAATAAGGATATGACTTAGGGGTGGGTCTGGTGTCGCAAGACACGTACGCATGTACAAAGAAAATAGGGGGTTGGTCGTTGGAACAAGAGTCGCATCCCTGGAGAAAGGTGAAAGAGGGTAGTGATGGCGTAGGAGGGGTTGGGCGCGATATTGACTAAATAATGCAGGGACTGGCCTATAGTGTCGGAGCGTGGCGGCGGTTAGTAGGACGCCTCCACGTCGGGGGTTGAGGGGGGAGGCGGTCTACGTAGAGTTGGGGGTTGGTGCTGGTTACCGGGCGTAAGGGATGCTTTTCTACCTTCTGCAAAAGCTGTGGCACACCCACCTACCTACCCACCCTGACACCTTTACGTTTATGTGGATTCACACACACACACTCGCGTAATCTCGAGTGTTCAGGGCACAATAAGGGTTGCGCTTGGAGGGTTTTGGGGGTTGCTTTCGGATTTGATGACACCCTTACAACGGAAGCTCCCGGGTCATCGAGCACTGTATTTTTCAGCGGGTCTTCTGTCTGCTCACCCTCGCGATTTTCTATCTCTATCTAAAACCACCCCCTTTGAAACCTATTTAACGCAATTCATCCCCTAGATGACGCCTGCGCGCTGGCTCTATACAAAATTATATATATACACATTGCTCAGGTGAGGGGGATAAAAAAATCTTATACTCCCTTCAATTTAAAAAATTACAAGTACCTTGTATCGATTCGTATCTACAGCCCTTAAATCCTCTTTTGCACGCCCTTCCTTATCTCGATGACTGTCGCCAAATTGGATTGGTCCACGGTCCATCAAGTCTTCATAAAAGTTGCGAAAACTTTTATTAACTTATTACTCCGCCCTGTCCCTACGGAGAAACAGAAGAAAAATCGCAGCATCCCCCTGCAATGAGATTCCGTGTAACGAAGAAAAAAAAAATTGATCATCGAAATATTCCAATATCCTCCGTCGCGTCTCCGCGTGCCGCTTCTCTCTGCTTTTCCCAGTTTCAATCTTACGTTCCTTAGTTGCTCTTAAATTTCTTTTCGGCAAACGAATTTCATCCCCCTAATGTCCCTTTTTCGGGAAACGACGCTTTAATCGTGCCGACTCGCAGCCACCCGCGAAAATCGTTTTAACGAAAGACCCATTCCGTAATGGCTGTGCTTTCAATATGGCGGCCATATTGAAAACACACGCAGCGTCAGAGAAAGCTCACACCCCCTCCCGTCTCTTCCACCTCCCCCCACCCCCATCCCCGCATCACCACGCAACCACATCACATCGCACTGCTAGCGGCACGCGAAACCTACGAATACGCGTTATCGCGGTCGGATGGATTTAACGGACGTTAACGTGCATCTGTCCGATACGCAAAATACGATATATTCACAAGCAAAATTCATTAGCCTTGGGATACGTAGTTTCACATATGCTACAAATACATATGATTGCTGATAAAACGATATTATTCCGTACAGAATCCCATACTGGGCGAACGTATACTTATAATGAGTTTTAACATCGTTCAAAATTCAATTTTCAAATATGATTAGTGATAACGATTTACTGATAGTAAGGAACGTTACTGATACGCTTGATATTATTTTTGGGTAAAATTCGTGGGTGGAGGAGTGGGTGAGATAATTGGATGAAATTTTTTTTGTTTGAATTCAAAAATTTTGTTTTATTATACAGCGATATTTTTTGGTTAAAATCGAGAGATCCATGTAATTTATAAAATTGATTCTAGTGTTATTCGGATAATTGCAAATGGCCGTTTGTAGCTCGATAACCCGGCACTAGGTACGTTGAACTCTCGGTAGCAGGTGATGCGGAATTACACGATAATTGAGAAAATGGCCACGCCTCTGTATTTCTGTACATATATATATATTTCTTCTCTACATATATTGAATGCCGGTAATTGGGTAACAATGGGTGCTTTTATTCGGTTTAATTACATTGGAATCCTGAGTGGCAGAGCGCGGAATCGATCGGTAGAGAAAAAGAAAATCGTGCGGAGATGCTGCTGGTATAATAATATTTGTTTGGATGAAATCCATAAGAGTGAAGAAAAAACGTGTGAAAAATGATGAATGAAATTTTTTTCATGAACTCGAAGGATATAAGAAATATATATTAACTCGTCGATGTCCTTTCGATGCTTTTCGATCGAGGAATGCAATTCTCTCTTGAAACACCATATATAGAATTCTGACAAAATGCAGCTGCAGTAGGTACAGCCACGATATAGATCAGCCGTCCGGTAAATAGAGAATGGGCATAGTCCCGCTTCCAGCTTGGTCCATTCTATCCGTTAAGCTGGTACGCTTTCCTGCTGCACTCCCTCATTATCCCAACACAATGAAAGCTCCCATACGGTATTGGCATTTGTGCGAATTCCAATAGAATTTAATTGGAGAAGATTGAATCGGTATAGGTAAGCGATGCCAAGTACGTGTGCGTATCGCGTCAGTAGCACATATGACGTAGCGTTGGAGATACGTATGGGTCAGTGACACAGAGATATCGATAGAATAGATCGAGGTCAGAAGAGAAGATGAAATTAGTATAACGAAAGAAAAAAAATTAATTTGATTATCCATACGTAATTGGCTGATGATGGAAATTTTTTTTATTACGAAACATTAAAATTACTAATGACTATTGACTATCACAATGTCCAGCGCTCACGGCTGAGATCAGGCAGGAATTATCCTACCGCTATCTAATACTCATTGATTATCGAGGCTGGCCATTATCAAGGTAGAATTATAGGTGCACCCTGAACTTGCCAGGGTAGGGAATAGAGACCTCTGAAAATTTAATGGCGTTAAACTTTCTGAAATATTCATACTCAAGCCATTATCAGCTCCATAGGGTCGAACCATCCCCCACAGCCTCCACGTTATCATTCGGTAATCCTTTAAAGAATGTCGAAGGATTTCGCATTTTTTAAAAACGGTTACAGTAGACAAATATATGTGTCTTTTTTTGAGACCTTCAATGTGGGTCGTGTTATAAATTATGACTCTTATGAGATATTAATTCATCACTTCGTCTCACTCACTCCTTTGCCTGTTTGCTTTCCTTTTTTCTTAACATTCTCATCTTTCTTCCATCTCCTTTACGTTTACATGCATTTCCCATTCTTCCTTCTCTTCCAGCAGATACACCATTTTCCAGCTTATTGGCTCGAGACCGAGCGAGTCGATGGTATTTTACGGATTTTTTCCATTTCTCTGCTACGTCCAACCTCCCCCTGACTCTCTGACCCCTTTCTATGAACTCCACAACCGCATAGCAAAACGTTGTACATTTATTTGCTGATAAAAGACGTGGGCATTCACATTTTACGTTTAAAATAAGAAAAATGAAGAATCCCAATCGGATAAATCATCCAATTGGATAATCCGATAGAAATGGAAACAGTCATCGATGTGTGCGCGAGTACGTGTATATATATACATATACGTCTAGTCAGAAGAGAATAATATAGAGGGTGACTTATTCCATAAATATTACATGTTGCATGAGACACAAGGGATGCTTGACGTAGTATTTTACCGGAAAAAAAATGTTATCAAATTTTAATTATATCAATATAAAATTTTGAAATTTCAAAAAGATCCTTATCTCATACATCACACACACGTGACTTCGGTGCTGACAGTTTCGTCTTTGCGTTTAATCTGAATTACCTCAGAGGCTTCGTATCTTCTCAGGTCCCTCGTATGTACACACATGTCCGAGACTGTATCGATGCTTACGGACAGAAGTAACTTTGATACGAACTATCGATGAAATAAGGGCTGTTTCGATAGCATCTCTATTGAAACATCGAAGCGTCCCGACTCTCTCTCTCTCTCTCTCTCTCTCTCTCTCTCTCTCTGACTGTACAGAGAGACGCTTGGCGTCTCTCAGGCTTTCACTGAGTAGTCTGCTTTTCAAGGATTGTCAATAATTATGTCAAATAATGTATATATCCCGACCGACGTATATATGTATATCTACGTACACTCCATCAAGATCTCTCTCTCTTCGGTTTATGAGCCCGACTATATAGTACAGGGTGTTTTGAAAGTCAAGAACTTTTGACTCAAGCTAAAGGGCCCTGTGCTTCTAGGCTAACATAAACCCGCCTTAATGCGCCCACGGTAGCAGCCCATTACGCCGTAGTCTTCCAGCTACCCAGTACATGGTACATAGCATATAGCACACACTGTACATTGGACGTATACTAATAATCACGTAGTACATATGCCGATACACACAAGCACGTAGAAATGCGTGTCTACAGCCACAAGCACCCTTGCAATTTCATATACATATACGCACCTACAATTCCCGTATATATACGCTCACCCTATATATAGCCTGTGTATAGGTATTTATGTTATGGAAATATGTATACATTATATAGTATATCTGCCACTCAACTGTACTTGACAACCCCGACACACACATGGGACACGCATGCTCGCATGCATGTACATACCTTAAGTATAGAATATATGTAGTTGGGGCTGCGAAACAACCCCTACGCCGTACTCGCGTTTCACCCTTAACGCACAATTTAGCTGCCGCAGGTATCGACCTGGCACCAGGTGAAATTTACACCGTGTATACGCCAATACATTATTTCTATACACGGCGTCAACACTCTCACATTATCTGACCTATTCCGGCCACCGAATGGATCCCGTATTGACCTCATCATGAGTCCTGCGCCTGTAACGCAACCAGAGGTGAGAGGTTATTACGTGATCCTCGCGCAACGAGATTTGACGAAACTTCGTTGTCGCGTGAATTCAGGACTCGTCATGCGGGAATTGCGATTTTGAAGTGATGCTTTCTTTTTTTCTAGTTTTCTCGGGGTGAATTTTCGATCGTGCCTTTGCACGCGTAAAAATCCTTTCAGTTTTCCTGCGAAATTCCAACGTGACGCTCGAGAATTCGCCAGCCTTTGAAAACCAAGTGGCCCATTCTCATGCATGTATTCGCGAACATGTTCGCGCTCCTGCTATGCGACTACTTACGGTACAGGGTGTTTCAAATGGCCGTGCTACCGTAATTACTGGTATTTGCAGGGAAAAGGAGAAAAGCATTGCGAGAGAGGTATTGCCACGTTACGTAACGATTAAACGAATTTCCATACAGGTTCTGGGATATTTTTTCATTTGAGGTAATTACAGCGTTTATCGGGATATAGCGAAAATTTTTGGAATATTAACCGGTTGTGAGCGAAATTCAAGTAGGTCGTTGTACGAATTGAGAAATACTTTTTTTTTTATTCGAAAAAGTTTATTTATCGGTAATTATTGGTATGCTCGAATTTCACTGTTATCGTGGTGCAGGCGAAATTTTTATATTGCGAATGCAAATTATTTTGTACGTAACGATGGGTGTGTCTGGTTCTTATTCATTTGAAGGGAATTGCGTTGTTATGGCGAAGAAAAAATTGAGATGGAATGAACCTTCGTGGGTATTAAAAAAAAATGTCATTAAATACAAGTCTTTGGAATTGCCCAAGTACCCATTTAATAGATGGTCACGTATGTTAGGAATTTTAGCCTGGAACTAAAGCTAAAGCCGAGCGATTCCGTCGCGTGCGTTAGCAATTCCAATATCTATGTCATAATTTTAATGAAATTCCTCGAGCGGACTTGTGTGAGCGCGGCGGTCTCCGAATTTCAATCTCCGATAAATAACGGGTGTCTCAACCCCCCATGTCCTCCCTCTCATCCGTTTCTCACTCTCTCTCTCTCTTTTTCTCTCTCACTCTCTGTCTTTTAGTCTCTCCACTATCTCATCCAGAGAAAATACCACCACGTGCCACGGCGTGAACATTTTATTTTGCTCACCTGGCATTCTTCCTCAGCCATTTTGTCATTCTCTGCTATATACATATATATACTCTACTACAGAATTGCTTTGCCAGTCCAACAGGCATCCTTCACTTATTGCTTTTCGCTTTCTGCTAAGAGCTAGTAAAAAATACGTTTAAAGGGTATAAGAATAATACGTTTAGGGTGGGTCGAAGCTGCCGAATAAATTGAATTTTTTCTTTTCTAGTCTTTTCGAAAGGCTTATTAGGGCAAGGCATTATTGGAATTGTCGAGTTCAATGTAGGTCATGGAATTTCAGTGGCACTGGCAATTCCAGCTTCGCATATATCCAAGACGTCAAATGAGGAATTTCGATCGAACGCATACACGGTAGTAAAACTATTTTTTGTTGTAATTATCTACGAGTACAAAATTTCTAGCGGAATCGCATACGGCTGATAATTAATTAAAGAAATTAGCAAACGCGATCGATAAGTCGAAAGCCAATAGAATCGAATGGCAAAATATTCGCAAGTCCGTAAGTCCGAAGGCTCATATCCAATTCCAAGAGGGTGGATTTCCGTATCCTGGAATTGATTCTAACAGGAATCTACGTAGCAACCCCTTACCGTTAGGGAAGACGGGCACCCCTAGGTCCAACCAACTACCCACGAATAGCTACCTATATCCAACACTCAGAAAATCACAACCCTCGTCCTCGTCTTCGACGTCGGCCACAAGACGGGATTTACTTGGAGATGGCTTCCCTACTCAGTAGAGTGTACCTCGCGAAACGTTACTAGTCAGACCAAAGACAGAGACCGCCTCTGCGTCCCTTATCTGGCCAAGTAGTGGAGATAGGAGAGTCGAGACAGACGGGCACTAATTTTGAAAGTGGTGGGCGCCCCCAGGGGGAGGTGATAGAATATGGAAGTGGCATCGTCCGGATAGCATCCTGGGCTTCACTGGTTGGGCCTTCGTTGAGTAAGGGGTTGGAGTACCTGGAGCAACGAAGGGTGAAAAACCAGGCCCAGCCGAACCTAACCGCTAGGGTTACTACTACATGGAAGGGTTGCTGGTAGTAGCAGTGCTACCACCTTTTACTTACCAGTAACAGTGGAATGGGATGCCGCAACGAGACTCTATGGACGAGAGAGACATGGATGAATGGACCCGCTAAGAGAAGGGGTGGCACTACCACCGACGTCAAAATCACCCGGCTCTATAAGGAGTCAGGGTGGCAACCTCACGACAGAAGAATCCTCCTCACTCTTATAGCGATGGGATGGAGAACTGTCTAGGGTTTTTTTTCTTATTTTATTTTTTTGGTGGAAAATTGTTCCGAAAATTGTAATGCTGCGGTTACCTGTACCTTAGCTTCGCTGGGTACAGGATCTGTTTTACCTTTTTTTTTTGGCTTTTATAGCCCGAAGTTGGATACCCTGTTACGCTAGTTTAATGCTCGAAGTTTCGTGGTTGGTAACTTCCGAAACTCCTAGTAGCGGGATGCCCCACGTACGTGTGTAATTGTGCGTTAAAGCATCTTTGGGTGTTTGGAAAACAGTTTGGAAAATTTTCTACACATTTTCTCACCGCAGGTTTGTCACGTTCGACGAGTGACGTCAACGTGTGAAAGTTGTCTCAGTTTTTGTTCTTCATAAGTTCATAACGAATCGTTCTGTCAACTTTTTACTGCATCTCTTATGTTGCTTTCGTACAAGTACGGAGCCTCCAAGATATTTTTTGAAGTCATTTGCATGAAAATCTCCGCGATTTTCAAAATCGATTTTTCATCAAGGTAAATTAAATCATGCAATTCCAACGAACAAAGGAAACTTAACCTACCGTAGACTAGTGCCATTCGAAGAACGTCCACCGACTTTTTAATCGGACGATTGAAACTCCAGAAAATTCTCATTAGCGAATTCCTGGATAAGAGCGGAAAGAAATTGCGCAAGAGGTCATCGATTCCATTTAATTCGGTTCTTTGAAATTCTGACTCTGTAACGGATGGTAACAGTAATATTACTAGCACTGGAAGTAGTGGCAGTAACGAGTCTGGCAGTAAGAGAATGAATTAAATGAAGCCGATGAAAATTCGTATAAGGAGTTACCCGTTGTCCCTAAAAAAATAATCCTCAGACAATTTTGAAATTAACGAACCTAATTGTGTGACTCCCAATTAGAGCTAAATTATACAAAACACAAAAAAGGATCAAATGTTATTATTATTAATTTGAAAAGAATCAAAAATAAAAAATCAAATATATATCTAACCAACGTAACTTATATACATATTGTATTTTATTTATTTTTTCTTCCATTCTCTCGAGCATCTTCTTCTCCTTCTCTTCTTCTCAGTCACTCTCCCGCGGCGGTTTCTTGCCAATTCGATTAATTAATTTCTTCCTTAATCAAGCAGACTCCCTGAATTTTGGCGGCCTTACTCAATTCGTGCCAATAAAATTGGCCTTCCTGCTCATAGCTTTAACGATTCCAGATGAAATAAAAAAAGAGAAGATACTATCGCAGTCTTGTGTATTCTCGCGAACGGGAAGCAGTGAATTTTTCGGTTCAACTGTCGGTCATACTTTTTTTTTGATAAAAGTATCAAAAAAAAAACCCTGTCAGTGATGAATTAATCTGACCAAACTATACGCCCGTAGTGGTAATCAATTTTGAGAAAATCGAACACGTCGATATATACTCCGCTCGAAGGAAAATGGTTGATCACCGGTACGAAATGGACGGCGATAAATCGAAAATGGCCAGCATTCAGGGTTATCGCGAACAATCAAAGCTAATAGAATATTTCAAATAACAATAATAAAAGTAAACCAGTCAGTTTTTATTTTCTACTCCAAAAATAACAGCAGTTATTAAGATCAAGAGAATTTCGAAATTCAAATCTCGCGCCACGTTCGGTTCCATCGCTAGCGCTGAGTCCGATACTAGTTTGCTGAAGCGCAGGACGACCAAGTGCCGTATTCCAAGGAATGCTATGGAGGAATAACGCTGGTTAGGCGACAGTGGTACATAGTTGGTCGGAGGATTGAAGGGTTGGAAGAGCAAACTGGAGTCGCAGGTTGTAGGTGGTAGGTGGTTAAGACCAGAACGAGTGAGAGACGTGACTGCGGAGTCGCCGGGCGAATCAAACGATTTCACGCTCCAAATTCTGTCTCTTTGAATTAAGCTGTCGTCACGGGAGTTAGGGGTTATGGCGACGCTGCTGCTGCTGGTATTGCCGTTGCTAGTATTCGCTACTATTTCCTGATACAGCTGCTACCAGGAATTCAAGAAAGTCCCAAAGTAAAAGAAAAGACGAACCGTGACATTTTCGAAAGACGACGGATGAAGAATCTCGTCGTTAATGGCAGCGCCGAACTCTTCTTAAGCATCCACTTTCTGACTCACCCCTTAAGATACTAACCCCTATTCATGCCTGGGTTAATAGACATCGCCCCTTCAACCTCTCCTCATTGTCGTCGGACATCTTTGACGTTTCTTCGAAATATATAGCTTTTTTTTTTTACCTTGCGCTGTCAACGCGTAAAGTCGCTTCATAAAAATTGGAAAATAAATTTGAGAAAATTAAAATTGTATATTTTCTGCTTGCGAACATGAAAATTCATGTCTGACCAATTTCGCACTTTACTACTTCAATTGGGCCGGATCGATGCTCGGCGATGTGTGGCAATTTTTTGGCAACATGCCAGACACGTTACTTCCGCTGGAAATGCCTACGTAATCCTTCGTCTCGGACGAAACAATTTCCTCCACCCGGTGAGAGGAAAATAAAGCGATTTGCAGGGGTAAAAAAAATTCCCTAGGAAAAAAAAAGATCCTACAATATAGAAGCGAATGGAGTGCGTAATCGTTAATAATTACAGCCTGCAATTTTCCTCGTCTGAGTAGGTAAAAGTTTTCCTCCAAATCCCCAAAAAAAAACAGACTAGTTTCATTCCTTCGTTTCCTCTCGTTCTGTCGAAATAAAAAAAAGCTTTCTAAATCCTCTAATCGAAAAGCTTCTTAATCGAAATTTTTACGAAAAAAGCTTGTTGCAAAATGTATCCGTGATAAATTCATTTTTTTTTAAATATTCTTCAATGATCTATCGATCGTTCGTATCTCCAGCTTTGTCTGACCACACACAACGTCTTCCCCTTACAGAGATTGCAATCACTCCGTGATTTCCTTCGACGCCGGAAATAAAGGAAATACAGTATTTTCAATTTCTTTAAAGTTATACCAACAGTAAAACACCAATTACGTCATTTCCAGACGTAAATAACCCGCGATCATTTTTTACCCTCCTTTTTCTTATTTTAATGGCATCCTCCAGCTCTTGCCAATTTCTCGCAGCCTCCGCTGTGCCGGAAGATCCTGTCTGGGTAATCGAGTAGACCCTAATTATGACCCTTCCACTATGGAAGCTACCTCGAAATCTACAACCTACAACCTTTACGAAGATAAAACATTTCCGACTCACTGTCTTCTGGGTATCGTCAATCCAAAAGCCACTACACAGAGAGTAAAATAAATTTTTACAGATAACATAAAACTCTGGTATACACGATACACGAGCACCCTATACATATAAAAGAATTACAGTTTTTATTTCCACTTCATGTATTAGGTTCTTTTTTTTTTTTTTTGGTAAAAACTAATAACATTTTGAAAATAATATTACTCCATTTTCTCCGTATTACTCCGTTTTCATCCCCCACTAAAATTTATTTAATGCAACCCAACGCAAACGCGAAACAAAATGGCGTCTCGTTACCCATAAGTTATTGTTACGGACATTTAACAGGCGTCGCGACGCTTCTGTGATGCTTTGAGCCAGACAGAGATTTCTGTAAAAACAATTGTTGACACTTTTCTTATAAAAAGGGTTTAAAGTGTAACTAAAAAACATGGCTAACCTACCCCTATATGTCTTTCACGTTGTTCGCGCGAGTGCTGGGCTCAGAGCAAAGCTGCCTGCTAGGCTCCAACCTACGTCGTTTTAATGAAGTGCCTTGTGTGCCGAATGAAAGGCAGCCGGAGAAGGATCGAGTATTTCGTTTCGCTCAATGAGGAATGGAGAGCTCGGCCCTTTTTGCCGGGTTAAAAAATGGCGCCCAGCCACGAGAGTGGTGGGCATTGTTAAAGGCGTCTCGAATAATGTTCCCTAATGACGAGAAATGATTTAGTGCACCTTCGTGCATACACGCGTACAGTGCGATTTAAAAGTAGCGGCTCTTTACACGCAATCCATACATTTAAGGGCGATACAATGTTGAACCGCCCTGTAAATCATACTCTGTAATCATTATACACATAAGAAACGGATATCCCCTTTCGTCTATTTATTTCCCATAATAAAGCATTCGTGTTTCCATATTTTTCATAAAATTTGTCAAATTTCTTAATGCTACTGAATTTTTGTTATTATCTTATTATATTTTATATTTATCTTCAACAGACTTCCCGTTGAGGAATCTTGATCTTTCTACTACACAAATTTCAGGAATAGACGTTTATCAGTGTGTAATATTTTTATATTATAATTCCACTTTTTTAAATTGAATATTTAGTGAGTTATTATATTTATTAATGAAGCTTTAGCTTTTGTATAATACTCTCTTTCTCTCTCTCTCTCTACCTTTACCGTAAATGAGAACTTACGATATCCCATGCATTTCTCCGTGGGGACTTTCTCACACGCAAGGTGCTATGGAGCAAACCCCATTAAGCTCTAACGATTCTTAATGGCATCCTCTCACGTCTTATGGATCCCTATTTTCATTCTCGGACTCAGGATCAAAAAACCAAGGAGCCACGGTGTCCCGTAGACATAAAAAAAACGAGTATTTTCTTATATTAATTTCATTTTCACGAAAGGGATATAAAAATCAATAAACAAAAATTAAGTGTCAAAACGACACCATAGACTTTTCATAGTTCGACCCTTACTTCTTTACGGTCTTGGAAAACTCTTGAATTTTCAAAAGTCTCTTAACGGCGACATCTCCGTTCGTATTTTCATGATTATCTTTTTTTTTCTTCTCCCCCCAAGAAACGATGAATTTTTATCGTGCTCCTCTTCGCCACGGATATTCGACGGAAATGAAGTGCGTCCCGCGTAATTACGTCATGACGGTTACCTGACCTCTACGTCACCTTAACCTAACCCAACCCAGTGCAACATCGTCGCAGTGAAACGACCCCGTAGCGTTGGTGCAAGAAAGGAAATTGGATGGAAAATCGGGAAAATGCGGAAGTCACGTGTGACTGTGGGTATTCCTGTTCTTCAAAGATAGTGACGAGTCACGTGACTTCCTCCCTACGTAATATACATGCAACGTAAAGATTTACTCGCCTAACTCGTACTTGTCGTTGAAAAATAAAACTTTCTTATTTTTTGTCCTCACATATTTACCAGTCTCGTTTGCCAGTACATTTGCGAAATATTTGCACACATCGCACATACAGATCGACGGAAATTTGCTGTAATTTTCTGCATCGCTGATACTCCGCTGACGATTTGCCTTCGTTCGGACCAATCACGCGTCAGTCAGCCTCCCGATGCTTGTCTCCGGCTCTTCGTATGTCACTAATTAGTAAATACGCTGCTTTCAGCGACAGTGATTACGGCTTGATATTTGCTAATGAACCAACGTCATTTTGTTTCCGGTACAGACCATTTTTCTTTTCGTGCTCCCGCACTCTTCCGGTATACCGAAAAGTGACGTACGTATAGCCGAAGCAATTTATATCTGAAAATTCGCAATAACGTTACATTTTAATTGTGCGATATTTCGCTCTGCTTTAACATCTGTACTTTTTTTTATGTATTCCCAAAAAAATGGAATTTATTGCAAAAGTTGAAAAATGTCACACGGTGCTTCGTACGTAGTGATAAAAAAAGGTATAAGGGTAGTTAGCCCGTGGGGCATCGTGCCAGATGGAACGGGGCGCCATGGTGTAGCGTGTACGGTCATGGCCAGAAGGGTTTTATAGGGTACAGGGGATGCTGGTTGGGTTAGCGAACAGCGGATTCGAATGGATGGCTTGATTGATTGGGCTTGCTTGTATTGTTTCAGGAGGAAGCTGAATCGACGTAACGCTCCAAGCCAGGATGGCCGGTTGGCCGCTCGGATCAGTAGTCCTGTTTGGTTCCCTCATTCTCGTCCATGGTGAGTCCACAGTTTCCTTTATAAAAAGATAAACAGGACTAAAAGCGTACGTCGAATTACGAAACCTGTTTCGTTTGCCAAAATTTTCATAAATTTACAATCTGCCATTTACTCCGCCACAATTATTTCGATACTTGCTCTCGATATTGGTAACCAACTATTGTTTCCCCAATTACACGAAAGACTGAATGCACTTGACGTAATGAATGGCATCTCATTAATATGCCCGTTGAGATCGTAGCGGTTGACCTACCCTGACATCCTGTAAGGTATACACGTGTGTCTGGCAACGTGACATGTGTGTAATACATACACCCATATTTTACGGTAACTGATAATTGGCTAGTCAGATACGACTTCCGTGCATCGGCAACCGTAAGTCGGAATTTAAATGCTTTTATGGTGGCTTATTTACGGGTGGTGTTGTCAATGGATTTTAAGGGTGGTTTAACGTAGCCAATGAATTTCTACCTGCTGACTTTAGCAACACACTGCTGTGGAGTTGCGGGGGTAGCGAACAGTTGACAGATTTCGAACGATGATATACGGCGTGATAGTGTATTAATAATTAGGTGAAATTCCTAAAAACACGGAATTAAAGCACGCGTGAAAATGTCGAGGAGGATAGGAATTGTGGCTATGGCAACTGCAGTAGTAACGGACAGAGACTGGTCAGACTGTTATGGAACCGTTTGCAGCACAGCTGTTTCTGGCAGTGCGTCTCGCGTTACGGGTTATTTCAGGAAAAGGAGAGTGTGTGGGGGGGGGTGCACATTCTTAAGGGTAGATTTCGAAGAAATAGTGCCGCGTCGAGACGAGTGCTTTCTTAAAGATCTGAGCCAGGCGCACTTGTTGCACAGAAGGAATGGGCCATAGAAGCAGTTAGGGGTGGGTTCTGGGGTGGTGGTGGGTGTAGGGGGGGTTGGAACGGTAGTCGTAGTGGCAGTGTGGCAGTAGTGGTGCTGGCGGCACGCTCGTCTGGCTTAGGGGATGCTACGGGCCCAAGGGGTGGTTAAGGAAAAGTTGCCTGGTTGGAACGAGAGCGCAACTCCAGCTTGGGAATCGAATTGATTCTCTTTTATGGGTTCACGTTACTTTACTTCACTTTACTTTACTTCCGCTTCCACTTCCACTTCCGGAAACCCTCCTCCTCGACTGCTCGACTCTTGACCAGAGTCTATTCGGCTTTTATTTATTTATTTATTCGGAACCGCCTGCTGGCCATCTGGCGGATACTTTCTTCGACTAGGTATATTTATAGTCACTTACAATTCCACTCTTTGATTCTTTGAATTTTTTTTTACGCTCTTATTTCCAATGAATCTTTGGTACTTTTTCTTTTTTTTTCTTACTAAAGCCTCAGATACACTTACGAAACATGTAGTAGTATACCTGTATAAGTCACGTTAACGGTACCCTTTCTCTATTGGAATTGCCTTTCTATTGGAATTGTCACTAGGTATAAATTACCTACTACGGAAGTCTATAATTTGATTAGAAATACTGTGTATCGTTGATTATAGGGATGCTCTAAGTGTGTCATGGAACATTTAATGGACCATCTACGTCGATAAGGGCTCCTCCAGTTTCTCAAGGAATCTGCGGTGTCCTTTGATCTTAACAAGATTAATAGGCACTACGTGTACCTTGGTACACCCGTTCTACCTATCTTACGGGTGACGTGCGATTTCCGAAATACATAGGTATGACGTCACGAATGGAATTTAATATTGCCCAGATATAATCCACAGTGTATAGCGGATATATTAGCGCGAACCGAGACTGGCGAATTTCAATTATGCCAGTGTACCTGCTTGGTGCGAATTATCTGACGTTTTATTATTACGGCTCATCGTGAACGCTGTACGAAGAAATGACGTCACTTGGAAACTGGAGTTTCTATTAAATTCATATATTTACCCGTAACGTGGGAAACTTACTTGTATACAGATATTAGGTAATATTTTATCAAAATCCGTATGCGTGGGGTATACGTATCGCAAAATAATAACGCGAATTCTCGTGACTTTTCGATTGGCAATTTTCAAGACGACGACACGTCGTAATATTCGTAACACGTCTTTCGTTTGTCGCTGACGAAACTTCCATTGGAAATACCCGTCGCTCGTATATTCATGGACTGCAATGATATTGAAAAGTCCCGCGAATTTCAATCACCTTTTACCGCAATTCCCTCTGAGAAATCATATTCCACGGATATACCTATAGTATGCTATAGTACGCCAACTGTGCTACGCTATATTATATGACACTGAGTATAGATACTCTATTACTTTATACTGGACTCTAGTCGATCTTGCATAATTCTTCGATAATACTGATGCTATTCGCAATAAATGCTATTTCTGAATTAAGTGAATTTTCAATAGTTGGACCATGAGTTATTAAACGGGATATCGGGAATGGAAATGGGCGAGGAGGTGACACAGGGGTCGGGGGTGGAGGAAATTGAATTTTCTTAAGTTTTGACAAATAATTTTTTTTGAACCCCCATATAGCATTCTTATCAGCCCCTTCTTCGTGCCGGGACTTCTACCACGTCGATTTGTAGAAAATTATTTTTTTTTTGTAAGGGAGATGATATTTTTCTTGGTTTCACCCGAAAAATCTGAATATGGTTGACTGCTTGGGATTTTTATATTTTTGCCTTCCCTTTTTCCGTTGCTTTCTTCTACCCCTCTCTCTTTCTCTATTTTTTCTCCCTTGCTCTCGTGCGCTATAAGCTTTTTCCGTCGTCGACGCGAGCGAAACGAAACGAGCGGATTTAACGCTCGACTCGTTCGAGTTGACGCCTCTCCAAAGAGACTTTGGCCGCCGTCGCAACGCGAGCATTCAGAATGAATTAATCTGCGTCGCGACGCCGGTGAATTTTGGTGACTTCGGTCGCCAAGAAAAAAGACCAAATTCTGCTTTTACTACGAAACGAGAAATATTTTTTGGTTTTTCCCTTCGGTAAGTTTGGACTATTTGAAATTTTTTTTCGATTTGCTTCCTTGCTTTTACATATTCAATAGTCAGCGTGATCGTAAGCGAAGAATCAATTGAAAATCCGTACCTCTTAATGAATGACGTTCCAGTTGGACAATTTCCATGTTAAAATCGCTGACAATTATCGCCAACATCGTCGAATCAAATTTCTCGCAGTCTCTTGCAAATTTTGCGATATTAGAAGTTTCTACGGTGGCGCCGCATAGGGGACGAGACGCGAATTAATATTCTCCTCGACTAATTAATCGCCAAGAGCGAATCCATTCGGGAAAGAGTTCGGATCCGCTCGGAAACGACGACGACAACGAGAACGGAGATGACGGCGACGTCAGGCGTCGCAATTTCCATCCGTCATCCCAGAATATCGAAGCGAATACTGATCGACGCTTTTCACTGAATTTCCTAGACTTCTTTTGTATCTAAAAAATCCCAAAAGCAAACTAAAACGTGAAACCAATTTTACTAAATATAATTTTTTTCCGTTATTGGAACTTGCATGGGTCGCTTATAAAAAAATCTTACCGCTCTTCCTGTAACACGCACAGTTATTTTTAGCCACTGTCCCAATTATGTCCACCATATCGAATCTCTATCACTTTTCCATAACACTATCGACTTTCTGTCCACGTTTGCTAAAAGCATTTTCCATTTTTTTTATTATAACAATAATAAATCGGTCGCACGAGCAAAGGTAGATTCAGCTTGTTGAAAATTCTCAAAAGAAAAATACAAAAATTATTTTGAAAAATAATTTTCTATTTTTTTTAATAAAAATGGCCCCACTGACCACATTTATCATGCATGTGCGTATATTCTAACACTATAATAGTCGAAGCTCGTAAAGCTGAGAGCCAGGTGTTCTATTTAAATGAAGTTTCTCTCTTATCTAAAGGAGCTTAAGCCGGACGGCTTAAACTTTCTTAGGAACAGGAAATTTAGCGTAGCCAAGTTTACCCAGGAGAAACTACTTCGTTTTCTTACTTTTTATATATTTTCTTCTTCTTAATTTTTTTCTGCATACTCCTACTTCAACCCCCTATTACTTTCTTCTCGTTCTCCGTTAAGTCCAAGATGGCTTTACTTTTTGAACTTGATGCCTGTTTATTTACTCACTCTTAAACCTAAGGTATCCAGCATCCATTGCTTATCGCCGCATCATTATCGATACAGCAGGATCACTGCGTTGTGGTTATCCGTATGTTTGTCATCGGTTTATCAGTGCAATTCCAAAATTAATGAAGAATCGACGCCGTATTTTGATTTCAAACTCCTTTTTTTTTAATTAAATAATTCATCCTTTTTGATTTTTAATACTTGAAACAAAAATTTCTTTCTTACGAATGTCTTGTACTATATCTTTTATATTATATATATTATATCGTGTCCGTAATATATTATTATGCAATCCTATTGCATCTTGGTCCACAGGAGCAGAGAAGAAAACAAACAGATCTCTCTTTAATTTGCACTACTGATTTCTCTTTGGCGGTCTTCAGAGATAGAGAAAAAGAAAAAACGAATTAAAGGGTGGAAGCTCGAAGTTATATATAAGTAACCCCTACAAGATATCGCCAGCTTAAGGATCTTTGAAGAGTCTATAGACACTACCCTGGTAGAAACTTTCTTCAATTTTTCTATTTTTTTTTGGAAATACCTACAATGCTTCATTGAACTTGATCCTAAAAAAGAAGCATCACAAAGATTCGCCGTAACTTCGAGATAAGATAGACGACAAGGAATACCAAAAATTGAAAAATCATTTTTTCTCCTCAGAAAAGCCTGAAGTTTTATTTAAAAAATCGTTCCTGATTTTCTAATTAGTAATTTTTTTTAATTGAGCAAAAGTCCTGCAGATCAATAAATCAAGATAAATACGTAACACCGTGTAAAGTAAAATTTCCTAAAAAATGTATTTACAAAAAATCACCACGAAGTCTATTCGGGGTTTTCGAAATAAAAAAGTTTAACACTGTTGCGCCATAACGGCCGGTGTGCAGTTTAACAGGCAATATAAATATACATATATTTACGTTGCCCATCAACGAAAATGATGTTATCATTGAAACGGTGCATTTAGTATTTAACCATAAAAGCACCCACGGTTGGTAACAATGTCCGACAAATTTGCCAAGCGTTGAAGTGTACTTTCGTAACGAGCAATAGAAGGGCCAAGCGTTTTTAGTATTTGTTAACAAAGTGCAGCCCGTGTGCTAAAACTATACAAGGTGTACGTATTAAATGTAAATAAATATAATCCACGATCCTCCCCAACAGTGTGAAGGGAGTCGCGTGTGTTAACGTACAGTCCCTATATCATCCCTCTGCTTTTCTGTGAACTAAATGAATTGAACAACTCATTTAGAAACACCCTGTACTCCTACCCGGGTAAAGCGCATAAACCAACCCCTGATGATCCATTTGATTAACAGTTGAATATGCCGCAGACTTGCAACCCCTTAATGCTCGGTCAGATGACACGTGCGTGAATGGTTCATCCCTTAGCACGTGATGGTGCATTACCACCCCTATACATTTGACGTCTGCACACACATAGACCCACCCCTGCAAAAGGGGTCCATGTCCTACGTGACTGGCTCTCACGTGGTCTAGGTAACCTTTTAAAGAGGACCTTTCAACCCCTAACGCTCTTCAGTTAAGTATATGGCGCCCACCCTTAATGCAAAACGCCTTGAGGGGGTTACGGAACGCGCTAGCCAAGTCGCTCGCTTAAGGGTTGTCGCGGTCAATTTGTCGCGTCGAGACGTCGCGCGGGGGTGGGATCATCCCCCACCCTTGTTCACGCTTCACTTCGCCGTCTGTTGTTCGCCTTAAGGGATGATCGGGAAAATCTTTTATCGAGGGTTCTATGTTAAAATACGTAACTGTACAGATTTATGGAATTTTTTTTTCTAATATCGATCCGATCGATTTTTACGATAAGCTATTGGCTTTTTGGCTGATACTTATCTGCCAGGGCGTCTTTATGGTGGGAAATCTTACTGGCTGTTTCGAGAAGAAGAAGAGCAGTTGTCTTATACTTCTCCGGTGATCTCGTCCGTTAAAGCAGACGTTTCCACTATTTACTGGGTTACCGTCAGTTTAGTGTCTGGCAGTCGTCGCTGGAGAATCATATGGGATTTGAGGAGATTGTCGCTACGTGGATATCATTCCTTATGGCTGATCTTTTTTTGCTATTTTTTTACCCGATACATTTCTTGGTTTAATCCGTATTGGTTTTAACGTGCCGTGAATTTAGCAACCGAATAAAAACGTTGCAATGAAATATGAATGGGATGCATATATTCCTGGTAGGAAATTAGGATTATGAATTTTGCGAATCAAAGAAATTTTCATGAAAACTGCATTAATAGATTCAGAGGGTAATATCGTTGTTAAGAGTTCAATTAATTATAACGGGTGGTTTTGGTTATTGAAGAAATCTAGTTCAAAGCTCATTTTTTCTAGGTATTTTAATTGGACGTCAGTCATTATCATACGTAGGCAAGGGTGAGATAAATGAAGTCTGGACAAAAATTAATAAAGATATTAAAAAATGTCGATTTGAAAACGTAAATTTTTAAAAGGTTATAACATTTTTTTATCTTTTCATTTTTTTATTATTACCTTGAATCGATTTTTATGTATTCGATGGAATTATAGGTTGAATAATTTCATTGATTATTGGTCCATTGCCCAACCATATAATGTATATAAAATGAAAGGGGGACCTATATATTTATAAATCCGATACAGCCATCATCCTTTAGGAACGTGCCGAACTCTGTGCCATTAAATTAAAAACAAACAAACTGTTGCGAGATATAAAATTGCGTAAGTGTGTTCGCAAGCACGTGCGTGCCGTTTGCGTAGTACGCAGCTATCCTATTTGCCAGTTAAACAGCAATCAATTTCCAAGCGTATCACATAGAAGCACAAGATAGTCCAAATTTTCGTGTATGGACATTTAAAATTTTTGTTTGAAAATAATTATTCCATCCTACCGTTATGGCCGCCATCTGAAAAAAAGCGTCGTAAACATGGGGGCGTGGACGCTTGGGGCCCCTGGAGGCACGAAATAAAATATTCACGAATTCCTTTCACACGTGCGAGTCAAGGCTTCCGGTAGTTTGTCTGTCATAAAAAAAAGAGAGAATAAAGAAGAAGGGGAAAAAAGAAATGTCCTTAGAAGCTTATACGAATAGAGGAGAATTTTTTTAAAAAGAAAAATACATTCAAAAGTTCACTTACCTTCTATGCCCATATTTTTATTTCAATGCGTCAAGTATCTACGGCCCTGAAGCGCGCGATTGGCGATGAACTTGTTATACTAAGGATAAATGCTCGTTATACTCTATTAAGACTTTCGCTAGGGAGAACTTTCTCGAGAAATAATATGACCTATAGTACCTTCGTGGAAACTTTAAGTTCTACCATACTTTCTTGTCCGGCAGTCTAACATGAGTTGTTCGCATTAACGATAATATTCAAAATTTGTCGAACTTAATTTTTGCCGATTTTAATATCAAGCATCGTATATATTGACTGGTTTGGAATATTTTATATCTTCCGACTTAATTATTATTCAATTTTCGTAGCACGGAGTCATTTTTCTTTTGTAAAAAATTCAATTTATCAGACCATTATCCTGTTGACAGCTTTTCAATACTGTGTCCGACTGATGTCTTATTGTGGCAACAAGTTAACAATGCCTCGTGGTCGATCGATATCGTTTAATGGGATAAGTTAGCGCTTAAGGCTCATGGTTATCCGATCACTCTTGCCGGAAGCTCCGAAAGCACAAAGGTAGCGCGTGAGACAGTCAAAAAGAGACAAAGCAAAGACCAAGAGCAATATCGCACGTATGAAGAGTCTAAGGTTCACGTAGATAATAAAAGGGGAAAGAAAATGGAAAAATGAAGCACAAGTTGTTAAAAAGTCTGAAATTCCATATAATTTGGAATTGTCTGCTGAAACTTTTCGAGAATTTAGAAAAATCAAACAATTTTATCATTTTTCAGTTCTTTGTATTTCCGTGTACCGACACACTAAATTATGGAATTTCATGTATACTCTAAGAGAAGCAATTCCAGAAAATTTCATAGCGAAACTTATGCTTCAGCTTTTGTATGCTTTAAGGCTTTTCTACGTGTGTTACACGAGCGTTAAGAGTTTGACAATCCTTGGCGAACCCTTATGGACACTCAGCTGCGACATACACGTGTTCCAAGTGCGGTAACCGAATGGAACTTGACAAAGGAAGGAAAACCTACTTATACTTTGGAAATACTCAAACTCCACATACCTTGGCTGTATCTACTCTTATGCATAAGCTTTATCAGCTTGATAAAGAAGGAAACTGACTAAACGATTTTATTGAAAGTATAAGATCTTTGTTCGGCATTGATTTTAATGGAAATTGATATCTTGGAATTGTCACGGAATTGCGTGGTTGTGCGTGCTAAGCCTGGGTACTCGAAGTTAGTTGAAGAGCTTTGAAATTATGTTTTCTATTATAACGTGTACTTAGAATGTTTATCGTCCCGATAGAAATCTACAGTACCAACACTGAGAAGGTATATGTGCTAAGAGTGCAGGATACTTGTTATATACACTTTTGGATATAACTATACTTACTTTAAAGTATCGAACTACTATTCTACTATGGTATATATGTAGTCATTGGTACATATAGAAAGACTGGATAAACCTACGGTACATAGGAAGCAGCTGTTAGCAAATCGAATCACGAGCGAATCCCACGAATACTAGGATCATGTCTGTCACGTATAGCCAACGTAACGAAGGAGAATCCATAATTCGCTTGAAGGTATCAATATTGATACTTGATAGACGTTACGATATAGTGATAGTTTGGAATTGAAAGATACAGAGTGATATTGTAGCCAGACATTTTCAGACAGAACACACCATAAAAGCATATTCTATAATATAGATATTAACATTAAATATACACATTTCAGGAAACAATTCTATTTATCTAATTTTCGAAATTCTTTACGATCTCAAATACAAAAACAGAATCGGTCTAGTGTGAATACATGAAAATTTATGTATTCGCTTACGTACATGCACACGTCCATAGCACTTATACATATGCACGTTTAATTACACTAATTGTAAGTTGAGTTTACAGACGATTTACCTAAGTGAAGGTAAGCCTTTGGATTATACGTACGTCATGCGAGAGAGTTTAGTTCTGGCCAGAGAATTAACTTAGCGCGCCGTCCGTTTGTAAACTAATTAAAGCAAGCAACAATTAAACGCTTCAGCACGAGGCGAGAAATAGATTGCATCAAAGTTGTAATACTATATTTTCACCAAAAAGCACAAATAATAGTTACCAACCGAAGTACAGTATCCTACGATAAAAAATTTGCCATTAATCGTGACCCAATTGAAAATAAAAAAAATAAAATTCGTAACTTCAAATTCTCAACTCGCACCAGCCTGTCTGGCATAGGTAGGTACGTGCCTACTTGCCGTTGCTCGAATGACAAAAAAAAAAGAGAGAGAACCCAAGTGAGCTACGCACGAGGGTTGCAAACACGCTAGTTATAAAGAGAAAAAAAAGGAAAGAGAGAAAAAATAGTGATGGCGAAAGGGGGTGGGGGGAGGTACAGGAGGCTAAGAAGAAAGAGGGAAATGAGGAGGGACGGAAAGAGTAATAATAATAATAGCAATAAAGAGAAAAGGGCTCTAGAGGTAAGGGTCTGATTAGGTTAGGTTAAGTTGGGGTGAATTTTCCTGAGCACCGGTAACGTCGCTCTTGTACGAAACGAGTCGATAATTAACCCGTCAGCAGGCGCGTCATTTCTGACGTCTCGCTCTGACTGCTGCGTCATTCTGTAGGTTGAGTCGTGTCGCCTGGGAGAAATGCTTTCGCCGGTTAAGAAACCGTGAGTTCGAGTCACTTAATACGTCTCGTATTGAACGAGCCCCCTCCGGCTAGAATTAACAGTTAACGAGAAAAGTTTAGCTTTGTATGAGGAAGATTCGAGTAAAGGGGCATGAGACTGCCTTCGGTTTATTTCGTGTAATATCGGTTATCATCGGCAAGCCTTTTCGCACCAGAGGATCCTTTATTGTTTGCAAATCTGTATTATCAAGAATATCTGTCACTGTTTATAATCATCATTCATTACTTTGGGTACGTTTGTTAGCTTGAAATTCCATGGATTACATTAGGTTGGGTTAGGTTCAATTGGGTTAGGTTGGAAAATTTATTCATGTTATTGTTATTTATTCATGTGGGCATTTAAGAAATTCGTATCTCGTACTGTTACCTATTTTGTAACACTGTTTCTGGCGCCCTTTCGCAACTCCACGCAGAAATAGGGTTACAAAACTTTGTAATAACTTTGGACCGCCTTACTGCTCTGACATTCCGTCTGGCTTTCTCGACTAATTAGATTTGTGTATTATAATTTGTAATTGTAGGTAGAGACCAGTTGTGTATGACAATTCCACGAGTCTCGGTCGTTGCGTTAATTGGGAACAACAATTTATGGTATGAGTTTTTTTTTTAATACGGAAGAAAAAGTGTATGTGAAATTCCAGATTCCGAAAATCGTGGAATTGCGTCTGGAATTTCAGTGTAAAATCTTTTTAGTATTCGGTCACCGTCAAATAATTGCATCGGATATTGCATACAGATCGGATTCACGAACAATTGGTTTCATCCTCAACTCCCTTTCGTTCCACGCGAAAAGATGCAAATGAATTGACACGTAGTTGTTGGATCGTGCCTCGTCAAAAGTCACCCTCCTTCAGTGAATTTCATCCCTTCAAAAAAAAAAAGGTCACGCTAACCGCCCCATGAAATTTCACCCTTTAACACAAACCGTAAACATAGGGTACCAACGCGTCTAAGAGTCCTATGGAATTGTCGAAATAAAAAGCATCCAAGAAACGTCCCTCGAGCTGTTTTGAAGAAGTCAAAAAAAATTATAACTCGATAGAAATGAAAATTCGATATTTTTTCCAACCCTTTAATTGATATGATTTTATTGAGTAGATCAATACGGATAATAGACAGACCAATCTCGCTCGGTGCCAGAAATACACGAGAGGATAAAAAGATTTGGTGGGACCTGTACGAGCCTTTACTGTTGATAGCAGTGGTACTGGCAGTAGCAACCAGGGGTGGTAACAGTAGTGGTGGAGGGTGGCTAACGTAGGGGGTTGTAAGAGACGTAGGAGCGCGGGAGTGTAAGTGCATCGGAGGGGTTGGAGGGTTGAGCGGATGGCTGGTTGGCTGGGGTTGCAGCAGCAGCCCCTACGCGAGGGGGATGAGTTTCCTATGGTTTAATTGGGCACGAAATCATTTCCGATGCAATGCGCGGATGCAGTCGTACCAACTGCCGAGTAATCAAGGGTAAAAGTGCGATCAAAAGAACTCGCGGATCGATGGCTGCACTGTCAGGTGACGTGCATAGATATATATGTATAGACAAAAATAAAATGCATCGATGAATAAATGCAGCTATTGATTTATCTGCGCACATATATAATAATATCGTTATAATTATTTAATTCCATTAAAATCTGCTCGCTTATCAAATCTTGATTAAAGATAATGGACGTTGAACTTGCTATATCCGTCTCACAACCCCCGAAACCTGATGGTGGTTAAACTTCTAACGACAATTGAAGGTACAGCAGTATTCGTAGTCGAGGATTAATGAGATCCTCATGAGCCCCCATGAAAATCCACGCACTCCATGAACCCCTAATCAAGAAGGTCACGCTTATAAGAACGAAAATTCGATAATACCGAGAAAATCATTCCCCTGCCATACATCCAGCATCCCAAAGGACCAGCCGGAGCTTCGAGCGTTAATCCGGTAGGTACGTAAATCAAATAAGATCCATCCTAAGTGGCCGAGAGTCCTGTCAGGCTAATGTATTAACGTATTCAGAATTATCCTTGTGAGAAGCGACGTGATGGAGGATCACGAGCAAGATCATCAGACCCCTGGACCAAAACTGGGAAACCAGGGTACAACAAGGGTTGGGTTAGGGTAAGAAGGGTTGCTATGATAGGGAGGATAGAATGCCGTGGTCCTTTCGTCTAATCAGGAGTAAAGTTGAACAAGAACCACAGGACACGTAGGCTGTAGCAACAATGCCTGTATCCGCAGCATCCCAAGGACACCTCAAATTATTCTGATCTGGCGCTTTGCTGTCACCTACTACTTGGACACAGACATCCTGCCAGCAATGAAATCCTTCTGACGTCGCTGAATCGATAATAATTCTGTTAGGGAATCTTGCCAGGCAGACAAGCAGCAACCCTTGGCCGGGGGGTGGGAGGAGGCTAAGGGTGGGATCTTCCCATTGTAATACGGTTAAATTTGCTTTGAGAATGTAGGTTCGGTACCTTACATTTTACCACTCTGGTACTTTGGCCGGGTACCTATACACAGCCCTATTCACGGATACGAATGTCTGCAGCAGGATCCGAAGGACTATTCACGTGTGAATTTGATCCTCGCGCTTTAGATTCTATGCGATATCACGTGCAAAGGATACTCGTTGCTCCGTGAGAGGATCTGTCAATTCTCCGTAAAGATTTATTAGAATCACATATGAGGGTAGTTCTCGAAAGAGGATATATTTTCATTGAATGTACGGTTCAACCGATAGTTATTACGAATATACTGTACGCGTTTATCAAAGAAGTAGAAAATATGCATTTAGTCAGACGTAGAGAGCAGATATACGTCTTTTAAATATTAAGGAATTCTATATAAAAATTCCCAAGTCGCTCCGCAGGATGTTACGAATGAAAGAAGCTGTACTCGAATTATAGTTTATTATATGATGTCCTATAAATTCTTTAGGTGCTACTATTAGGTTTCAATTTAATGTTCGTGGAAATTTTCTCTTTCTATAAGCGGAAACAAGTATGACAGAGGAATATAAGGATCGCAATTGCTCCTTTGTTCCGAGGTGGGATGACCGTGCTTACGTCATATCCGGTCTGCACGAAGAATTCACGGTAGGACGTGATGAGGGATGATGCTTGTGTGTTCTATAAGTAGATAATCCGGATTATGTGACCCGGGGAAAACTTAAAGCGCGTTTCACACAGCGAAGTGCGTCGTCGTAATTTAGGGGTTGGAAAATGCAAAGGACTGTTGAAGTACGGGGAGGAACGCTTGCAAGGAATTAAATGCGAATAACGCGGGCGACGTAACGCGAAATTCCGTGACGTTAAAAAAAAATAACAAAATGAATTCAATTATTTGGAGAGCCAGGAGTTCACTTTATTTGGAGTTTTAAAAAAATTGTGTAATTAAAAAATAGAATGGAATTCGTAACGGATACATGCACATGTACGATTGAACGGTGCGACAAAAATCTGAATGGTAATTTGAATTTGGAAATTTTTGCAATATTTCCATCACGCATTGAAATCGTCAAAGTGCATGCGGTGCATCGTTGCATCGAACTGCATCTAATGAACAACTGATGTCAGCACAGGTATAGATAATAGTAACACTTTTGCAATGGTGATGGGTGATAATGGCGAAGGTAGATAATGCATTTTTCGAATGAGCCGATTTTTAATTATTATGCGTTGAAAGTGCATTCGCGGACTGCATCCATCGCGTAACCGAAGCAGTACGGCCGATGCAGTTTCTACGAAATGCATTCCGTATTCAGTGGATTCCACAGTCGATCAATGCTGGTGGAAATATCTAGAGTTGCATCGTTACCGAAGTGGCCGATGCACATTTAATGCATCTCCCTAGGAACGCAACTTGGCGATGCGGTGCAATGGCACGGCATGCAAATGGCTGCACTGCGCTGGACTGCACCACTGCAATCTCTAAAGTCTTTGCAGGATTGATCATTACTGCGAGAAGTTCGGCGCATTATCGCTTGAGAAAAATGCAGTCGCGATGCATCGGTGCACCGATAACAGCGGACGCCAGTTTCGATTGGTCAGAAGTGCAACGGTGCAGCGGGTGGAATGAAAAATTGTTAAGTGGTTACTCAGACGGCCAGAGCGAAGGAGATTATGGCAGTCAGCGAGATGAAATGTGAAAGAAAAAGGTTTGATAAAAATGCACGTCTGCATATAGGGTGTGAAATATATAACGGGTCGAGAAGTCAAAAAATCCAGTGCGGATGCGCCGATGCATCGATGACCTGTCGGTAACATAGATATACAAGTAAACCGATGCCCTACATTTTTGCCAAACTGAATATTTCAATAAATGCAGCTATGCATATAGGTAATCGAATATATGGATTATTTATAATGTTACAAATTTATATACTGTAACACTCGTAAACCCTTCCACCCGTACAGTAGCCAGACCAAATATAATATATCCTATTTGACTCGGCAGATTTCTGAAAACGTTATCGGTTTTTTTTAAATAATAATTTTTTGTTTAATTCATAAAAATATAACGTCGGATAACTATGTTGAAAAATAATGAAGATTCATGATTTTTTTTATTGTTAAACATGATTATCAGCATATCAGTAGTTAACTATACCAACTCCCCTGAATGAATCAATTACCCACGCGAATTATATGCAGATGGGAATTCACGTTTTCGATGAAAACTCACACCTTGGTCCACGTTTCACTATACCAGCTAAATCCTCCATCCATAATTGAAAGAGCAGGAAAGGAGAGAAAATAAATGGAAAAATAAAATACATCGAAGCACCAATTAACAGATGTGATATGGAACATTACGAGAGATAGTTTTCTGTGCATCGAGTAAACAAATTATTTTTTCAATTAATTTCATTATTTAAAAGCCCCAAAAAATTATAGCTTAAAATGTGTATAAAAATATCCACATTTATCCATATTTTCATACATTTTCCTTGGTACAGCATCTGGCAAAGAAATATGAGATCAGAATGATAATAAAGAGGGAAGTCGAAAAAGCAAAAAAAATGAAAAAGGAGGTAAAAATGAAAACGAAGAAAGATTCTATATGCAGAGGGTGACTATCGACAAAGAATAAACCTCGAGGCGATTTCCATCGTCGGGAATTCCCAACGATTGCGACGTTCCACTCGTTTCCGCATTTCCACGTCCCTCAGTGTCTGCAGCCACCCTCAAACCACCCCAATCGCTCAGAAGGACACCGACTGTCTTTCCTATTCTTTTTACCTCTTTTGCCTCATTTTACGTTCGACTTCCCGTCCCGCCACTTTCTTTATTCCTCTCGTCTTTATTTCATCTCAAGTTTTCTCTCCACCATTTTTTCCAACCCTTCGAACGCCCAAGGGACGACATCGACGCCGCGACGTCTAGCGTCGATTCTCGTTTTGCATGACGACCGAAGACAGAGGATCAAAAAACGAAAGGGAGAAAAAATAAGGATCAAGAGTATAAAAAAAAACAAAGCGAGTACGAAGTAAACAAGAATCGTAGCGGCGCGCTCGTGACCTTTGAACTCATCGCAGAGAGACTCGAATAATTGTTCATTGGCTTAAAGAGTAAATTAATTAGGAATCGCCGAGACGATACTAATTACTTCTGTAAAGCTCCATCATGTAACCGTGTAAGTGTAAGCGCCAATGTAAATCTATAATACACGCAATACTCACACACCAACTCACCCCTACCGCGGGGGGTCAGTATATATAGATAAAAGAGAAAGCGGGTGGCTTATCCTTTCTCCGAAGTCCTTCACGGTTCTAGTTCTCACCGTAGACCCCATATATACCCGATTATTCAAACTTTCCCGAGCTTTTACCTTGCACTATGGATCCGCCTTAAAGCTCGGTACCATCCATCTAATATACATATAATATCACTATAGATAATAGATAAACCCGATGTATACCTATATCTACTAGAATACAGGCGTTATCAGCGACGTAATATTATACAGGCAATTTCACAAAGCACACCCCGTATATGCACCAGTCACTGGACCACGTGCATTTCCCCATACGAAATTTTATCACCTACAGATTCTTGGCTATTAGGCTCTCCTCACACTGTAAGTCGTGTAGGCCATTTACAATGGCCATAGTAACTTCGACTGAAAATGCTATACACAAGAGTACGAAATTCGATTTCAAAAAACGGTATGTTATTCTGAGTGGAAAGGGGGGGGGGGGGTCAAAATTGTTTTATTTTATTGCGTCACTGACCCTTTTCTCTTTTTTTGAAAAATGTTTGTCTGACCGTTCTCATACCCCTACTACTTTCTCACCCTTTTGCCCCATGACGCCGTTGCTGCTTTAATAACACTGGCGCTTGCCACACTGACCTGTCAAGTCCACGTAGCAATCAATATCCACCAATACTAGGCAAGATTGTGGATTTGAACGTGTGTTCGTTTTGTATGTATTTGCATATGTGTACGTACCTATATACGTGAACACGTACTTGTTCAACTCCCTGGTGGTTTTTATATATATATACACATATATGTATATGAGTGGAAACCGGGATAAGCGGAGCTTTCATACGGGTGAATCCGCAAATGTCCTGCTTCGGCACACCGGAGCTTTGGAGTTTTGAAATCCCTCGGAATATTCATTGAGAGAAGAACCGCCCTTAATATGCGAGTCTGATACGCCCCTGTCGTTAGCGACAAAAATTTCCCTTGAACAGCAGGTCCCGTTACGACCCCTGGATGCCTCCATGGACTCTTGCACACGCAACCGATTTAACCCTTCTGCTTATCGTTATGACATATTATATATGTATATTATTCTATAGGTTTTATTCGAATAGACATGGAAGTTATGAATCATGATAATTTTCGGACGTTAAATTTAATATATTATTGCTAATTAGGTGAATTTGAAGATTACAGTTGTAATTATGTGCGGCGGATGAATTAATAGATAATTAATTATGCACTGGGAATTATACGTGTTTTCATTCGGATAAGTAGATTACTTAGTGTTGATTAGTATGCACACATTATGCTGCGTACCGTGCATATGTGAATCGGTATGGACTCTGGATTTTTCTGCGTGCGTACCGTAGCAATTTAACCGGTAGGGAAATTGGATTAATAATAAAGAAAATTAAGATAAAAATTGTGAAAGTGGGGGGAAAAGATGTCGAGAGAACAAAAAACGGAAATTGGAATACCGCAGTATCGGTATCCACCCCCTTAGTCGTGCAACCTATTTTTGCATGTGTGCCGGCGCTTTCGTGTGCGTGAGTAGCCTTGAGGGGTTGTTACGATCGAAATGTAATTTCTGGGAGAAAAAAGTTTATTTCAAAAATTTCATGTACCATCCCTATCTATCTGCTTCGGGGTGAAAGGTGTGGGCAAAAAGGGGTACATCACTGGGGTGACCTTAGGGGTGAAGATAAATTGGGGGTGAACAAAAATACTTTGGTCAGCTCACTATCGAATATATGATATACTACACTGTATTATAGAATTACTATATTATGGTAATTTTTTTGAAATTTCAATAAGGACTCGTTATGGTTTTTCGAAATAGGTTGAATTTTATTTTTAATAATAAAGTTCAATGAATTTCTGTTGGATGAATTTCTATTAGAAATGCTTTTCACTTCGATTAACGAATATATCTAAGAATGAACTGAATTTTGATCCGAAGAAAATTCCATGCAATTATAATGATTGCAGAAGCAATTAAATCATATGGAAATTATGTAACACACGTATTCAATACAATACAGTGTTTGTAGATTCTGAAAAAATACTGATAATGGCATGAAGCAATGGGAAATGCAGAAAATCCAGTAAATTCAACGTGACAATTGCAGCGATCCTGTTGGGAATAATTTCAAATGATGCAGGAGGGGCAGGAGGGGGTACGACTTGATTTAGGGCTTTTTGAAAAACCACACCCACAAGTATCACCAACGTTAAATCGAAATCACAGGTCACGGGAGAATTTTATGCAATTTTCGTTTAAATTCTGAAAATACTTTGACAAATCTGCACAGTTTTTCACCGATAACACAACATTCTTTTGAATCATTTTAATCCTTAATGCACCCGGACGCTCCTCGCAATTCGTTAATAATTTTTTGCGACTGGATATTGCAACTTTCGCACATTCGCGAATTTATTGCCTTTCTCGCGCTGTTGGATGCCCCTTTTTTCATTTCACCCTCTTTTATATCGACGCCACACATTTTTTTTCCGTCCCACGCTTCCATGTCCGTTCGTAGCAGTCGTTCGTTTTACCTGATTCACCAACTTTTTTGCCACCCTATATCATCGCGTTACGATCTCCTTTATATAAAAAATAAATAGATACTCTCTGCCTAAGCGTATTTACGAATGACGATCGATCGAAATACAAAATAAATATAATTGCTATACTTTCAAAGTAAAAACTTTTAACGAATTTAATTCGTCCTTTGAAAGATTGATTTGAAATTTCACGAAATCCTAAAAATTCTAACAAGATTGTTAAATAATTTATAAAATAAATACTTGCATTACGCACGCGTGTTAACTAACTTTGAAAATCCGAATATGCATTTTCGAATATTATCCAGTTACAACGTTTCGTCGTTGTCGCCTTGTTATTTTGGTTCCCATCGTAATGTACCGTGTGCACCTACACCGGCAGTGACGTCATAAGCCGTGAGGCTGCGTTAAATCCGGTGAGCTGATTAATCGGAAACAGGTACTATCGTGCAAATAGGCGCGAGATAACCCAGCATCCCATCCACTATCAACGATCTCCTATCTGCCATCTAGTAACTACGAAACTATCTACGGCGGCGTAGGTGGGTGTGACGTCACGCCCGATACAGTGCATAATGAGAAACTGCATAAAGTGATGTTGCACCTAGAAGCCAACTTTAACATTAATGCATCTTAACGACCTTAGAAACTTGTCTGCTAATAAGCGAATAGTATGAGAGATTGGGGTAACAGTTTCTTGAACTGCAAAGAAAAAAGTGCAAGTGCATCTGGCATGCTGGATAAAGCAATTTTGAAGATGCATTCAATCAATTTTCATCACAGTAAGACCCTAATGCGAGTAATAAGAACGAAGAGCATTCTAAACAATAATTAAACGGCCGCACTTCGTTTGCAATATGTAATTATGCACTTCCTTCTGTACTCTCGAGACTTGCACCACACTGCGAGTCAATTAGTATTGAAACTGAAAATGCATCTTGTAAAGTAACTTTCCGTTGGCTTTATGAAACTGTGGGACCGTGTAGTAGGTGCATACGACGATGCATCCTGAAAACACAAAGTACAAGCAGAAGTGCATTCGCGCCACGCGATGCAGCTGCACTCTTAATTATATTTCCAATAATTAACGATAGATGCCATATAATGAACAATATGCGTGTCGGCACTTTACTATATATATGAGGGGTGCACTTTTTTATGCGGATCAAATCGTAAAGGGTTCACAATATTTTTCAAAATAATTCATTGCGATTTCCATCGCCCCCCTCCCCCGACTAGCATTACGAATTAGAAAATTTCAATTCAAATTCCATAATTAATCGGCTGTACCTAAATTCAAATTAAGAATGAAAATAACAGTACTAAACAGGGGTGTCTGGACACAGATTCCTGGATCAACTATTAATAACGTCTGACCAAACTCATCCATTTCTACCAGGACCACCCGGAAGCTGAAATAAAGAGAGCTACAAAGTATTTCAGCCTCCACGTCTGACCAACATCCCCATTATCTACTGGGAGCACGTGGGAAAGAAATTATTTCAGGGAAACAAAGTCTAAAGGGGGTTTAAACCCCTGGTATTCCGGTTAATTGCAAAGATAATGATTAACCCGCAACCAGCATCTCTAAAAGCATTCACAACATTTTCATCCCCTAGCGTACATTTTTTCACTACCACCCTCTCACTTTCAACCCCCGTGTCTTTTCAACCCCCGTTCTCCCACAATCGCCAACACTGTCAACCCTCTACGTACACCTTCCTACATTTTCCCAAAGACAGACCAACACGACTAACCACCCTTCAGTCCGTGGTTCCAACCCCTATCTTATACCGCTAGTCTATCTCGGTGTGGGTACCTGTCCTGTCAGTGTGATGTCATCTCCCCCCCTCTTCCCTGCACACTACTTGCCTTTCTAACTACGCTCGATATTCCATTGTATCGCTACGTTCGAGTATCCTGAAGAGTCGACGTCGTGTTCCTCGACTCCCACACTGGTTCCTGCGCTTTCCCGACGTCGCCGACGCCGACGACGACGGCATTATGCTAATTCAGCGTGTTCATGAGTGCCAGTGATAAGCTACCCAGACAGATGTTCGGTTTTCTTTATTATATATATATATATACACACACTCATAGTTATGTACGTGAAAACCTATGTATATGTCATACATATTATCTGCTCCCTTGATACTGGCTATCAACGTTGGTAGACGTGCTTGACAATCTTAGCATTTTATGGGGTGGCTTCCCTGTCGACCGTCAGCTTCGTCCCTGGGAAGCTATTGATGTAGTTAATCGAATAACATTGTAAATGAGGATTTTAATAATTTTTTAAAAGCTTTTTTTATTGTCTTATCTGAATAGGTGATACGGGAAGTTCGATAGTGAAGGTTGGGGGTTGCACGGTGGATGGTAAAATTGGACTTGTTTTTGAAATCTGAAAAAAAAATGCAAAAAGCTGACGAAGTGAGAAGCTACGTGGCGTCTGAGAAAAATAAACGAAGAATCGATCACGGTTATGAATTATTGAGAGGGAAGATATAGCGACTCCCTGGCTGCTTTAAAGCGAGAAGTTTTTCTTGTCTGCTTTTCATTTCTTTTTGCATTTTCTGACCGAAGCTGAAGAACGAAAAAAATAACAAGATGCAGATACCGGATGGTCAGATAGATCCAGGGCCGTATAAAACGACGTCACCCATGAATATAAATGAAGTTATTACACGCGCTATAAAATTTTTCTATTTTTAAAACTTTTTTGGAGCATGCAGTCTACCTTATTTCGTCCTTTTGTTTCGACTTTCCTAATTAGAGCTATTTCTAACTTATTATACATTTTTTTGGTCCTCGTGATTTTTTGGTAAAAAAACTGCTTGCCTTGAGAAGAAAATCAATATTTCATCCTTACCGTCTCCTAATTTTCCATCCATTTTTGCTTCAATTTTCACGTAATTTCTCGGTGAAGGTGATGAAAATTTCCGAAATACAGCGACACGAATTTCAACTCAAAGCCCAAAAGATTTAATAGCTACGTGAGAATTGTGAAAAAAAAATCCGTCGTAATTAAAGTGCCTTATAAATCTCGTGCGGCATATGCAGGGTGCCAACCGACCGACAAAAAAACATTTTCTAGTACAAGTTCCCTTCTACTCTCCCTTGGAGGTTAGCGAACTGATTAGGGTTGGGGTGGAAAGGAGGACGTTGAATTTATTTTTATAAAAAGCTCTTTCGCGAATTTTTCACAATTAAAGAGAAGCGTTCAACACGTTGTCGAAACTGATGACTTTGCGGGAATCACAATTATAAATTAAAAAAAAACATTGTTGCACTGTACTTCTCTCTTATCGAATATAATTGCTTTTTCAACTGGCTTCTGTCTTTTTATAAATTTTCTAACTTAATTTCCTGCAGCAGCTCACATGTGAACGACTCTTGAAAATTTGTCTACAACATTGCAAGAGTTAGTATAAACGCGCTATAGCTGTAACTATAGTGCCTGACTGCACGTTAACATGGGGCAATAATGCAGAATTCCTGAAACTTGCTTCCTTAACGAATTTATGATTTATACGTGAACTTCAATTGACGAGTTTTCAATAGTTTACGTCGCGGCTGTCAAGGTAATTCTGAACACGTTCGCAACAGACCATTTGCGTAACTTAACGTATTATACATTCCAAATTTTGAATGAATTTTCATTTGAGATGAAAATGAAAAAAAATTACAGTTCCCTTAAGCCCCATTTATAACGATACACATCGCGATAACTTCTACGTTATTTCAGTCGCGGTTTGAAAACGCAGACGGATCGATGACCTCGTGAAAATTTAAGATAAAACTCGGCCCTGATTGGCCCGATAAAACAGGATGCTGTGCATTGATTGGCCAGTACCACGTACCTCTGGGATCGATAGATTTATTTATAGAAATTAGGCACAACGAGTTTCCATTTTCTAATGGAACTTTGTTACGTGTGCCTGGAATATAAAAAAAAAATAGAAGAGAAAAAACCAAAAACCTACAAAAAATAGAAGCAATGATTTTCTCTTAACAGCTGTGACTCTTTCTTGCTAACGAAAACACCACCAAGTACAGTACATTCCAAAAGCTCCATCGTAACAGTTTACTGGCCACGTTCACGCAATTGTACGTTTCATCGAGTTGCCATTGTTCAACTTTCGCATTTTCGCGTCGCTCCTTTCACAATTAGTCTAGGAAAATTTACTCAGTGGACGAACCAAGGCGCAAACGTGAAGCACAAAGAAAAACATTTCCACGTCAAAATTATTTTCCCTGTTGAAACTTCTAACGAGCAAACCGTACCTAACGATCTCTACTTTTTGTTTCACATAAAAAATGCACAAGAATGAAAAGCATTTCGCAAAATCAAATTACACGCAGCGTTTTCAAAGACAGACAGACAGTTGAAAAGTATCTTAAAATTAATATCAAGCCAATTAGCCTTTGTGCAATTTTAAACTACATCAAACAATCGTACTCACTGATAACCAGCTTTATCTCTGGAATTTCATTAAAACGTATGTAAATCAGGAAAAATTACGATAGGCAAAATTTAAGTGTACATGATGAGTGACTAGAAATACGAGTATTCTTCTCAAAAAAAGTCATCAGCGCACATGACTTCCAAAGGCCATAGAAATTGACCGAGGTTAAAGGTCATTAAAGGGGATGGTTCCAATATATTTCGAACACCCTATACACTCTAGTACAATCCAACTTATCAAAGGTTTCCCTTACTCTTATAGCTAGGTGAACATAAAGTGGGTCGGAAGCCTGGGGGGGGGGGTTCAGATCAGGGTGAGAGAGGGTGAGAAATAAGCTAAGTAAAATGGCGGCGAATTTAGCTGGCCGAGGGATGTTTACGTGTGTCACTGAGGATTTTCCATCGTGAAGTTAATAGCCGTGAAGAGGTTCTTCCTTGGTTGGTTCTCTTCTTGCTCTTCGCCCCCCTTCATCCTCTTCCTTCCTTCGACTCTGTTTCCTATTTCTTACTTGCTTTCCTGTTCCTCCTCTCCTTCGCGTCTCTCTTTGTGAAAGGCCATTGGAAAAACACTGGGTCAACCAGTGCTCGAACTTTGGCCAAAGTTCGATTAGCATGAACCCTCTGGGCAATTTTTTCTTAGACTTTTTTTTCATCTTCGTTTCTACCCTTTGACCTAAACTGCGCTGGAGAAGAAATATATTTTAGAAAGGAAGTTTTCGAGGTAGGAAGTACTTAAAAAAAATTTAAGGGACTTTTAAAAATCCCAACCCACCCCCTCCCGCAGGGATTTTCCTCTTTTTTTCCCCATCTCACGAATTTCCTTTTCTTGGGAAACGAGGACGAAGAGGATTTGAGCTAACGTCATCCCCCCGGGTTTTCTCCTTTACTTCTTTTATCAGCCCTTCGAAAATTTCAAACCGTCACCCCAGCGCTCCCTTAATTGCCTGGAAAATTGCACGTAGAGTAAAATGTGCGCGAGCGTTTCAAGGACGTGAAAATTGTCGACAGAGAAAATGAGGACTAAGGGATGACGTTTAGGGGTGGTTTCACTTTTTTAATCCTCTCCACCCCCCCCCACCCTCCCCTTTCCGTCCTTTCCTTATATCGATCATCAAAATTAAAACGTCATCCGACCTGAAATCTCGGTTGCGGAGTCAGTCCATTACTACGAGATGGAATTATTGCTTCGCGAAAAATCCGGTACGCGTCGCTCGCGTAGATTACACATTTATGGAGATTAATTCGTCGATTAAATCTCGCGTAAAGGGTACGCGTGGTAGATCCGCGTTCCCGACGGCCTCGCCACTACGTACTGATGGCCGATTTGAATAATCAATACCCACTGCGGAAACGGCGCCGGGACGCGAACTTATCCCTGGATAGTCGATGCTATGTACACCTGTGTATGTTACAGTTAAGTATATAGGCGTAAAAGGCCCTAAGGGCTGGCGAAATTTTCGACTATGAGCCCTTTAGGTTGGAAATTGGGAATACATCGAATAGGTGGGTGCACACGGTAGATTGGTTACATGGAATCTCGATATGGGACGCCTCGTGGGATTAGCAAACTTCCAAAACACGACGGTCCATATTTTCCGGCTGCCGATAAGAATCTACATTTACGTACGCGTAGCGGAGCACATATGCCCATCGGCGGGAGTAATCTTCTTTTGAAACTTCCTGTACTCGGAATTTTGATGCTTTTATTTATTTGGTCCTTCAATAAAATATGGTTGTCTGCTGTGTATTCCAAGGACTTGCACTTGATTCTCAATATACAGGGTGATCGAAGAAACGACGAAGGAAAAATCGCGAAGAAAAAAGAAGTCTTTGTACGATTTATCTGGCAAAAAAAAATTGAAAGAAAGAAAAAGTTATTAGAAGTTACAGAGATCAGTAGTAGATACGAAAGAGAAGAATCAAAGGACCCAGGGCCTGATGAGTGCTGAGCTTCGCTGGCTTCCCGAAGGGGTGCGCTGGTGAGGCAAAATGGCGTGGAATTATTACATGTCAGAGGAAGGAAGCTTTAAAGCTTCGGGAAGACTCAGAAAGCCGAAGGGGAGAGTCAAGCCCCGAGGTGGCTACAGGAAGTTTCAAGAGTCATAGTAACCAGACGGGTATAAGAAGGTTTTCGAAGGTACCAGAGGGGCGAGAGGAGTGGAAAATGGCGTCGCATTACTCGGGAAGATTAACGCCGCTGAGAGGAGGATTAAGCAAGTTGGCCAGCTCCTGAAAGAACTTATGTCCGCTAGGAAAACCCTAACTAAGTAGGTAGAAAGCTGGTAGCCAACCTACCTTCATCACTATAACTTAGCGAATCTCTCTAGTAACTTTGAAGCGGGTGCTAACATACATGCGAAAAGTCCCTAGGAACTTTCGGGTAAACGATTCGCCAGAGAATCGTTCCTTGCGCCGGTACCCATTGACGTCACTGATAGGACCACCATCAGTACGCTAGTATCACCGATACTAGCAGAAGCAGCAGCAGCAGTAGTAGTGACCAGTAGTCTCTAGACTTCGAGTGCCGGATGTGCTAAGCTTTAAGTTACTTCCGCTGGGAAGTAGAGGGAATCGCAGTTTTACTTTCGTTAACTGAACTCCGCTGATAACGGAATAGGGTTGGGTTTTTTTACACGGGCAAGAGGGTTAATAATTTAAAAAATGTACAAGGGCTGATTATCTAATATAAAAATGTATTTTAAAAAATGTCTCTTCTCTCATTGTGAAGGAATATTAAAAATGAAATTGCTCCGAGAAATTGGCTGCTTGTCGGAATTGAACAGGTAGACATGGGGACGATCTCAAGGGGTTGATTGGCAGACTACTCGACGCGCGACGAAATCAAGGGTTGTTCCCTCAAAGGGAGGCCTGGGTTCAAAGATGATTTCTGAAGGGTGTGTAGTAACTATGTATAAAAGTATATGTTATATATAGAGAATGTATATGTATATAATACGTGTATATCACATATGGAATTTAGTGACGCTGAGTAAGTCGAGGAGCCAGAACCTGTTCGAATTGCCGCATTCCGCCTGTAGTACCCATTACGATCAATTTACGTGAAGTTGTACGATATTACGGAATCGCGGAATTGATCCAGAACGATAATACGGGGGTGAAATAGCATATACCGTGTATATCTATATCCGTCACTACTACTTATACCTCACCCCATAAGGGTGCTAGACATACCAACTGGCATAAGGTACGGAATTACCAACGATCAGACTCCAGATCGGCTATGCCACCCTCGGGATTAAATCCCAGGAATGCACTTTCCAACCCTTCTTAACATCCCTTAGAATCCGACGTCTTCTTACCCTTTGCCATTTTCTCTTCGTTCCGTTCGATTTCGTTTTCCACTTCCGCCAATTCCTCTCAAGTAATTTTATCCATCGATAATATTCCAATCAGCTTTTCAATTTACACCTTCGATCTCTAATGCTCATCTTCGATTGGTCAGAAATACGACAATAAGAATTGCTGACTCAAGTACAGTTAAGCAAACGTCGAAACCAATCACAGTTCTCGTATATTGATTTTCGAAATTTGCAATTCCAAATGTTCACCGTCTTTTGCCAATTCCACTTCCAGTTGTGGTCGCGTCTACTTGCAATGTCAGTAGCTGGGCTACCGGCGCATTCTAAAGCGACATCTACAGCTTAGTTCACACTTTGGATACATGGGAAGCTGGATACTAACGACGGTGGCGCCACCCTCTCTGGTTGCTAGTTTGGTACCAACATCTGACTGAAGCGACAGTCACGTGTCCAATTCAGCGTGAGACTGCCAATTCAGCATAAGCCATGTAATAGTACCGGAGACAGAACAGCCCCTGTCATTAATCATTAAGGCGGCCTTTCAATGCGTCGAGCCTTTGCGGTCCATTTGCGTTTACTTAACGCGGATCCGCACCGTGTAATCGTGGAAGCACGAAACGTGATTTCATGAGAAAGTAAGAACAAAGACACGCTCAATATTGGTACAATTACTTAGTCCGGAAATTCGAATGAAAAAGGAATTGAAGCATAGTTCCGCGGCTTAGTCATTACCGGGTGTAACGTATGAATGGAATTTCTGAGAATTTACATAGTGAAATTCCAAAAGTTTCCCTCGTGAAATTTCCCCGTGGTATTATAGAAAATTTTGTTAATTATCCTATGAACGTTTTATAAAATCGACTATGTATACTACATATTATCAATATACTATTATTCTCATAGTTGTCGGGTACCAAATATAATTAATAACATTAACCCACAGAAATATCACCTCGTATAATGCAACTATGTACTAACATTCAATATAGCGTTTAATAGTTACGATAGTCATATTCAATATCCAGCCCTATGAAATATAGTTATATGAGATCAATAGAAGGAAGCCAGTGAAATTTTCGAAAATTCCAAAAAATTACGTCTGTTAATGAAAACACAAAAATTTCGTGAAATTGGACTTATCAGTTTTTTAATATCAATGACCGTCCGAATGTTCCAAGCTATTCGTGATTTTTTTTATCCACTTTCATTTAAAACCGGATGTGGCGTCTGCGCCTGAGCCAAGACGGATGCGCACTTCCGTTAAATTCACGTAACGTGACGTCACGCGCTCGTCGCGACGGAAACGACTTCCGTAATTAATCACAGAAGGGTATAAGCGGGGACAGGGCCGGAAAGTGGTGTGAAAAGGGGGTGCACGGCACATGCGATATATGACTATACTACAGTATGTGTCCTCCAAGTACCTATAGCTATAGTCGATATGTAAAGGGTCAGTAGATGTACATACAGTAAGTACGGTTAAATGTATATATACACAGAGAATATAGTATACAAGTACATACGTAGCCAAGTAGGGGTTGGAACAGTAGAAGGGGTAACGTTTACGCAGACGTAACAACCGTACGTAATACGTGCCTGGTAGAACACGAGTGCATTATGTAGGTGTGCATGTGCGCCAGATGCAAATGCATTTCCACACTGCAATCCTCGCGGCATCCCTTTAACCAAGAACCCTTGAGAATGCATGGGACTGTACGACAACTGCAGTTGCATCTGTACCGGTGGGACTCCTGACTGGACCACAGTATATAGTACGCCCAGGTACAGTGTGTCACAATGTAGTATAGTATGGTCTGTACCATTGCCAATGCTTGCAGCTGCAAACCAATGGAAGGCAGTACAGGGTGTACCATAACATATGAGAAGACAGTACAGGGTGCGGCATTGATAGGGCGACGGGAGGAATTTTTGGAAGTGAATTTTTTGTTTCAGGTGCAGGTGCAGAATATAACCATATTACTGAGTCAGTTTGTACGTGGAGTACGAAGTGATAAGGACTCGTACGTCGTCAGACGTATCTGACTATTGTGAATATTAATTTATTTGATCTAAACACATATGCCTATCTCGAAATTGTTTCTAAGTGTCTGAGAAATTAAAAAAAATTCGAAGCCTTGATAAAAATTTTATCGTTCACCTTGTCTACAGAAATGCATCAGGCGTTGCATTGAATTGTACACGTGCATCCGAGGACTGGCCAATGATGTATCCTTATCGCGCTGACTGCGTGGAATCCCACATTCATGCTTATCGAGCCTGTTCATGCATAATGCACTTACTACCACTAAACCGCAACCAGCACCCACTCCTCGTGCTCAATCTATCTCTCAGCACAGCCACCGTATCTTTCTAACCCTTTTCTTCCGCAGTTTTTCCCACCATTTATGCTCCTTATTAACGTAAAAATGTATCTGCATGAGGTTGCACTGGCAATTCGGAACACATAAAAAATGCACTAGGCCCTAAAAGAATTTTTCAGTCAATTAAAAGATATAAAATTATTAAAAAAATGATTGCCTCGCTATAAACAATGTATAACTCAAAAATGTTTTGTCTCTGTGTTACAGGACGCGGAGCGGTTCTGGACAGTCAAGGACCAGTTCTCGTCTCGGAGCCCCGTTCGACCGTCGAATTTTCAAATGACACCGGCGCCATGATTCATTGTTCAGCACACGGGAGTCCGGCGCCGCGCGTCGACTGGCTGATGAGTGACGGTTCTCCAGTGTTACCAATTCCGAACATCCGCGAAATACTGGTGAACGGTTCCATGTACTTTGTGCCGTTTGGTGCTGAAAGTTACAGGCACGACGTCCACTCGGCGGTGTACCGATGCCAGGCGTCGAACAGCGTCGGTCGTGTACTGGGACGGGAAGTGAGCGTAAGAGCAGGTAGGTGATGACTGTCCACCAAAAAGTACAATTTATTATTTACCAACCGAACGAAAAAAAAATCAGCAATACCCATTAGTCGATAGTAATAAAAATTGGTACAACCTCCTTAAAAAATAAATTCAATCCAATAATAATTAGTTACATTAAATACAATATCGTTCAATCGAATTGTTTCCCATTACGGCTACGCTACTAGTTAGACTTTACCGCAGTAGTAGTAACCAGTGGCATGTCAGACCGTACCAAAGGGGTGACCTATTGACACTTACAGATTCGCTTAAAATAAGATGAATGATTTTTGTGGTGGCTGAACAGCGAGCAGCGCCAACTACGTTTACACCACGTCTAGAAGATAGATGAGTCCCAATCTCTTATGCCGTCACGTTTACACACATAGCAAGGGATTCGCACCAATACGAATTCGCAAAGGCAACTCACCCCTTGCCAAGGCTGGAATGGCTAACAAACCGACGCCGGCTGCCAAGATCAAGATTTCCGCCATACCGCTTCTATACGAATCGCGCCAAGTTACGTTCACCCTTCAGATAAATGACTCAGTCTCCTCCCGCCCCACCCACCCTCTCGCTAACCACCCACTTCCGGCCTTCCTGTCAGCCAAATGGCCTTGCCTGCCTTCTTCACTTCCTTTTTATTCGCAGGCATCGTGCCGGCGCGGTTAACGTTCCCGATAACCTGCCAAGAATCACTTATCGCGTTTAACGAGTTAAGACTGCTTGCGGGACGACCTCAGACGCTAACGGACGTTCGCAACACTCACCGGCCCTGACGTCCAGAGCCATTCTTTGATTTCAAACTCCCACGAGACCCTTATTCGGTTAGATCCATTTCTAGTGGAATTTTTATATTATAGGGACCTCTGGTGGTGGTTGTAATAAACGTGAAAATGTTAGGAAAAATTGTAAATTTAATTTTTTTCTTTTGATTTCAGTTGTCAGACAAAAGTACGAGGTACAGGTGCAGAACGTTCACGTACTGCCCGGAAATACCGGTGTGCTGAAATGCCAGATTCCTGCGTTCGTAAAAGAATTCGTGACGGTGACGTCATGGGTGCAGGATTCAGCATTCAATATATACCCTACTACGCATAGTGGTGAGTAATAAAAGATAGTGCATTCTTTTTTTTTGCATCGATGCATAATGAAGTTCCCGTATGCAAGTCGTATTGACTGGCATATTGCTTCGTCTATGATGAGAAAAAAAAGCGCAAAGGAATTTTGTGGGGCAACGATGGAAAGGAGGGTAAAGGGGGAGGGGGTACGGAAGTCGATAAAATTTATACGAAATCGATGAAATGCAAATCGACCAGATGCATGGATGCCCATACAAACTGCAGTTTGCACTTTTGGTGCATAAGAGTGCAGTAAGGCGGACATAAATAAATATACATACACCAGATGCAAATGGTACGTTTAACAGGGCCGCAGTTGCGGATAAATAATAGTTTGTAGGTGACTATTGTTTATTTTGCGACATTTTTTTAACGATACACAAAAATTTATAACGTACAATTTATTTCACTTCTTCTGCTGCAACGTACGGGGATGATGGTGCATCGTGCGTCACTGTAAATAATATGCTCGGACATTCTCGGCAGGATTGAGAAACATTGAAAACTTTTTTGAACAATAAATCCTCAAAATTTGTTCCAACAATTTTTCGATAAATTTTCTCCACGTGTCAGATACAAACGAGAAGGAGAAAAACAACCCTTAAATTTTGCAGAGTGACGTCATTCTTTTTTTTCAGTAATATGATCGTAGGTGACTTCCTCTTTTCCAATTTTTTTTTTCTATTCGTCTCCTTGTAATTCCACGATCATTATCCCTCGTACTCCTAGGCCTACGAGCATCCCACCCTGAAATTGCATCCGAGCACTGGGGATGCACCTACAAGCCGGATGCGTTATGACGTTGGCGCAGCTGTACTATGCACTGTGTCTGGTCCAGTCAATATCCCGAGTTAATTAGAGGTTGAGAGTACGATTCAAGTGGTTGCGTACGCTGCAGCTTTACAAGGCGCTCAAACCCCTCGCTCCTCCCCTTTGAATCCTGGTAAGTGCCACCCCTGCATGTACACACCCTCATACCCACTGAGACACCATAAAGCTCAATATGCGTGCAGGCGCAGTGGATTGTGGGTGCATCGTTGTGTCAGTGCGTGCAGATGCAAGTGCAGTCATTCGGTAAATTTAAATGTCTCAAAACTTTGAGGATCGTAGGGGCTTTTAATGGGGTGTACGGAAACACGTATTAGGGTTGAAACGAAGGTATAGCAGCAACGTGAATTTCAATAAAATTTGACATTAGATAAATCGCATAAAATTCATGAAACGATTATAAAATTGGCATAATTATAATCTTAGTTACCATTCGGGGTGCATTGGACTAATTTGATATCGGCCTAATGAGGATAATTAATGGACAAGGTTAATTGATCCAATCGAAGTGGAGTTAATTACAGAGAAATTAATGCAAGTGCGTAACGACCGGTACACTATAAAGCCTCTCGATAAGATGAATGATAAGATGATATTATTTCGCTAATTAATCCAGGATTAATTAACAGGGCTAATTATCAAATGAATTCCCCATTAATTATCTCGAAGCTTAATTATTTCTGAGATAACTAGGAGTTACGAGAAAGCTTGCTTATCTGTTACTGTATCTACATGATATTAACCTAACCTAACAGACGACACATGGCCCTTCAATTGAAGATACAGTAATTTCCAGAACTCTTAGCTGAATAACTATTGCCAGAAAACGAACAGGTAACCAAACTAGTATATCCGGTCTTCTACGTCGTATTCGAACCCAAAGCCGTAAGACAAACAGAACAGGGCTGCCAACGTATCAGGACGGCAAATAAAGGGAAACATAAAAAGTAGATTTGCAGACGCCATTGGCAGGGACCGTTCGAACGTTCGAACAATATCGGTTCGAGAATCCCGAATTCTGGAACGCGTAATAGCAGCCAGCAGCGCCATCTCTCGGTGGATTAGTGACAACAGGAAACTCATTAGGGTTTCCTAATTAACAGCCCGAACAGCCCGCACACCTGTACAGGCTTCAATGGGCTTCATGGATATATACTCGTACCGATAACGTTGCTCGATATTTACGTAACGATGAATCTTAATGTGGATACCAGGTGCTCTCTAAAAATGGGAATACCAAAATGCGATAATCGGTTAATGAGACGGACGAAATGTATTAGTTCATTAGCTTGCTAATTAAAGCAATAAATAACGAGAGACCCTAATTACGTTGATAATCCACGGGATCCTATAGAAATTCAAGCAACACCCCTATACGCGTGATGACTATTGTTTTCGCAAAACGCAATTCACGAAGTTCCATTGTGAAATTTTCCGAAATAGATTCACAATTTATGGAAAGTAGGTAAAGACTTTAATGGTCAGACACCGGGCACAGTGGAAAATGGAGAATTTAGTGGGATTCAATCGTGTCCGCCCACGTACAGGGAATACCTACTTGCTTCTCTACCAAGGCTACGTATATCTATATATGCGAGGGAGAACAAGCACTGGCGTAGGACGCTCAAACATGGGGGGCTCAGTCACAATGCAAATTCACTGGCGTGTTCATCCCTTGCACGGAAGCACGGACACAAACCCATATATAGGACGTGCGTGTGCTGTGCATGCATTCTCGTTACTTATCCACTACCAGTAAAATCCAACATTTGTATTTGAACCCTCATGCGCTACCCTGCACTTCCGGATTTTACTGAAGAACTTCCTATGCAGTTCGATGCACCGTATTGTATTGCCATTAGCTATTGTACTGTATTGTACAGTGTTATTATCCGGTATGTCAAATAATAGTCTATCGGTCTGTCGTGGTGAATTCATACGTACTGATTTATTGTGAATGCACTTTTTAAGAAAATCACACTTGGAACTGAACATGTATTACATTGTTCATAATTCTGTGACCTTGAATTACGATCGTGTAAAGAAGGGTAGGAGAAGCGTAGGCGGTTTTTTACAAGGTCGACCTGTCGAATTTATAAATTTTGAAATTTTTGTTTCCAACTTATCCTGCTGGCCGATTGTTCAAAACCACACTAGGAACAGAGGGGATTGTTATACCATGTCCCTTTGTAATACCCTTCGGCATGTTGAAGCTAAAACAGCCTTTCGTGACGTAACGGAGGGAACTTTTCAACTTTTGCAAAAAACAATCCGTTTCAACCGCTCCCGAATAATTACACACTGCGAAACGATACTTCTTGGAGAAATCACGATTTTGAAAATTCCTGAGCCTTATCAATTTGTAGTTTCTTAATGGCTATATTATTATTAACTTTTGATCCACTCAAAATTTTTTGTATAAACTTACTTTTGCATAACCAAAGTTTGTTGTAACTAAAACAAAGGTGGGGAAACCTATGGAATTGCCACCTTGACTTACGGCAGTAGTTAAAGTCCGTTCCAAGTCAGACGAGGAAAGTCATAGCATTAGCGGTAGCAGTATAAAGTGATAGAAGCAAGTAACGCGTCAGACGTAATGCACGAAATGGAATAAAATGCAAATGAAGCCAGTCGAGTCCGCACGGGACGCGTCGCGACGCCGCCGTCCTCGCTCTACGATATTCCTATTTAATTTGCATTAAATTTAATTCCATTTAATCAACTGTTCCTTATTACCACAAATATTCGGATGGGTCGTCTATTCTGACTTGCTTATCAGATACTTGAAGGGTTCCCCGACGTCGGAGACGCTCAGCGTCTTTTTTTATCCATAACCACACAGAAGTCGCCGCTTTTAGTCTTCTCCCCCCAGTTTAACCAATGATTTTTCACTTTGAAATCTTCATTTTTTCTCCTCACTCTTTTCCTCCATTCTTTCTTCATAATAAAAAAAAGGGAGCAGCCCTACTCCTGATTTACTTTGAATTACACTACTGTACGTCGCGACGCGTCTCCTTATCAAACCTTTCTCCGTCGAGACGTCGACGGATCCCCCCTTCCCCTTTTCCTTATTCTCGACGTTAAAATCTTTCTTTTGTCCTTTGAAACATCCCTTTCATCTCCTTCCTTCTGAATTAAAGATTTCCGACGCGTCTCCCTTCGCGCACGTATTGACAGTCTCTACCCTATTGCCATTTAAATCTGCGTTTCTGAAAGCCACTATACCTTTTTTATCTTTCCCCTCTTTTTTTATCGATATTCCAAATTTTCACTGGATTACACCAGTTACTCGATAACCATTGCCCACCATTGGGAAACATCAGATCCATGAAAACCGATACTCGAAGCTTTATCATGCAGATATGCCTATTATCAATTTTCAAATAAAACACTTCTCGGTAGTATACAAATATATCTATACACAGTTACGTATACTCGTGGGATAAAGATTTTTTTTTATCAATACCAATATTTATTTCTTTTTATCCAACAAGACGCTGACACTTTATTCTCAATATTTCCTTTACTACATTTTTTCCCTTTGACCCCTTCCCCCACCAACAAGGGTTCATGGTATTTCTTGAATTCGTGATAAAAAAATTCTAACAATATATACGTCCGCTCGACAAAGCTTTTACCTGCTGGACCCCCGTTACACATATGTGTATATACACACGTATAAAAGTAACATATAGCTACACGGATAAAACTTTTCAGAAAATCACGATCCGCTGTTTCCACGAATACGACACTCCAGGGAATATTTCGTGGGTGACATAAATCAGCTGGAATATGTAAATTATATGAATATATATATATATATGTTCCTCTAGCTTGTAAGTTACATATATGTATGCATACATATAATTTTGTCATATTAGTTCAGTTAGGAACCGTAATGTCGCTTAAAGCACATATGCCACCCTTCTTCGATACTCTGTAACATTGGCTGACCCACAACGAGCGTTTTACTATTTAAAAAGAAAATTTTGTCCCCGCAGCTGTCGGGCGTGTCGATTGATTATTGGCAATTCGGAACGTTCCTTATAAAATACTCTATTACGGCATATATAGATATTTCAAATATTCAAAGTTAACGAACGTAACGACCGAGTCGTTTATTACGTCACGGCGCGTCGCGATATTAAAAATCCAGTCTGATGTGAAATACGATCACACCGGTGACGATAAACTCGCGTTATTTCCACTTGGAGAATTTTTCCACGCGTTATTGCCAATGGCTCTTTTCGCGTTTCTGCTGTATATTATTGCACATAGCTATACAGGGACTCGAATAGGCAGATAACAGGGAACGAAAGGAAATTAGAGAAGGAAAATATCTAACCTACATATCTCCGATAGCACACTCGTCGCTGGAATGTCTTCGTCAAGACGTTTTATGGACGCAAGAGAAAATCGCCTGTCGAAATGCCATCTCTGTCGCGGCGTTGCGAACGCGCATTTATAAACCAGCCTCGTATTTCAGTATGGGAATCGATTGGAATATACGAATTTATTAACACGATCCACCATCGTTCAATGTCCGCAGAGACTGAAACGTTAGCCGAGGTATAATTTAAAACAACAAATATTAGCATGAAGAGAGTATAGGATTAAATATATTGCCAATATGAACAGGATTATATATGTATATGGATATTAGCAAGTTTGGTATCAAGTTGAGGTTCAAATATCCAGGTATAAATTCTGTAGGAATTTTCTCGATCGGTCATTGGCCATCCCTATGGATTCTTCCACTTTTCCACAATGTAGAACCTAATCCTTTTTACGTCGCCTGTACCGATTTCAAACCCTTCCAGCACCCTTTTACGACCCCCACGATATATAACTACTTATTCCGTATCTCCGGTATCACCTATGGGCAAGCGAGCATGTAGCACGAAAAGCGACCAGCGAAATGTCCATTTGAAAGCCGCCAAAGCGTAGGCGGCCATTTAAACCACCTGTCACATGTGGGGTAGATATAAATATGTCTATACGTAGTATTTAGGAATTGATCAGGTGGTTTTTAAAATCAATTTTGATTGGGGGGGGTATGTATACTTTTTTTCAAAATTCTTAGTATTTTTCTTGCTTTGGTTTATTGCCAAATTCCGTCACGCGTGACAGGAAATTGTCATTGATAATAATAATGGCAGTGAGAGGGATGCTAGTAGTAGAGGACCGTGTAGTGTCAGCCATGGTTATGTATATGTATACAGTGATACATGCCTATGCATTCAGTGGTCTTAGCTGGCTCGGCGCCATGTTAGAATCGTGCTGGTTACATTGCCAGTTGCGTATTGCGTATTCCGGTTTGGCGATACAAAATTGGCAAACGTAAATTCCCAAGGAATTGTCTTATCGAAGCTGTGCAATTTATCCACGTGGCTGCGAACGTACGCGAGAACGTGTGTAACTTGTCCATATGCGAACTCTTAACGTTAGTCGACAATACCGAGAAGATTTGTCGGATTATTTTGGATTTGTTCGGGAAAGCCGCAAAACCCCGTTCACGGGACGCCCGTCACGTTTGTGCAATTGCGTCGATGCAATTTTATCTGACGCCCGCGGCCGCCGCGACGTGCATATCGATATTCGACGTGTATCCATATGTCAATGGCCAATCCGCAATATCGGATGCTACCGACGCGCTACGATTTCCTTTTGAAATTTTTTTGTTCTATGCAGGTGAATAGAAGTTGAGAAAAAGTTTTACGATTTTTGTCCAAACTCGATGGCTAATTGGAAAATTTATGTTGGATGAAAACAATTGAATTTGATCGCGACTCATTTTGATCGAAATAAAATTTTGAATTTGGGCAATCTATTCTTTTTATAATAACGCTCTCACGTATCGTATTCAAAACACATAAAAAAATTCTTGGATCGTCGTTACGAATGAACCGTGCGAAAGGGTTAGTAGGCGAGTGTTGGAAAAAAATTTGAAAAAAAAAGGAATATGCGTCAGCGTTGGAACATAAAAAAAATGGCGTCCGTTAGGTGAATGCATGTGCGACTGGGGGAGGAGGAAGAAAAAAAAAAAGAAAAATAAAAGGAGCTAAAAATGGGAACCGAATAGAACAAGAGCGTGTGGGAAAGAGAGAGAGGGAAAGGAGAGGGGACGACCAAGAGAAAAAGAGCAGGAGATTTTTCCATTAAGAAAATTTGCATACTAATAGAAAGCTCGCGGCAAGGGAATTCGAAAATGTAATTCTCCATCGATGCCAGGGCGCCCACCTGTGTGCGCATGCGCGAGTCCTCACCTATATACGTAGCGGGATATTCCTTTATCAGCTGCGTTATATATTTTTTTCTTTTCTTTTTTCATTTCTTTTTTTTCAACGTCCATCGCTTCTGCTTTCAGATGAAAAGTACCACATGCTGCCCACTGGCGAGCTTTTAGTTTTTGCCGTATCTTCGGCCGACGCACATTCCAGCTACCGTTGCAGAACCGTCCACCACGTCACCGGCGACACCGTCGAAAGTAGCAATTACGCACATTTAATACTCACCGGTAAGTAATTCGCGTTGCGAATTTTTGCAAATTTTTTTTCTAGTACTACCTTATATATCTTTTCACTTGCACGTATCTTTTATTTGGTTAACGTAAATAATGCGTTTTCACAATGTTATCGCGAAAATGCTCACTCATACTTACTTCACACGCGATCATTATCAACTGCAACAATTCTATAGAATCAAATAACGTATAGGGCATTCTCATATTCAGTGTTTCTATATGTGAAAACGTTATTTTCGCGAAACAGTCGCAGTTGCCGTTGCTTGTGAGGTAACATCGTAATAATACTGCATTAAGGGACGAGTGCAACGGGAAGGAGCAAAAGGATGCAACAGCCATATTGTTTGAGAGCAAAACTGAGTACCAAAAGTAAAAGACGTCGCTGGAAAGGACAAAGTAGGGAAACACTGATGAGGCCAGACGCTTTTGGTACAGAATCTTTCAGGCAGCTTCACCTTCCATCTTATCGAGCTTGACTGTCACTTTGTTATATTTTTTTTCGCGTCTTAAGCAACACTTGTCGGTTGCAGCATCTTTCGCTTTTATCTTTTCCCTTCATAAATTTTAGCGGTCACTCCGTCTTTTGAAATTTATTGTATAAAGAAAAATTTTTTAACCATCAATATTAATCACTGATAACGGTATATTTGTATTACAATTATTTTGGGCGTATCAGAGAATAAGGGTGTTGCGTCATTTTCTCTGGTCATAAAGCAGGATCAAGAGGTCGTATATTGACCCATGCATGTGTGCACTATTACAAGTGCATCCTGGGACGATGCGTGCACGCATCGGGATTTCGATGCACGGATGCAAGTTCATAATGCAAAGAGCAGGCGAAACATTCCTATGAATAAAGCGGAATTTGCAAAGAGTGCATTTCGTGGTGAAATGATAAAGGAGAGGGAGGGGGATAGACTGATAGAAATCGTCGATGATTCAGTCGGGAACATCAATGGGTCCCCATTATGCAATCATCAGGCAGAATATTCGCAAATGAAAGGCACCGAATGCCGGCTGTTAAAAAATTATTTTCTCAATAAAATGCATGCGAAAATAATTTCCCATCCGCATGTTCGGTTGAACGTAAAATATTCCATGTGGAAAAAAAAAGGAAAAAATGTTACATTTACGAAAATACTATTCGCATTGATCGTATTGGTCATTAATAACACGATATCAGTGTCGAGTAAATGAATGTCGATTTGTTAGAAAAGTTGCCTAGGAAGCTGAGAAGAACGATTGTTTTCTCGAAGAGATGGAAGAGGAGGAGAGTCAGAAAGAGCACAGGACGAGGAGAGAAAAAGAAAAATAAGAAAATAAGAAAAAAGAAAGAAGGACGAGACGAGAGAGAATGATGGCGATGGCCGGGATGATACCTGCTGCTGGGGAAGTCGCGGGGGATGCTGGAAGAACAATGGACCCGATGCAGCCGGCTCAGACGGCCGTTTAGCTTGCTGCGTATATCTCGGCGGTTTCTTTTCGTTGGTTACGAGAAAAAAAGGAGAAAATGAAGAGAAAAGGAGAGGAAGAAAAAGATCCTGTCTCCAGTTGCTTAGAAGAGGGTTGCTCTTTGCCAGAAGGGATGGAAGAGCGATGAAAAGTATAAATAGTAAAGAGAGAAAGAGAGAGAGAGAGAGAAAGAGAAGAAAAAATTGCGGGGTAAGACGGAAGGAGGGACGTATAAGAAGAAATAGATAAAGAAGAATCGTCCACGAAGTGTATCGTTTCTGCACTGCAATCGACTGCAGTTGCACTTGCACTTGCAGCTGTCACGTGTGTGAATATAACGGGTATAGAGACCATAATATCGGCGTCTGGTGAACGCATAGTTCGTGAACAATCGCAGCGTTAGTGTGGCGTCGGGACGCCTGCGCCACCCCCTGCCGACGTCGACAAGAAACAATGCAGCCGTCGCGGCGGCACCAAACTCGCCGGTTGCTTCTTCGCCTCTTGCTGGCCGCAAGTCGGAATCTTATCGTGAACGACGTGTGTATATATATATATATATATATATATATATATATAATATAAATACCAACACATTGCAACATACTGCATTCCCATATTTCCTGCTACCAGAAATACCTACTTCCTGCTGGCCGCATAGTTGCATCGTGCTTTATGCACTCCGGTGCATAGTCGAGATGCACTTCTAATGAAGACAACACAGCTAGTCCCTGATTTCCGGCTGAAATTAATGAAGGTGAATTTGTCTCACGGAAATATTATTTGTTTCTTATCGTCGCAACGTTTTCAGCTTAAGCTGACGAATAAAAGTGACGATAACGATAAAATAAAAATTTCAATTTCTGCTTTTACCTTTGAATATTTATTCGAAAAATTTATATCTTCCTATGGCAACGAAAGACGACGTCGTTAATCCCTGCTCCGTATCGTTCGAAAAACTGCATTATTTTTCATCCCACGAATACGTTATTCCCGGAATACAATGCATCCCATAGAAGATGCATAATGCAGGCTGCATTGTTTTTAGATTTTTCGAGAAAAAAAGACGTAAAAAAGAAAGAAGCAGGAACGAAGGCAGACGTCACAAAACCAGCATCGTATAATTTTCGTTCTTATGTCTCTCGTTCTTTGCCTCCACCTTCCAATCCCCGCGCCGACCCTCCTATTCAGCCACAACACCCTCACATTCCTATTCCAAAAGCTACCACCCGCACCTTCCACAGGAGGCCGAGAGACAACGCGATGTTAATATTCTGCTCCTCCCCCTCCCTCGCGCCCCTTGCCCATCACCCACAATGTTCCATGATAACTACGATTTTTACGTCTTCAATGTTTACTGTTAATATATATATATATATATATATACCGTGCATTTATTTTATCCCAGGACTCTATGTACGTTGATATGTATGGTTTTCTCATAAAAAAGAAAAACCGTTCGCCTTTCTAGGTTTCGTTTATCCTCGGAATTCTGATTCGTATCTTTCCGTTGGCAAACAGGAGAATAGAAAATAAAGACAAGGATGAGACGACGAATAACTTGAAAGCTCATGAACGAGATAGCGTCTCAAGAAATAGAAGTAAAAAATTGGACGAATAAGTGTAGACACGGAGAGGTGGAGGGGAAGGATAATGTATATGGAAGATAGATAGAGAGAGAGAGGGGGTGCCTTTCTTTCTCCTCTCTCACTTCTTTTTTCTGGTCGCGTATAAGTAATTGCGGGAAGGCACATTGCTAAACGAAAACTCCAGCGAAATCGCGCTGGTACCGCCGCGTACGGCCATACCGGGTACTACTGAAATTGCAGCTGATGCGCGCTTAAAAGCCGCCATGGAATTTCAGCATGCAACGAATATTACGCGAGAAGCGTTTACCGGCTGGACGTAAAAGTGAGAGAAAAAAAAAGAAAAAACGTTATAAGAATTTCAAAGAAAAAAGAGCGATGCGGGAAATTACTGCATTACCCGGCTGCTCGGCAGGAAATAATAATAATTACAAGCATAAGTTTTTTTTGTTCTTTTGTTTGCTCGGTCGGCAACAACAAGGAGCGATGTAATGGATCGTTGAAATATTCATTAAGGGATGAACGATCAACTCGCCATCCTTTTAGGGCTTACCCATATAAAAGTTCACTAGATATCCTGAAGGGTGGGTGAGGGGTAGGTAGGGAAAGGGGATGCTCATTTTTATTTAGTTTTTTTATTATTGCTTTGCCTCCTCTTGTACTTTGTTTAATAACGACCCCAATCCTTTTTTTCCCAAAGTTTTAATAGGCTGACTGGGACGAGGGTTGATTGTAGGGGTCGTCGACTGAGTTGCTTTAGGGGGATGCAGATGAGCCCAGACAATTTTCCATGGGTCCATCGATGTTAAATAACGTTGGATGCAACTGCATTATTCGCTATGCATCTGCACAATGCACTGGAACGAGATAGGGAAACTATACAGGCCCACTCCCCGCGTTAAGGGATGCAAATGAAGTCCTCGAGTGTCGCAGGGATAAATTCGAATTATTTCAACCACCAGGCTATACAAAATTGAATTAATTACCAAAAATGAAGAATTTGTTCATTAAATTAATGTCGACCTAAATGATTAAAAAAAATTGATATTCTTCTCCACAACCTTATCTCTAGTATTTTTATCAATTTTTTCATCCCCCCACACTCCACACAGTATTAATTCATGTATAAAATAATAGTCGAAACTAATACCAGACACATGTGACCTCTTCATGTACATGGAACTGTATCACTTTTATACGCGAAATCCAGAAAATCGAAAACACTCTACTCGGGGGATGATATATCGTGTCCTATTGTCTAGCATTATCTCGCGGTTAGTCCTGTCACATTTACATGATAAACTGTGGAATCGTCCATTCTGGGCTCGTACTGTTCTCTCCCTCACGTAGAACATTTGTCCAGAGTTCCCGACAGTGCGCGATATATAATACCGTGCATTTCACTCGGTAACATTTAAAAGGGAATTTCATTCCGGTAAGTTGCCGTCACTTATCCATTCGCATACACCGTATCCTAGCATACTGAACATGTCGTGCAAAAGAATTATAACAGTCGTGAAAACAAGGTGCACCAACTATGAAAATCTTTGAGGCAAAATATATTTTATTTTTTATTTTTATCATAATCATACGTAGATCTTCCTAAAATTTCTCCCTCCCCCAAAAAATTATTCGATAACGTAAAATTTTTATTGCCACGCGAAGTAGAAAGTGAAACGACCGTTCCACCTGTACGACCCCATTAAAGTTGTCACCCTAAATTTTTATTTCACCCCTATCAACGTCCAACCGATGTACCAATACGTGCACATAAAAATCCTTTACATACGTCCCGATACGGAGCCACACTAGACCTCCACCCCTAAAAATATTTCCAGAAGAAAAAAAAATACGTTCATTCGTTCGATGTATTTTTTTTTAATACCCCAACCCCAATCCACCTCTCAGTATCACACCGTCGTAAATGCATATATCGTCGATTTACATTACGCATTTAGATAATACGCAATTAATGTCCCAGGGGTTGTTTTACCCTGCCAGTAGTTATATACTCACGTCCGCAGAAAGCCAGTTGCTATCATGGGAATAGGGTGTGTTAGCCAAAGGGTTGTCTGCGGAATATGGCAGGGGTCGATAATACCTACTGTTGCATTATACTCGAAAGTGCAGCGCCCGGTGCATGTGCAAGTGCATGCACATCGCAAGGCGTCACATAAGCGCCAGAGCTAAGAACGAAAATGCACTCTCATATTTTTCTACATAGAAAATGGTGGAGGGGTAAAACGTTTTAGAGCGTGCGGCAAGGGGGTAAGGTGGGGCACGAACTCGTGGTCGTGCTACTGTGTGGACCATAGGGGGTTGGTACTAGAAAGGGTGTAAAGGAGTGAAGTGTCTCTCTAGTAATGGGTGATGCGGAGACGCTCTAGTACTTTTCTCAGTACTGGGGTGGTTTATATCATCCCTCTGTGCTAGAGAGTATGGGTGCATACACTGCGTACCAGGGTGATAAAAGAAAAAAAAAGTAATTGCTATAGATGCCTAAGTAGGTATGGGTTGGTACTACCGAAGTCAATTTAACGATAGGCTATTGTACATACAAAGTTAACGCGAATCGAATATACAGGCAATTTCGTGACAGGGGTTGCCACCCTCGTATACCTCTGATCAGTCGCTTGTTAAATTTTATGATTAACAATCAATCTATTGTTACAGTAGATAAATTTATTACAGCAGATAAAAATTGTCTGATCATATACTGACCGTACCTACTTACTGCGCCTATATGTACCTTGTATGGATATTTCGATCGGATGGGATTTTCATACAGCGGATCGTATCGATAGCGCAACCATTATTTATTTGAAATTATATATTGTTATAGGGACGTTCATTTCCCTAAAGTTCTATTATGCATTGTTGTTTAATGTCTTCTATTATTAGCGCCATTTGCGGCAACCACGTGGAACATTCATCATAAATTATTGTTCATTCATGCATATACAGTCATTACTGATAACACTCATCCTCCCTCCTTTGTCATAATCCATTAACGCCTCCTCCATCGACCATAGTGATTTAATTGGATTTTCAATTTGAACGATTAAAAATCAAATAAAATCTTGGCCATCAAGTAAATCCGCTTTTTGTAGGCTGTTAAAAAAATATATTAAAAATTGAGAAAGTACAGTCAACGCCAACCAAAAGGTTCTCCAGGCTGGATCTTCTTGTTTCAGTAGTTTAAAAAAGAGAGAGGGAAGGGGATTGGTATGGCTTAACGAAAACTGAAATAGCAGAAAGGTAAAGGAGAGGAACGAGAGGGAAAAGGGGTTAAAGAAATTAAAAAAAAAAGAAAAATAAATTGCATTAATAAAGAGCCTTTGCCTCGTTGCGTTGGTGGACCTGTTGAAACGACAAACGTTTAATTTATCTTTTGGCCAAAAGAGCCGCCGTGGAATAGCACTGTGTAGCTATATCTATATATACATATATAATATATTTACCAACCTACTCGTGGGATAAAAGACAAAAGTAGGTACATCCCCTTAGCTGGATGATCCACTCGTTTAAATGTATAATTCACATTGTCAAGAGCTATTTTTAAATTCGTTTGTTTTCTCCCTTTCGTAAGAATTGCTCAAGCTAATCTTTACGTTTGTCGACTCAAAAGGGGATGAATTTTTGATATTCGGTAATCAAGGCAGCTGCGGCAAAATAAATATTTAAGTAATATGCAATTTTAATATTGAATATACCCAATGAATATTTGACCAAAGCATTGAGATTTTTTGCCAAGAAAGGAGTTGGGAACTCGTGATAAATGTGGTGGAGTGCGAAAGAAAAAAGAGAAGGAAAAAAGATAAAGAGAAAAAATTACGAAAATTGACGAAGGAGCTAAACGCGACGCGAAAGAGTGAAAGAGAGAATGAAGAGAGCGAAACGCGGACGAGCTACGAGTGCATAGATAGATGACTTTCAGGGAATGCACCGGGGGGTGGGGGTGGAAAGTGCATCGTAGAAATATGCCAACTGAAATAGCATAGGAGGTAGACGGCGATCAATATGCCATCAGCTTAAATTACAATAATAACGAGCACTGGGAAAAGCGTCCGGCCAGGATGCAACTGTTATGAAATAATGCATCTGTTAAATCTATCGAACGCCCCCAGCTGTCATTCGCACTGACAGATGCCAATTGGCAGTTGAATCGTCTGTACCTATTACCATCGCGTATGCACTGGTGAACGAAGAATTGCATTGGTCGAATAACCAACGCATTCGGACATAGGAAAATTATGCAGGTGGAAGAGCAGAGGGAAAACAAATTAATAACATTAAAATTGGATTTTTAAAAGTGAATGAAAAAAGAAGAATTGCATAATGAATTTTAGGTATCACAGAGAGTCAGGCAGTAGTGCAAGTACTGAAAGTGTCAGCCAAGTAAGAGCGACTTGCAGGGGTAAATTCTGAGTAAATTCTTTTTTTCGAAATGCATCGAAACGAATGCAACTCCCAAAGTGCATCGGAGCTTGCAAGCTCAGATGATGCCCACGTGACTAGATGGAGTTTAAATAAGGATGGTATTCAAGGTGGTACATCACAGCCGAAGGAAAAAGGCGGTTTTACATGAAAAATGCCACGAACATACGTGCCAACTTGTACACGAAAAGTGCAGACTGCAATAAATTTTTTAACCACTCTTTTTTCATCCCCTTTCCGCGTCGATAAAACATTCAAAATGAAACCCGCATTACGCATTCACACCGAAGCTACCGTATACGTGTAACTGTAAAACTGCATATATGCATCGTGTGTGAGTACTCACACCGAGGTAGGTGTCTAAATTTTTTTTTTTCGGCATTTCACGTAAAACCATCATTTACCAGAGAAACCGAAGAGGTTAAGACCTCTGAGACACACACTTACGCTTCGCTTATGTAAAATCACACACGGTCCTTTTTACTGGCGCCAATGCACTTGCTGCATTATATACATATGCACCAATACTGCACTCGAATGCAAGGAGTGCAGTGTAAAACGGCCACTAACACTGTCACTGTCAGCCACGAGTACTTGGCAGCTATCCTCGTTCAGCCATTCCCACTGGCAAGCATCGATAGCTAAACTTACTCACCCGGGTAGTCCGCCATTATGCAAAGCACTCTACGTCCATTAGGATTTCCGAAGAGCAATTAGTAAAAGGGCGTGTATGCACATGACTTATAAAGTTCCAGTCCAGCACGTGGTTCTCGAATCGACGTCAGTGCCAAGCGAAGACAAACGACCTTCGATTCCATCGTTAAAGCCACTGGAAGTTAATAATAAAAATTATTCAAATTATAATGAAAAAAAAAAAATACGTGTCTGCACAATGAAATTCCCTATAATAAATGCATATGCAATTTTTTATGAAAATTAAAAATAGTTTCATCGCGTCGACAAATATTCTAATTTAATCAAATTTTTGTATACATCAAATTTCGTATAATCGTCAATGTTTTTTTTCATTTTTCAGAACTTCGTAATCCAGTGCCACCCCGTTCCAGCGAACGCGTTAATCTCGTGTCGATTCGTACCGGAGAGACGATAGTACTTTCCTGCATCTCACCCGGTATACCACCGCCAATGTACCTGTGGTTTCGCGAGAGCGGATCTAGGACTGAAATGATCCATAATACTGAACGATCCCATGCACGCTCAGGCGTTTTGATACTACAGTCGGCTAGGATCGAGGATTCTGGGTTGTACGTCTGTCACGCAAATAACACTGCTGGCAGCGAAAGGGTTGAGCTCAAAGTATCAGTGATTAGCAGCTTATCGATACACCTGGCGCCACTACAGGTCAGTATGCGAAGCACAAATGTGAGCATGGGAAAGTTGATTAAAAGTTTCTAGAATTTAGAAATTTTTCAAAAAATTATTTCTACTTTTTTCTTTTTAGACCACCGTTGATCTTGGCAAAGATACGGAATTTCATTGCGCCGTTGCTGGACAGCCTACGCCTGTCATATCCTGGACCAAGGATGGTCTTCCGCTTCGCGAAGGATCATCCAACAGGATCAAAATTTTAGGCGACATGGGAACCACCCTTCACGTCACTGGCGTCACGAGAGTTGACAAAGGGATGTATCAATGCTTCGCGAAGAATGATTTTGAAATGGTCCAGGCTACTGCCGAGCTTCGTCTAGGGGGTGAGTTCGATTTCTTCATTAATTAATTATCCATTTATCTTAATTGAAAATCGTACGACACTGTTACCCATTTGGAATTCTTCGAATATTTAACGATACTGATCAGATAATGAAATTCATTGACATCACCAAATGACTCGTGACGTAAATTTATATTGATCTGATGAACGTGGAATAGGAAAATAGTGAAGTCATGAAGAACCGATCTAATCAGATATTAACAATGACAATATTTCAATTGATCAATTATTTTGTATCGATCAATGAATTATCGATAAAATTGACATTTCAAAGCATCGTTATCCCATACAAGTAATTATACCCGGTGTCCATAACCCAATCTCCGAGAGCAAAAGTATCAAAATCATCCAGTAGAGTGCGCTAGTTTGTGCCCAAGGAACAAAGTAAAATCTAAAAACAATAGTTAGCACGAAACTTCACAGTACGAATACAAAATTCCCTTTGTTTCTACGTACAAGGTAGCCACGTTGAAAGCTCCAAATTGAAGCAGGCTGTTTTCTACCTTTAAATAAATACGCCTCGCACTTGCCATTGTCCCCGCCAGTTACCAACCTAACCAGATGGACTTCTTTAGAAACCTAACAAAAAAAGAAAGTAAAAACGCCTGCAGGCGAGGGGTAACAAGAAAAAAAAATGCACTCAGACACCGACGAGGAGAGATAAATGTTTGACGCTTCTACGTCATTTAATGTTCAAGCCAAAACTGTTTCACGTTCCGATGCTGGTAGCATCTATTTTCACAGTGACGTCATTCATCTCCCTAACTGCCAGTACAATTTTCAACAGCGCCACACGCGCAGACCGTTTCACTGCTCTGCGATGCTGCACGTCATTTACTAATGCAATTGCATTGCTAATTAACCAAATTCCTGAAATTATTATTATTATAGCTCTTTGGCGATATTACAACGGATGCATCTCCCAGTAGATCAAACATATGACAAACACTAGGATTTACGTCGAAGAACCCTTAGAAATACTAGGAGGCGAGGGGTCAAAAATGGCAGGTCGACCTAAAAAGTTCTCCTACTCGCGATTCTTCTTCTACCCACTTCGAGAGTACTTAAAATTAGTAAAATGTTTGTTGTCCTACAAAGTCAATGTAAAGCTGACAGCTGACGTTTACAACGATCGATTAAATACGTCAGAATTAAATCACAGTAAATCCCTGTAATTCGCGTACACTGTGTATCGGTGAATAAATATGATTGGAAATTGGCGAAAGTACACAATACGTAATTGGTATTACAAGCCATACCGAATCGTATAATTAATCGTGTCAAACTTAAAGTTAAATGAACTGGAATGCAGTGAGACGATTTACAATTGCCCGAGCAATCACAATGAAAAAGATTTATACGGATAGTTGGACAATTTCAAGGTAACAATAATAATTTTAAATGCCACTGACGTTACGTAGTACGTAGTATATACTTTCATTGAGAAACTGCAGGTTCGTCGAACAGGAACCAAGTGCACTTCGACACGGTGCATTAATGGTGAACCAGATAGTGCAGCAGCAGATAGAAGGAGGAGGCCATAAATGTCAATTGTCAAACTGGTACAACAATTGGCAAGCGAATGGGGAATTTGGTCGAGGAGAAAAAAAAAAGCGACTGGTCGTTGATAGTGGTAGAGAGAGTGGGGGAAATTTGCATTGGTACCAACCATTAATTATAATAATCGATGCGAATAATACGGCTCAAATGGGCATGGCGTTGCGGCCCTGCAATGGCCCATTGTGATTTACGCCCTGGGCAAACAAGCCGCATGGGTTATTGTCGGCTCTATAATTTGGGGTTAATTCAGTGCGGGCCAGTCGAGTTCAGGCGTCAAACCACAGATCAATAGTTTCTCGCTTGGGGTCGCAGGGGGGGAGGGGGTTGCATGTACTGTGAATGTTGCGTGCATAATTCCTTAGTGCACTGTGATGCACCGAGACTCAAAAGCCGAACCCGGGTGAACGAGGGATGCGATTTTTGAATCGGTGAAAAAGTGAATGACGATATGCGAATGGGAATTGGAAATTAGCCCTAATTAATTGGGATATCGGTATGTGTAATCAGTGTGACTCCTGTGTATAATCGATATAATTAATTCCAGATGCTGCACCTCAGCTGCTGTATAAATTCATCGAGCAAACAATGCAACCGGGACCTTCCGTCTCTCTGAAGTGCATCGCCGCCGGAAATCCGACTCCGCACTTCACATGGACCCTGGATGGGTTTCCGCTTCCGCAGAATGACAGGTAAGAAATTGAACGGGAATATATAAATCCGCCTTAAGCCGACGCGTGTCTACCGCGTTGCATCTCGAAAGTGCATCCGGTGCATATGTGATTCGAATTAAAAAATCGCTGCTGCGTTCCAGGTTCATGATTGGTCAGTATGTGACGGTGTACGGTGACGTCATTTCCCACGTGAACATAAGCACCGTCCTGGTTGACGATGGCGGCGAGTATCGTTGCTCGGCTGCTAATCGAGTGGCAAAAGTGCATCATTCGGCGCGATTAAATATTTACGGTTTGCCGCACGTGAGGCCAATGAAAAATTATCCAGCTGTAGCTGGAGAAACGATGGTGATCAAGTGTCCAGTTGCTGGATATCCAATTGACAGTATAACCTGGGAAAAAGGTTTGTGTTTCTACCTGAAATCGTCTGCTCAGTCGTTTGACTTGTAAATAAGCATCGATCGATATTGATTATATCTTATCATTTCTGATACCAGACGGACAAGCATTGCCTACCAGTAGAAGACAGGAAGTATCCAGCAACGGTACTTTAGTATTGCATCGCGTCGACAGCAGCATTGATCCTGGCGTCTATACTTGCACCGCCAGAAACAAGCAAGGCAACTCGGACTCGCAAACTGTCCGTATTGAAGTTAAAGGTAAATATCTTCTTTTTTTCATTTCGAAACCAATATACCTTGTTATGGATAAAATTCAAGTATTTTCGTCCCAACGAATCAAATACGTCCCACTGATACAATCGTCAAATTTTAATAGTCTAAAGCTTAATTGATTAATACTTAATTTTCATCGTTGCACATCCAACGCGTAATGCAATATTTTTCAGGATATACGAAATTTTTATTAATTTTCATCGTGCATTTCGTATTTCGAATTTATAATTTATTACCTTTTACAATTATTCCCGTTAATAACGTGCCCCATAATAACAGTAATATTGAATCCAATGATATTTCTCATCTCCATTATATTATCCCTCCCCCCTTCCAGATAACTGAAGATACTTACCCCCCACCCGATACATGGTATCACTAGCAAACCCCTGTCTCCCTCCCCTCCCTCAGTTATTAATCTATAACATGTATTACGTGCATCCCCACAGCTGTGCCGCAAGGTGATTGATTCTTCATCGAATACCAATCGTATGAAATCCAGGTGAAAAATGTCTGGTCTGTCCCCCTGTTCCAGTACCCCCTAAAATCGATCCGTTTAGCTTTCCTGCCGATATTCAAGAGGGCGTCAGGGTGCACGTCTCTTGTGCCGTAAGTGAAGGCGATCCGCCAATGAAGATCAGCTGGTGGAAGAACGGCCGTCCGCTGTTGCCCGGGGAGGCTGACATCGGACAGATGGGCGAATACGCGCTCACCCTCAAGATACACAAGGCCTTGCCCGCTCACAATGGAAACTACACGTGCGTCGCGAGCAACGACGCCGCTAAGACGTCGCGCACGGCGCCCTTGCTGGTTCACGGTACGAGTCTGTCGCGAGGGTCTGGGGGGGGAGGTTCATGAAATTTGTTTTAATTTATTTTAATTAATTATTATCATTTTTTTTATTCGCGAGAAATTACAATTTTGCTTTATAGAATTGTAGGGGGTGGAAATCAGAGAGGGAGGTGGGTTACAAATAATAAATTGTAGGAGTCTTGTCAAATATACGGGGTGATTACCTTTCGCTAGGGATCTGTTTGCGGTATGTTGTTTTGGATTACGTTGTTTGATTGAAAATAATTTTTTTGTCTTATTTTGATTTTTGTCTCCGCGTTTTTTCTACTCGTGAATTCTTTACTGCTTGAGACAGTTTCCACGGAGACTCTTCTTCGTTTTAATTTATCGTTTCCTGGAAGGCCCTGGGCTTGCATTAAAAAAAAAAGGAAAAAACTTTAAAGGGAGACGAGAAAATAAAAAAACCGCCCTCGCGAACGAACAAATCAGAGTGCGAGCTGAACGAACGAAACTTTAGCTAACGAAATGGCCTAGGGGTGATTTTCACGTCACGTGTTGTGCCGACAAGCAGAACCAAAACCAGACGGTCTCTCTCTCTCTCTCTTTTTCTCTCTCTCACACACACAGAACCTCCTTGTCTCTCGTCGCACCTCTCGACGTTTCCATGTTTCTGTAATACACACTCTCTCCCTTGCTCCCTCTCCTTATTCTCTCTTTGGGCATTACCCACGTGCACTATCTGGTTCTCCGTTTTCTCAATTATTCTCAAACAACCATCCCTCTGTTCTAATACCCCCCAGGCTCTGGGTGTCTAGGTCAGTGTCTCTCAAACCGATCAGATTTACATGTAAAATTTGAAAATTTTGTTAAAATTGAATTAAGCATTTTTTTCATAGAGTCACAAGATTATTAAGGACCTAGTATATTGGATAATTTCAAAATTCCTTTCAAATATACATATATATGTATATATGTCTGATAGCTCTTCACACGAAATTTAATCGTCTTATCAACATTTTTATTAAAATGATTAATTATACAATTAAATTATGCGTAGTATTATAATTTTCTATGAAATTCCTTCGTCAACACGTTTTTGTGTTAACGAAAACACTGTGTCACCATCGAATTGAGATTCTCTGAACAATGGACACCGTCACAGAACTCCAGCAGCCACCTTGCACACGAACGCGCACGCGCGCGCGCACACACACACACACACACACACAATCGTTGCAAAGTTACGTACCAACACCCATATTTATTACACGTATCCGTATACCTGTATTTATGTTTATATTACACAACACCTTTATACATACACATTATATGATAAGATATATATGTATATATAGTATATAGTGTATATTACACAGAAGGGCGGTGCAGGCGTCGTCGAGCGTCGCGAAACGTCACATCGTCACCAGACGCTAACGCCTACCAACTTAGCGTGGCTCGAGTGCCATGCTTCTGCTGAATTTGTCTAGCATCAAGTGTTACTCTCTTGGTTCCGGAGTCGCGCCCGGTCGACGTCGCTTTAGGAAAGGCGCCGCGACGGGCCCAGCACATGTCACCCAGTGCGAAGTCACAGGCAGGAACATCGTGACAGCAATAGGAGCCGTACCGTCGCCAAAGATCTTGAAATAAAAGCAAATTAGCATTTCCCCGCAATATTCGCAAGATAAATTTAGCCAATTTAGAATTTTTTAGGTCAAAATTTTGAAAAATCATTAATCCGTTACAAGATGTCATTAAAATTTTACAGGTTTGTCAATGATCCGAATCGTAACATTCTTATCAGACTCCCCAGCAACATCAGTTTAACCCGGATGCACCTGGTCATCGACTCTGCTGCACTGAAAAATGACGTTTCCAAGGAACGCATCCTCTCTGTCTCTCTTTGTTCGTTTCAGTTCCGCCTAGGATAGCTCCCTTTAGCTTTAACAAGGACCTGTCAGAGGGCGTCAGGGCTCAGGTCACCTGTATGGTAGAGAAGGGCGATCCGCCGTTCACGATCATCTGGTCGAAGGACGGCGAAATGATAGCGAGCACAGGAGGTCCAGGCTATGTCGGTGGTGGCGGCGGCGTCTCTAGAGGTCAGAGCCTGGCCCATCTCCAGGCCCACCACGAGGCCCAAGGGCTCAAGGTCAAAATCATTGACGACCATTCCAGCGCCATTGTTATCGAACACGTGACTGCGGCGCACACGGGCAACTACACCTGTGTGGCGCGCAATCCCGTCGCCGAGGTCCACTGGACGGCCGAGTTAGTCGTTCGTGGTAATGTTGCAACATCAGCTGGCTGCCAAATAATTGCAGAGCCTGAATTCAATATGATCGAGTGTTGCCAACCTGCACAGATTCACGTTTCTTTTATATTACGAGCAGCAAAATGCACCTAATCAGATATGCAGCCGCAATAGGAGATTTCTCAGCACAGGATGCCATTTTTTGTATTTCGCAATTTCTTTCCTCTAATTATGTCATCGGTCCGATGAATTTCTTTTGTTAACTTTCACTATTTAACGTCGCTCGGATACTTTCACCGCGTGACGTCACAATTTCAGCATGACACGCAAGCAAGCAATGCAGTTTATTATTGCAGTACGATTGCAGCGACGGCACGGTATAGCACAAAGCACCGCTCCTAGATCAATTGGATATTGTTATTGTTATCGAGAAATTTATCGATCTGTATACCATTGTATTATATTGATCAGGTTTTTCATTCGGGAAACTTTTCAATATCAATGCTATGATTATTATATGCAATTTTGTGTGTACAATCCAAGGGGTTTTGGATGTTTGAAGAAATTTTTAGGAAAATTTACATTGGAATTCTTTGACTAATTAATGCATTTTTATGGAAATTCACGAATGGAATGCTATCACTATATTGCAGTTTGCATGAACACGCACACTTTTATTTATATGATAAGTAACACGGCTTTGCCATTGTTTCATTTGAAAATCACGAGTATCCGTATATGTGTATATGTGGATTTATTAAATTTTTTTTAAATATGTCGAAATAATCAGAGAGGATACTCGAAATTTTTAAGTTGAAAAGCACAACAAAAATCGAAATTCTTACTTGAGCACAAAGCACACGTATACCTACTTATACCGCACATACACGATTGTTTGTTTGTTCTTTATCTTCACGGACAATTATAACACAGCACCGATTTTATTTTAAAATTCTGAAATCCTTTCAGGCTATTCTTGGCACTTGTTTATCACGAGTCACTGTCACGCGTGTTACCACGTTAAAGTTTTCGTAAGTTAGCGCACTGTATTTTTTCTGGGTCGAGATGTCCGCACAGCACTGATATACGTATAAGTGTATAACATAAATGTACATACACAGTGTAAAAATTGTATATAAACATATAATGTTTTCACGTTATTTTTACTAACAAAAAAAGCGTTGGTCTCATTAATTGACAATTTTTTTGATTTTTGATGTTCGGTATCGTGGCCACGTGTTGCATTAAAAGAAAAGTCATTGTCATCGAAAAAGACAATCTTCATCTTCAAAAATCATGACGCACCTTGTGAGTTTTCAAAACTCAACGAGAATATCGCGAGAAATTTCGATTTTACGATGGTAGATAAAAATTTTTTAAATAACGCAAAATTTTATAGCGCTCTGTAAATTTAAAAGTTCTAGCAGCAATTTTCATTTTTGCCGTAGTTTCAAAATTCGCTCGCGCCTAAGCGTAATATCTTTGAATCGATAAAAAAGTTCGTCGCATTCCAAAAGAAAGTACGAGACCACAAAAAAGCTAATAAAAAAAATAGGGAAGATGCTTAGAGTTAGTAAGAACTGATATTCTCTCAAATCGCAACAACATTCTTATTAGAAAAATAAAAAATGGCGCGTTCTTAATCGAAATTTTAAACGTCTTCCCCATTTTTCAAAATACAGCCTCGAAGGATCACATAAGCTAATTGACGTATTTAAAAAAAAACTGCAGTACCACCCAGATGGATCGTGAAGCCACAGGACGTTCACGCACCGGAAGGAATGTCACAACTCGTGCTCCACTGCAATGCAGACGGATTTCCGTTACCCTCAATGACATGGAGACGAGCAACCGGAAAGGAGCCTGGCGACTATCGTGACATAGCGAGTCACGAGCACGCGCACGACTTGAGGATTCACGCAAACGGATCCTTGGTCTTTGGTCGCGTGCAGGAAAATCACGAGGGATTTTATCTCTGCGAAGCTGTCAATGGAATTGGTGCTGGTCTCAGCAAAGTAGTTTACCTTACTGTCAATGGTAAGTGTATATAGGATATTTGATTGAAAAAAATGTTGACTGTTTTTAAATGTAATTTAATTTTTTACTATTTGATTGTTTATTCTCTCTGTATTCACAGCGCCGGCACATTTTACGGAAAAGCACAGAAATCACACGGCTCGTCTCGGGTCACGTGCATCCTTGAGATGCGAAGCCAAAGGAGATCGACCATTAAAAATTCTATGGCGAAAAGATGAACTGCAATTGGATTCTGCTGTTTCCGATTATCGTTACATGTTTAAGGAGCTCAATACTACCGACGGTGCTGCCAGCATACTGGAAGTGGTCAGAACTACTCGTGAAGACAGTGGTCGTTATTTTTGCATCGCTTCAAATGCATATGGAAGGGATGAGATGCTTATGCATCTTTATATACAAGGTATCTTTACGTTATATACAGATTATTGTTTTCGAAACCCAAAATACGAAAAATTGTGGAAATGTTTGGATTATTTAACTTTTTTTAATTGGAATATTTTTTTCTAGAGCCACCGGATTTTCCAAAAAATTTACACGTTCTTGAAAAGGGCAGTAGGTATATAAAAATTGGATGGACCACTAGCCAGGACGGTAACAGTCCCATCACGCAGTATATCATCGAGTATAAAACTGATACTGGTGAGAATGGCACTGATAACGAATTAAGGATTATGTTCGTGTATCGAGGGAGGGGGGCTGGAAATAGTGCGGTGAAACGCTTACAAAAGTTTTTTTTATTTTCACAGAAGGCTGGCACGATCGAACGTTTCAATCGACGGTACCAGGATCGCAAGCACACGCTCATATAAGCTCTCTGAGGCCTGCGGTGAATTATCATTTTCGAATTTTTGCAGAAAACGAATTGGGTAGAAGTCAAGCGAGCAACGTATGTTAAAAATACAAAAAGTATATAGTAAATTTTGATATGGTAAGAGAAAGGCACTTGGTAAGAAAATTTTATGTCTTCCAATAGGTTCTGGACGTGATAACGGAAGGAGAGAAACCAGGTGGACCCCCGCGAAATTTAAAAGTCGAACCAATCACCTCCACGGAATTCAAAGTGAATTGGGACCCGCCCGATCACGACCTGTGGAATGGGGAAATTCTTGGCTACCACGTAGGCTACAAAGAGCACAAGTAAAAAAAAAAGATTCATTTAAAGATCGATACAAAATAATAATAAATCAGAAATTAATTTTGCTCCCTCAATTTATGAAGGAAAATTCATAATTACAGACTGACCGCTGATCAGTACACTTATCGCACGGTAGAAGGAGTATCGATTGGCAACCCTGCATTGGGCCTGGCGAAAATGTCGATGCCAGAACGCGTCTATCACTTGAAAAATTTGAAAAAGCACACACGATACAGTGTAGTGGTACAAGCTTACAATGTTCTGGGACCGGGACCACTGTCACCGGAAGTGGTAGCCTCGACACTGGAAGACGGTAAAGTTTAAAAAATATATATCAAAATGCAAAAAACAATATTGCTAAAAAACTTTATTTTCATAGAAATTTTTGTTTTCAGTACCCAGCGAACCCCCTCAAGATGTCCGCTGTACGGCCCTATCATCACAGTCCTTACAAGTATCCTGGGACCCACCACCGGAAGCCAAGCTAAACGGCATATTGAAGGGTTACAAGATCACGTGGGAAAATATGGATTCATTGACGGAAACTCCTAAGTTGAATTCAAAAAATACTGGAGTCCTAACGATTGTGATACAAGGCTTAGAGAAGCACACTAATTATTCGATTCAAGTATCGGCGTTCACAAGAGCCGGCGACGGCGTCGCCTCGACGCCTATTTACTGTCTTACCGAGGAGGATCTACCGGATATGCCAGCAGGTGTTAAGGCTGTTGCCAGTTCCGCTAATTCTGTCATCGTCTCCTGGCAGCCGCCATTGCATGCCAATGGCGTAATCACTTCGTACAATGTTCACATGCGGCCCGTAGGCCACGAGAGCAAAACATACCGACGTCCAGTATCACCTCATCAGACTAGTTATCAGGCAGAAAATCTTCAAAAGCGACAGCAGTACGAATTTAGCATAGCTGCAGAGACTTTAGTTGGCGAAGGACCTCAGACACCGCCAATAAAAATATCGCCATCCAACGAAGGTAGAATCAACTGATCAAATCTTTTCTTCGCATCATTACGTCTTTTATTTCAAGAGTTTTAATTTTTGTTTCTATACCAAATATAAAATCTGCTACTATGCTTATATAATTTTTCAGTGCGCGCAGCCATTTACTCATTTGGCAAGACTCTCGTTGTGCCCTGGAAACAGGACGTGACGTTACCCTGTCAAAGCGTCGGTAAACCAGAGCCAATAATAACCTGGAAACAATGGGGCCAATTAGTGAAACAATCAGCACGAGTGTCCAGACTACCAGACGGCTCTTTGCAGATAACAGATTTACATAGAGAGGATTCCGGGAATTATACATGTTTCGTGGAAAATGTTCACGGGTCCGATCAAATAACTCATCGAGTAACGGTACAAGGTAGAATCAAAATTAACCCAATTATCAGTAAGCTTAACGTGATGGAACAATCAAAATAGATTAACGCATTAATCGTCTCATACCGTCTCTCATTTTGTTACCAAACAGTTCCACCAGCGGCGCCACTACTGCACGCCACTAGCGCCACGACCAATTCGATAAACGTCCAATGGAAACATGGAGATGACGGCGGTTCGCCCATAAGAGGCTACATTTTACATTACAAGCGCGAATTTGGTGAATGGGAGGAGGTTAAGGTGTCCCATAAGATAAATAGTTTTTTATTGTCGCAACTATGGTGCGGCACCGACTATCAGGTTTACTTAACGGCTTACAATAGAATCGGTATGGGATCGCCAAGTGAAATCGTCAAAGCTACCACAGACGGTAGCAAACCGGAAGCGTCGCCATCTTCCGGAGAAAGATTCATCACGGTCAATATATCCTGGATCACTTTACACTTATACACATGGAACGACGGCGGTTGTCCCATAACGTATTTTGAATTGGAGTACAAAAAAATTGGCGAGGATCTGTGGACGCTTGTTTCTAATAATATTGAGGTACATCACTCTATCCATAGCCCGTTAGGCCTTTGCTACCCTTTTTCATTATGTCTTTTCATGTTCCTTCACCAGGTTCAAAAGACTTATACTCTCAACGAACTGCAACCTGGGAGTACCTATGAGATACGTATACGCGCACACAACAATGCAGGTTCTTCGGTTGCTGAATACAAAGTAACAACTCTGCAACCATACACCAGCACTACTGCACCTGCAATAGAAATAGATCACTATAAGCCCCATCATACCCCAATGTACTCTGACCTCAAGCTCATCGTTCCTCTCGCCTTAAGTTCATTCGCAGTGATTGCTGCAGCTGGTGCAATTTTTTACTGTTTCCGAAAACGTGAGTACATTTTTTTTCCAGGATCAAAGCATCAATATCTATAATCATCACTCTTCTACTTTTGTCTTAGGCCCCTTAATGGGTGACGTAGGAAATCTTCACGATGCTCAAACAGCGGCGGCACTTGATAACAAACAAAACATGGAACAACGAGAACAATACTACGCCACCGTAATGAAGCCACTTCGTTCTCCCATTCACGAGATGGCGACACTGGAAAGAATACCGGGTGAGATTGTATTTTGAATTTTTCTGCAACAATCAAGTGGTGATTATTGTCGGCATACACATTTTACGAAAATTTTTGGGCTTCTTACTGTTTTCAGAATATTCTGACGACATCTATCCGTACGCGACATTCCAACTGAAGGAAAGTGTACCGGCTGGTAATGAAAGCCGCTGCGACGCGGCGGCACCACTGCAGACCTTCGTTTATCACGACCCACGACTATCGGCCGCCGATACGTTGCAGCTGCGGGAGGTACAGTTGTCACTCGGAATTGCATTTTTGTTTTTTCACACATTCTCACAATTTTTTTCTTTTTTTGCCTCCCCTTTCGAGATAACTTATCACCGATCACGTAGCGAGTATGGCTTTACGTATTGATCCCATGTGCAATATTATTATGCATGTCACCTCACGGAAATCACAGTACAACAAATTTAAAATTTGAGGAATCGCACGAATTTCAATAATTCTTTTTATGCAAAATCAATCAGAGCACGTCTTTGCCCGTAATGGCGACAGTTTTCAAATGCACCGACGCTTGCCAGTCAATCGCGTCTTGTACGAGGGAGAAAGATTGCCAAATGTATTTATCCATATTGTATCTGAACAGATGAAACAAATTTACAGTTTATCAAACAATTATGAAAAAAAAATTAAATTCGCGTAAATCTCGCCTAGCCTTAACGTTCAAAATCGCCCAATCATGACGTTCAGACAGCCAAAATGTTTTTCAAAAACAAAAAGGAGTAAAAGCAAAACCCAAAAATTGAATTTTAAAAAACATATCCGTCTGCTGGTCCCCTCCTGCTTAGTTATACATATAAAAAAAATTCCGCAGCCATAGACAATTGCCAAAAGGATATATAATTATTCATTAACACACGTCATCCAATCAAATCAATTCCGTCTGATTGCAGTCGGATTGCAACCGGTACACTAAGGTGCGCGGAGGCCGTGCGTCCTCTGCGCCATTGTATAAAATCCACAAGCCAGGTAATCTGGGCAAATCCGAATCGGAGGAATACGACACGCATGGCTCGGACAGCGACACCGAACTGGGGACCAGCAGCAGAACCGAATCATCTAATCATCTCGTCGATTCGCACCATTCGGTCCCGGGCAACGATGCCCGTGTCCACAGTACGCCCAGTTCACACGTTACCGTATATATGATTAAAAAAAAACCTAGAATGAGAGGATAACAGAATTTTCGAAAAATCGAGGAACACCAGCCGTATCCTCTTTTTTGAAAATTTTGAAAAAAGCTAGGCGAGTCGCGCGACCAGTTCCTCTTTCCTTGTGTGAATAGGTAACGTTGAGGTCTCCTATTTTTTTATTTTTTTTTTTACAAAATTGGAATGCGCATGCTTTGAAAATTTTCCTATACATAATTTACAGCACCCCCTCTTATCAGTCATAAGATATACATGTCTCATGAATGATATACACGTATTTGCTTTCCTGTTGAATTCTTAGACTTCCTGTACCATGGACCAGAATCTAGCACGTCTACAGAATCCTCACCGATTTCTGAGAGAAAATCGTTTCCTCGACGAGGAGGATCCAAGTAAGTTTGATTTGATCGATTTTGAACTTGAAGAAAAAATAATTTTAATTCACTGTACGATATTAAATTTTGAATCGGCACTCAGCATCTTCCCAGCACAGAATCCTCTGAAGGTAAACGAATTCTAAGGATGTTACAGTTGGCGCGTTGTACCCGCGAGGAGACCAGGTCAGGGCTCGGGTCAGTCAATGGGTTTGGCAATCCCAAGCACCAGTCGAGCACTCACATCGTCAGTAGGGAGCAGGAGCGTGACGGATGCGGAAGTTTGTTCATCACCAAGGTGGACCCACCCTCAGGTTTCTCCGACACGATTGAGCTAAGAAAGACAGATTACGACCTGGACCGCGGCCACGGTGGGCACAGGAGATCGCAGGGCTTCGTGATCGCGGTGTAAATACTGGAAGACGTGAAGAGAAGGGAGAGAGGCGGAAGGACGAGGAAAAGAAAGAAAAAAATTATATCAGAGAAACGGGCGATCAGCCGATCTGACAGCTCGAAGGCGACGATGAAACATGAAGAATGTTTACGGTAACACAGTTCAATGGAAATTTGAAAACAAAAAGAAAGTATAAAGCGATAACTGAATGACGGAATTTTCTAAAAATTCCCCAAAAAAAAATTTAGTTCCGAAAGCGAACTAACGGTATTTGTTTGTCTCAGTGTGGGCCTGGCCTATTACTTCGCCCCGCCACTCATAGGCTAATAGTCGTAAAACATTGATGTTCAATAATCTCCGAATTTTTAGCCAAACGAATGGAACACCCGGTTGATATGTATTTTTGAATTTCTTTTTACACACCTGGACCATCTAACTCTTAATTATCTAAATGTGACTGTTTCACGACATACTTCATATGACTGTACTGTGGACCTATTGAACTGTACTTATCGTCATTCGTGTTAATTGAAAGTTGAAAATTGTGAATGGATTTGTAAATAGTCAGTAGTAACCAGTCATCGTGATGACTGTTGAATGGCAGACGTAAGCTTAAGGTTCGTTTCCATGTGCACGTTTCATCAAATTTTTTGTTAGCTCTAATTCATGCAACGAACCCAGCCAGCCAATCAGCTGTTCGATGTACATTGATGAATTTTGAGACTGACGGTTACGTCAATTTACATCTGGCTGCCGATTGGTCGAGTCCGTTGAATCTATTGAAGCTAGCGAAAAATTTGGTAGAACGCAGTTCAGTCTTGACGTAAAAGAATCGCGAACGTGAAAATGAGCCTTTATAGTAAATATACTGTAAGAAGGGTGATAGACGAGGAGAAACGGTGGATATAGGGTGTCATAAGAGTAACGAGACTTGAAAAAAAACCTGTTTGTTGTAATTGATGTAAAATGCTATACACTAACGATCCAGCGATCCTAAGGGAAAAAATCCGCCAATCTAGATCCGTGGATACCACGTGATCGTCTACGTCCTCCGTTCGAATAATCGAATTTAGTCAATAAGAGCGCGAACACTACCACACTTAAAAAAAAACGATTCAGTTATTTTCTTAACTTGATCGTACGTTTTTCAAATGTCCTGGGCAAATGAGAAGAACCAAGTATCACGAAGTATAACAGTAAACAAAAAAAAAACTCGCCAATCAATTTTGCCCGACCGATTAATTGTATAATGAATTATTTGCGCGACGACGGTAATTTCGAAGGATGAAAGGACAAACGGAGAGTTGAGAGGAAAGAAGAGAGAAACGTTATTTATCTTGCGTTTTAGACTATATTAGATTGTTTATATTGCACTTACTTTATAAAATATAAAATAATCGTTCCAATTTCAATCTTTCCCATACACTGTACCTTATTTCATTACGTCATCGAGCGGTTACGACACATGCGTTATTTATTTTATTACACCTGAGAAATACGTTTTCTTAAGAAATTCACACTCTTCGATGTTTAATCCACTAAATGTGACAAAGATGGCGCTACGTGTTCTGTCCAGCAAGTGTTGTCCCTCAAGCGGTAAAATTCTGAACTCCACAGCAAGATTATAATTGTAACGTGTCCTAACAATGATAAAAACGTGTAGTAACTGAAAGAGATTTCAAAAAGCATCCACAAGATGGAGATACACAAGATGTCGGCAATATTCTTAAGATTCCTTTAAATCAATGTGATAATGTGCATGGGAAATTAATCGCAAATAAATATCTTATGGAAACGAAGAATTCGCCCTATCAATGAAGTATGCATTGGCCCACCCACAAAATGTCGCGACTGTTTGAAATTTACCAATTTCCCTTGCTTCCTATAAAAATCCCATAGAGGAGGTTCTATCAGATCCAAAACCACAAGGGGTGCTAACAAAAATTAGCACAATTTTGAAAAAAAACCTGGCCTTAGCAAAACTCCATATTTCTATTCCTTTAAAAAAAAAATGCTGAAAAATAAATTCCGTATATCCACGAGTACACCAATGACGTACCAGAATCGATCCTGTCAACCCGTTCCCCTTCGAATGCGCATCCCCACCACACATTCTCGGAATTCTCAAGGGATGCTGTCAATTCCGAGAGAAATATTCGTGGAATCGAGTGTTTCCGTTGGCCATTCGTGGCGTAGAGAATCTTTTATTTTTCAAACTTCAGTTCGCTCCACCGCGCATAGGTGCTCCAACATCTACAGGGCGATACAAGAAGAGCATGCGCCGTGTTGCCAGGCTGGACCCTGTGTACTATGAGTGGTGGTGTGTACGGTGGTGGTAAGACACATTCCCAATACGTACCGTTTGTTTTTATGATACCAAGTAAAGTCCAAAGAGAAAAAACTAGAATCCCCCATGACAAGTAATTAACGCACGTTAATAAGCCAATAAATTTTCCCTAGACGAGGTCGGAGCTATTATCTTCGACATTGGCCACCAAAGCCTGCGCGTCGGATATGGCGGTGAGGATGCACCAAAGGCCGAAATACCAACGAGCCTCGGCGTCTGGGAAGATCCGAATGACAGTATTGACAGCAGCCAGCAAACTGTCAAGAAGCAATACAACATTGACGTCACTGCCATACAATTTCGTAAAAAAGGTAAACAATAACATTACACCCAATAACTATATATATATATATATAATTATCAATGATCCATAAAAGACAGTCATCAGATTTTTGACAGCTGTCAATCCTTTCATAGAGTTCTTGTTTCTTCTCTCTCAGACATGGAGATAGTCAGTCTGATGAAGGACGGAATGATCGACGACTGGGACATGTTTGAACGTCTTGCCGAGTACACGTACAAGCAGCGGCTCCACGCTCTGCCAGAACATCATCCGATCCTCTTGACGGAATGTCCATGGAATACAAGACAGAAGCGTGAAAGACTCCTGGAGATGATGTTCGAGAAGTTCAACGTGCCAGCAATGTACATATGCAAGAACGCCGTCCTAGCAGCTTACGCGAATGGCCGCTCAACGGCGATGGTCGTCGACAGTGGCGCCACTCACACCAGCGCCGTTCCGGTTCACGACGGCTACGTCATCACTCAAGGAATTGTCAAGAGTCCTCTGGGCGGTGACTTCATAACGATGCAGTGTCGTCAGTTCCTGGAGGAAAAGGGCATCGAGTTGGTTCCAGCCTGCCTAGTGGCTAGTAAAGGTAGGTAGGACCTGGTCCGGTCTGACATAACCTGAAATAACAATTATTTCTATCCTACTTAAGACGTGGTGAGAGAACGTGAACCTCCAAGGTGGATCCGAAGACCTGGTCCAGAGCCGACTTCTTCATGGCTGACCTATATGGTGCGTGAACTACTGCAGGACTATCAGATGAATTGCCTTCAAGTCTCGGATGGTCCATACGATGAAGACATAGCTGCCGCTTTGCCAACGAAGCGTTATGAGTTTCCTACGGGATACAACGATGAATTTGGATCGATACGACTGATGATTCCTGAGGCACTTTTTGATCCCAGTAACGTTAAAGGTGTCGGCGCCAGCATCCTTGGGGTCGGTCCATTGGTCACCACCAGTGTCGGTATGTGCGACATGGACATAAGACCGGTAAGTCGTACAGAGGAAGGACACGGAAGGACTCAGAATTTTTTAGACAGATGAAAATAAATATTAAATTTTTTTTTTAGAGTCTCTACGGAAGCGTCGTTGTTACCGGCGGAAATTCCTGTCTTCAAGGATTCAGTGACCGTCTTAACAGAGACTTAGCTAGTAAAACACCCCCGGTAATTATCATCGTAATTTTAATAAGGGTCAGTGGGTTACGTTTGTTGATACCATTATTAATATAGGGATTGTTGATTGCAGAGTATGAGACTGAAGATTATTAGTGCCAATAGCTCCAGCGAGAGGCGTTACGGTGCCTGGATCGGTGGCTCCATTTTGAGTTCACTTGGATCGTTTCAGCAAATGTGGTTGTCGCGACAGGAATACGAGGAATCAGGAAAAATGATTCTGGATCGATGCGCTTAAGGTAATTCTTTTTTTTGGCAATTCTACGAAGAGTTCGAGCCTAAATGCATAAGAAATTTTTTTTACATGAATTTGGAAAAAAAGCAAAAATATCAAAGCGCTGATGCATTTATAGAATTTTTTGCAGTTTTTTAAGGGGAATTTTAACCCAGTGCGCTTTGTACATGTAAAAGGTTTATCTTGCGATATTTCTAAGGTATTTTAAACAAAATCGAAATGACAAAAAGCAATGTGATGCGACGGGTGATAGTTAATTCGTTTGAAATTTTTTATTGAATTTCAAAACGTGATACGAAAATTGACCTATGTGAAATTCATGAATCTAGGCTTAAAATGTGTTTCGATAAAAAAAGAAAATGTTGAAAGAATTTATTCTAAATAACGTTGTAGAGAATTTTCAATTTTTGTAAATACAATGGCCGATCTATGCGTAAGAAAGTTCCTACAATTTTCGAAATAATCAATGGATTCTGAAAGTCGATAAATTTATTTAGCGCTTTTGCGATTTTTTTATCGATCGAATTTTTTCTAATTGATACTTTTTACGGGTTATTTTCTCTTTCTTTACTAATAGTCGCATATGCATACATATATGATATATGTATACGTAACCAGCCAATAATCAACAGTATTCCAAAAATTTAATCGTCCGTAGATTTAATGTAAATCACGAATAAAATAAATTTTAAAAAATTTTAACTAGCTATTAAGCGATTTCAATCAAATTACTGTTTATCATTGGTTCTAATAATTCATAACATTATTAGCCAATTCGTTGTAATCGCAGATACAAATTTTGATTTATTGTTAAAAAATACAAATATCCACATTTCCATAAGCAATACATATATTCGTAGTTTACGTAGAATTAATAAGCAATAAATAAAAATACGTTGAGTTACGCTAACTTGATAGGTTGATTATAATTATAAAAAATCACATAAATTTTATCCAAAGATCCTCAATCATTGTTTTGTGACGTGATTTTTCGAATCACAGCCAGAAGTCGATCCCGGCTACCGATTCAGATAACGGTCTTGCTTTTTGGTTCCTTTCGGATCGCCACCCTGCTCGGAAGCTGCGCTCTCGTGTTGATTCGTATAGTTATGTCAATGCTGTCGGAAGATTTCGTATTGTTTATTTGAGGTCGAGGTGCTCGAATCTGCCGTGGGGATTCGCTAAGGAACGCTCTCGATTTGGTTTAAAGGGACGAATCGAGGGAAAGGGAAGAGTTATCGGCTATAAGGATCTCGACCAATCAGAATTATTAGTTCTCGAATTTGGCTATTTTGTCTAAGCAGTCTGTCTCGGGGCACCGACCGAGGTGTCACGGACTGCCTCGCGCTCCCGTGCAGTCTGTTTATAGTTTTTCTACCCATGTTTCGATACAGTGTAGCAAGTTCTCGTTCGTGTAGTTCTCGCGATATCCAGGAAATTCTATGAATTTTCTGTAAGTGTTCCGGAAGTGCAGTGTCGTGCCCCAGTGCAGTGCCCACCCGAGTGTCTCCTGGATGCAGTTCTCGGCCTTTCCGGATCAGCCGCACCAGCTCCGGTGAGCACTCCCAATTTATTAATTGGTGGAGGGATTTCGATTTTACACCTCCGATTCGTTCTGCTAAGTTCTCGATCCGTTGCTCTCTATATCCCGGACTATTTGCCTGACTCTTACTCCGACCCTCTCGAACTCGACCCAGCAGCCTGAGCGGCCGCGCATTTCCGTAATCGTTCACTGCGCTCGTGCATCAATTTGCATTTGCTGATTTTACGCGTCCCCAAAATTGGCTGGCACCGGCCTGGCTTTCGATTGCATGAGCGAAGGGTGGACAGCCGAAGTTAACGTAGGTTAGTTCTCGGAATTTTCATTATCGGCGTCAAGTTAAAAAAATACATTACTTTTGTATCCCTAAAACAATTTCGATCGCATCAATAAAATATTTATAATAATGCAATTCAAAGGCAGATAGCATATAACAAGTTAAACAATACGTTGCTATTGCATCAATTATATCAATGGAATTATGAATCGAATAAAAAGAATACATATATCCATATCATTAATCAGACTCCCACAATTTCACAAACCAGACAACAATTCGTATGACTTGAAGTTGCAAGCCAAAGTAGTAGCAAAAGATGTCAATAAAATAAAAATCGAAAATCAATTATGACATTTGACATAAAAATCGAGTTGACACTTCGCCATTTTATGACCTCACAAAAAGAAATAACCAGACGTCAAATCCTTTGGCCGTATAAAATTTAGTTACTAAAAAATTATAAAATAAAATGGACGACTCGGAAAACGAGAAAAAGAAAATGTGGAAAGTTACAGTGGAGAAGATGCGCGAAAGACTTAAGAGCCACATTGACGAATACACATTCGAAGGCATAAGAGAGGATAAACTGTATCACGGTCTAAGACTATCAACGTCTGTGACAATGTTGGGAAAATATATAGATATATGTTACTGCAGTGAATCACAGGTATAATAATAACGAGCAACACTTAGCAATAAGGAAAATCAATCGCGCACCGATTGCGAAACTTGGTCCATCCGCCCATTAATGGAAAATCATTTAAAAAATCAGTACTGAGCGTCATTCGATGACTGTAGGAATATTTAGTATTGGAGCCACTGCAAGCAGTGTACAGGTATTCGATGCAAGGTAGACCAATTCTGCCATCTTATACGCTGAGTAGCACAATGGGCTTCACGAAGATGATCTGGTGTGACGTAGCAAGATCATTAGCCTGTTACTCGACGCACGATGATCTCCTCTGGATCTTGACAGGAACCTTCGTGCTGTATCAAATAGTGAGAAACGAATTTCGCATTGAGAATTTGGCATACGAGCCACTTACGAACGAGCTAATTGTCATTGGAGAGACTAAAGTCACGGTAATTATTTATTAGGATGGCACAATTTTTGGGATTAACTTGATTGAAAGAAAAAAAATTGATCGATTTCACAGAGATATAGTTTGGATCACAAAGAGCAGACTCTCAATTCGTGGAAAACAATGTGTTACGTTGACAGCGAACTTGGTCCATTATGGAAGATCGCATGTTCATCTTTAATTCCGCAAAAGACATGTATGACGTTAGAATTAACTAGTTCGTTTAATGATCGTTAATAGGCACTTGAGAAATGTTTGATTGGAACTTATCGTATAGCACTGTTAAGAATGGCAGCTTCGTATACGACAACTCTGTATGTCTGTCCGTTGGAGTCTGGTAAAGATAAAGAAGACGGAGCGCCGACCGCTTTCCTTCAAAGACGCAGTAACGCAGCGGAAGCCGCAATTACCGGATTGTTCTTTCACTTAACGTGTCATTGGATCATAACGGGGGACCAGGCTGGAAACGGTTGAAAAATAAGAATTGGATATGCGTGGAATTGCGTAGTAGAGACAATGAATTAATTAAGGGAATTGCAATGAACAGTTACTGGCTGGAATCTCCAATTAGAATGCATGATGTACTGCGAGGCTGCACACCATGGGCAGGTGCGTGGAATTGCGGCGCATCCTTCGATATGCGGCTTCGTAACGTATGCGGACGACGACGTCTTTCAAGTCTGGAGTTGTAACTTCCGAGACAAGGTGAGACTAAAATAAATGTAATTGCAGTCGCGAAATTCCGTTTTGGTGTTGGAATTGTTCGACGATAATATATTGCAGATTGAAAGATTCACGAATTTCGGAGAAATACGTGGAGTTGCACTTAACGAATCTGCAGCTGCAATTGCCACTCTTGGTTCAAAATTGAATTGTTTCAGTATGCATCAACTGTATATCTTCTATACGCCGCTCACGTAAGAACTTCATATTCTTAGCAGCTGACTATTTTGCGAATTCAATTATTCTGAATAGTCATGTAAATCCTTTCGCAATAACGGAATTGCTTATTATAATCTTATAGTCATTTCGCGACTATTTTGCAATCAACGACGCATCCAACGCTTCCAAAGAGAATAGTTGCGTGCACCTATGATAACATTATCCGAATATTATCGTCGCCTGCCGGAAAACAAATTAACGTGCAAATTTTGCCAGAGACACTCCAAGTTATTTCTACGGCCTACAGCTACACCACGGGTAAATAATTAAAATTAATCGCACGTACATCATTAACTTGATCATCTGTTTGATTTAATTATAATCAGAGAGGCTTTACACCATCATTTTGAAAACCGGTGAAATTCTCGTCAGTAGCTCCAAAACGTATCCAATGACATTCAGGTGAACACGTAACAAAAACTAATGATAAAATCATTTTCAATCCTATCAATCATTATTTGATTAATATTCAGCTGGCATTGAATTATTTTACTTTAGATACGTATGGATAGATAGCGGTCCAGCAATCAGTTGCATTGTTGCTTACGAGCATTACGAAGAAATTCGTGACTTTGATTTGAAACCTCAAAGTAATAAAATCATTTTCTATATTTTCTATATAAGAATGATAAGTTCCATTGTAACTTTTTATCTCTTATTATACAGAACCACGCGTGATTCACGATATTTGCACACTAATTATTGTTGGCAGAGTCGATGGCTCTTTGGTAGTAATTGATAACACTGGAAAGCACGATAGCACATATAGAGTATGGACCACGAAATCAAATGATTATGATAAGAGTTCAATAAATCATTATCAGTTAATAATACTCTGTACAGGCTCATGATGGTCCGGTAATAAAATTATGGTCGTCTGTGTCATCACGACATATCATATCAGTAGGTACTGACAGATGTGTCAAAATATGGCACGTGTTCCCTGACATTTCACAACCATTGGCAGTGGCATCCAGTGTATATTATACAATACCAATTACAAACGTGGTATCGATGGGGTAAAGTTACATATAAAGAAATTATTTAAAACAAGTTAGACAAGAATTTAATTATTTAAAACAATTGAAAGGAAGTTACTTGAAAATAACTGTATATCATTCTTCTAGAAATATTGTATGCATGGTAAGCAGCACTGTCAGACTTAAAACGCACCAGCTATTGATGTATGATTTGACGGAAAGAAGTAAGAAATTCTTTAAAATTGACATATTTTTCATATAAAAATTTAATGGATATCAATAGTCAGATTGGAGCATCATTCGTTGAAGGATCACACGAAATTGATAATGGCTATTTCCTCTTTGGAATCGCTACAGATATGTGCTACCTCGTCAATGGACAATTCCATTAGAATTTGGGATAATCAGAATAATCTTTTAAAAGTCTAAGTAGTTTCAATTGTTGTACGGAATAGAATTTATAAGTAACAACTGAGTACTTGCTATTTATGCTCTCAGATATTGGAAATAAATACAAAGGCATATACTATGACGTTCTCTTCACTTCGTGGTGATATAGTCTTTGGTGCTACTCGTCATCTTTACAAAATTCCCTATGAAAATTGTAAGATACACATTTAACGGAATGGAATATGGTCATGGCATGTTTAAAAATTAAAAAAAATTTTGATCCGTTTCTTTTACACAACGATTAGATCTCTCTCCAAAATTTCGAGCACGAATAATTATCAACGAAATTCCTGAAGATCCTGAAGAGGAACCGCTGGAAGAAAATATAGAGTACAGAATTTATGACAACGAGGTAAATCGTGCATTGGCTTTGCATCCCGTGAGCAGCACACCTTTGGGATCATTAGATGTTAAGAAGGGTGACGTGCCAAGATTGGATTTAATGATTCAAGAACATATGTGTGATCAATTTCGACATAGAGATGAGGGTATACTTTTCAGAAAAATCACTTTTATATTGTTATAATAGTAAGGATAATTATGTGGTGTCAATTGATGCAAATTTTCCTTTTCTTATTAGATATTATATCGATAGCTCAAGGATTAATTAAGAGGAGTAAATTAATATTGAGTAAGGCACAAATGAATAGGGCCATGTGGGAAAAATATGTTGCTGACTTGTTGGAAACTTCCATGACTTCCAGTAAGGATGTGACGCCACATAATATTTGGGAATTCATGAAGAAACAATCCAACGTTAAAAAGTATCACTCAAAACCCGGAATATTTCGAATGTTATACGGTAGGCTGTTTATGCTGTATAAGAGTAGTGTTAACTTATTGTTTTACTCAAATAATTATATATTGTTGATAGGTTATAGCATGGAAAGATTTTCTGAATATTCAGAACGTATACCGGATAATGTGGAACATTCCAAAATACCTTTATTCGGATTTTTACCGAATTCCATAGTGTACACAAACGTTGGAGAAAAAGTTATGAAACCAACGAAATCTGTTGAGATTGTAAAGAAGAAAATAAAATATGAATATCCTCCAGATTTTTTGGTACTGTTTAAAAATATGTACTTAAGAGAATACAATAATAATGTTTGTAATCTATTTCACTGCAGGCATCGCTCGTGAAAGATAAAGAATCAAATGAAAGTATCGTTCCATTAACACTTTCGCAGTTGGTAGAATTTGGAGAAAATCTGGCAAGCATGACTGCAATATAGAAGATTATAAGATTCCATAAAAGTATTATTTTATTATATATATCATTGACTTATAAAAATTCAATCTTTTTGACAATCCTTGATGCAGCTTATAAATGTAATAACTGTACATAGTATAATAACTCGTTCCATTAAAACCATATACACCCAGGCAAACTTAGTATAGTCAAAAGTTAAAGACATGAATCTAACATTGCTCATATACACTAAATTACGTAACCCTAAAATCATTCGTCTTCTTGTATACACTTTTCAACCAATTCACGTAAATTAGGATTTTCCATGGCAGCAGCTATACGCTCTTTGTCATTAATCTGTTTATTAACTAGAATTGAAACGAGCTTAATGCCATGGTAATAAATAATGAATAAATTAATGACATAGTACTCACTTTCCTCTTCCGTTGAATGGGCACCTTCCTTGATGTATATATCCAATTTAAATAATGCTAGCAATTGACGTTCTAGCTTAACTCTTATACACAAACCAATAAGTGTAGCGAGAGAACAATGAGGAACCGTAGGGTTGAATTCTACTCGAATTACCGATACTCCTTTTGCAGTAGCCTCGCATACATTCACACAATCCTCGTAAACCACATCCAATTCCTCCAAAGTCTGAGGCTTCTCAGGATCTTTGATCGTCCGAAGCAGATCTGAAAAGTGACAATGAGACAAGAACTTAAACAATATGCAAGTGCGTACAACCTCAAACTTTGAACGACATTGCGTCTACAAACTAACGAACCACTATAAAGCTAATATTTATTTAATGGAAAATCTGGCATTTACCATAAACGGATTCTTTGAGTTCAGTCTCATCTTTCAGTATCAGTGTACTCTGATTTTTAACCCTTAACAGTTCCTCTGGTGTGCTCATAACTCCGTCGGGCAATATACCATCTTTTATTTTCCCACCGATAGATAATTTCCGAAAGAACGATAACATCTTTATCCCAATAACATTAATAAACAAGCTGCGCCAACATATCGATACAAAATTGGTATTACGTAAGGTTAGGTCAATAACACGACCTAGCGTACACACACTATGCTAGTAACAGAAACTGACTATGATTAATGCTTTCTAAAACAACAGCATTGTGCACGATATGTTAGACAGCACTCAAACAAATATACACCCATTACTACTGAATTAAAAAATATCACAAGCAGAGTCTAACTCATAATTTTCGATGAAAACCCGTAAATAGCATTCGTGAGATCAAGAACTTTGAAATTTCAAAATCTTCCGCCCCTACAACGTCTTAAGTATACATCTCGACGATATTAAAAATTCGTTAAATTCATTGCCAAAAGTGAAGACTCTGAAAACACATACAAATTCTTATATCCATATCCCTAGCCACAATCCTCAAGCCGAATCCATAGCATTTAACAATATGAGACCACAGCCGCAAGCTCTTGTTTCCGGTAGCAAAAGCAATACCGGCAAAATTCCTCTAAACCTTCCGCAGATGTCGCCCCAATTTCTATTAAATAAGCTCCCAGCAGATGTCGCTCCTGACGCTCTACAGTCAAGGGTGGATAAAAATACGTGGCAGAACACGAGCATGCGCGAGTCAAATCGCGCGACACTGCCGCGTCGAGTATTAGGTGGTCGGAGGAATAAAAGAAGTTGCAAGAGAGGAGAAGGAGAAGGTTGTGTAGCTGGAAAAGGTAGCAGCGAGGGTGCAGGGGGGTGCGAAAAAGGATAAAACTAGATACCGTCTCTACGAGCGTGCGTGAGAAGCCGCAGCCATAAGTATAAGGAGAGAGAGAGAGAGAGAGAGATAGAGTGAGAGGGTGAAGGACCGATAAAGAGATTGAAACAGAGAGAAGCCGAGCCAAAGAAAGATGGAGACAAAGAAACGAGGATAGACTCAAAGTCGTCGGAGGGTGTGCGTGCGTGCGCGTGTTTCGCTGTGTCTCGTGAGAGGATCGGGTTTACTCGTGGCTGCGATTACGTTACTCCTCGGGCTCCACCGTGCCGCTCGGAAGGCAGTGTTGTTTGCGAGTAGCAGACAGCGGCCGGCGCCCCCCGGTGTGTCTAGGCTTTTTATGACTGTCGGTGATTGACAGTAGGTGACTATCGGGCGGGCCGAGGACCGCCCTTATCGAATAATAAAGGGCTTGGTGTACCCGGAGATATTATTCGCGAGAGAAGGAGAGAAAAGAGTTGATTGTCATCATCTACCGCAAACATTGACTGGCTCTGGACACCTACAGGGGTCTGCACCATCGCCATCCTCAAGGACATCCTCGTCAAGTCGAGAATTCTCTTCCAGATTCTCGCGGTGATCGCGTACGCGACAGGATCGGCGATTTCGTCTAGGGACGCGCAACGAAAATACGCGAAGTTTTCCGACTGTCCAGAGTTCTGGAGGAATCCGTGGGATACGGGAGAAAAAATCCCGCATGCGGAACCGTGGGTGGTAGTACAAACGGAATATAATATCGCGAGTAAGTACGACCAATCGGGATTCAGGTATTATCTGTTTATTTCATTTTTTTTGTTCTTCGAGGCAAGAAATATTTAATCGAGAATCATCCGTAACGCGTGTACTGGTATTTGATATCGATAGCTCGCGATGGCACGATAGAAATTCGCAACGGCCATTCGGTATTTTTTAAAATACATCTCGACCACGACTCTCTTTTCATCCTTTCTGCATATCTGAATTTTCGTGGGAATTCATCGATATCACCCCCCCACCAGTGCTGCCAGCTTTGCGGATACACTTCTGTGAGTAGGATGTGTACCACTACCATAGCACTATAGTACTATCACTACTAGCAAATACCAAGCACTGCCATGCTATCAAGAGATTTTGGACTAATTATTGCTTAATAAAAACGTAATAAATTCCAATGATAAAAATGTTTTTCTTTGCGCCTATTCCGCACAGCACGTTTAGTTCCCTCTCACCCGAGACACTATCCTCGAATATGTATTTCTCTACTGACTTTCATCGTTTTATTCATTTTCCTTCCTTGTCTAGGCCAGTATCCATTATTTAAAAAAAATGTAGTACAGTCAGTTTGACGCACAATACGCAATGCTTGCAGCCACCCCTGTTCCTGCCCCTGGTCCTAGCACATGCGCCTTTGCTTCAGGCACAGCCGAACAGACTAACCTTAGGCACAGCCTTCAGCCTGATACTAGTGCGCGCCACTAGTGCTGGCTGCCAACCTTTTCCATTCGCATATAGCCCACCTTCTCAACCTTCCCAACCTACTCAACCTACTCTTCATCCTTCCGACCTAGCCAGACCTCTCATCGCCCTGCTAACCTCTACGTCCTTATACCGATCAATACTCACCACTACCATCACTGGCTAGGGGCTTTCCTGGCTGTCAGTCATACGCGACACCCTTACGCATACACCCTTGGATCATTTACTGTCCGCCTGTGTACGCACGCATGCTTACGCACTCGCCTTACTATTCCCAAGTACCTATCTGGACGCACTCCAGTCTTTAGCATAACCTTTGAAATTAGGGCGCTTTATTGTAGCGTTTATAAAATTATCCAACTTTTATAACGGTTATTTGTCCCTTGTATCTGACATTCGTGATAACAATTGTTTTCATAATTCCTTAAGGGCGATATTCATCCTGCTTATCCCAAGGTCGGGTTTGGAATGAAATATCTGACTTTCTTTTACGTCAAATTGACTTTTTTTAGGTTCTTTATTCAGGTACTCTGCTCCAGATGGTAGTTACTTTTTGCTCTTTATTTTTCTTTTTTGTTTAAACGCGATTCGTTATCTCGTTGGGTAAATAGATCTGTAATATCCCAACGGGGTTAAAGAATTACATCTCGCGCGTGTAATAAGGTGCGTTTGATGTGTATAGTAATACATTTAGGAAGACTAAGAAAATGAGGTTGCTGGGTGTGAACGATGGATGAAAACAAAGGGGACGATAGGTAATGTCATACAGGGAATTGGTTTGGCCAAGCTGAACATTCCTAAGATTGAATTTCTGGTGTAAAGGGCCCTTGAGAAATATGTTGAGAACCGATTGACACGGCCCTGTTCGATTTCCGATGTCACCTTTTGTTGACCAATCCGGTAGAAGATGCATTACTGGATAACAATGACTTCGAGAGAACCCATTCGTCCTGTTATAAAATTTATACTACATTGCTCCACCAATGGCTTCTACGTGTCTAGGGACTCTTACCCTATCCTCTGTCCTAGTAAATTAAAAAGAACCTCTATCAGGAGTTTAAAAATAAATCTTTCGAATGGGACAACGAAATTAGGTCGAAGTGAAAAAAATTCTTTGCGAATTAAAGAATCTGGAGCAGTCTGCTTATACGATTGAGTAAATCGGATAGTTTTTCTTTTATTCACTGTCTTCCATAATAGCGTCATTGTCTCCTTGTTTATTTCTACAAATTTAACTCAAACGTCATTACGTTTTCAGCACTGACTTTAAATTTGTAAATTGTGTCTTTTCGCGTTTTGGTTAACGGGCTCTTTTCATTAATGGTTTATAGGTTAGATTTCGCTTGTTTATTTTTTATTACAATGGACTATTTGTCACTGGAAGGATAATTCGAATAACAGACTGAGATCGAAAAAAGAACATTTTATTTTTATTAGAAATACTCTATACCTTGCTATGGATATTGCTTACGTTACTCAGACTGCTGGATATAACGCTATCTGAAGGAAAAGAAAATTATATCAGAGTACCGTAGGCGCCACTTTGGCGCCTTGTATTCTTGACGGAGAAAAAATTTCCTAGATCGACGTTACGTCGTTGACGATGCTGCTATTTGTTTTTTAAATTACCCTTTTTCTTCCATCAATCTCAAAAATTATGTCAGGGGCATGTTTACAAATTTTCAATTTTTATTATGTAGTCAACGACTTAACTTTGCTTTATTTTATTTTAATAACCTTTGCTTTGCCGTTTTTTTCCCGATTTTCTTGAATAAAACAGACATTCTCTTTGTGCCTTATATTGTCAGAAGGAATTACCGACCGATTTCCACTCTGACACAGATTCGCCAAGTCCCATCCACGTAACAAGCCGAACAACGCTGCCAACCAAAATGACTATCTACGGTTTTATTTATAAACGACTGACAGGACAGTGAAAGATTAGGTGATTACGGGCAACGTAACGGGTGATCGTAATGCAAGTACCAAAGAAGAAGTAGGCGGAATTACGTCGACACAACTAAGTAGGAGGAGCTATCGATTACTAAAATTAATTCCATCGCTGTGTAGAAAATCTAATTGTTAATTTTCGGATATGCGTTAATACTTGCCTCTCCCCAAGCCCAAGGCAGCACACAGTAACAGGGTTACCAACATTAACAAAGTTACTGGAGTTACCAAAGTCAACAAAAGTACAGGCAAAGTGCTCCAGGCGAAAAGTATCTCCAGCCTTACTTACCTGTCGTATATCAGCTCGAGTACACCTCCCACTCTACCCACAATAATATCCAGGCTGCCATTTTAAAATCGAAATTCAGTAATTTCAAAAAAAAAATTACTACCTAATACTACAGTCCCCCGAGGACCAGATTGTCCTCGGTCCAGAATGGGATGTTCCATTTTTCTCTTGTTTTTTTATTTATCCCACATCCTATTTTTCATCCGCTCCTGTACGCGGCGTGTCTCTATTCCTTGTAGACGTGAGCGCTCAGCCGCTCTCGATTTAGATTTCCAATTGCACGGAAGAAAATACCGAGCGTGTCAGCTCTTTACCTAGTAGGTTATAGGTTGGAGGTTGTAGGTTGTACCTACGGCCTTGCGATCGTTAAATTCGATCGGTAATCGTGAACTGCAGCAGATGCCGTTTTTTTACCTGCGACGAAGATTTACCCAAGATCATTTAAGACTAGATCGGTACAGGTCAGGTTGGGTTATCGTAAAAGGATAATCGTCTCGCGTGAAATCCGTTTTATAGGACCTTTTAGATTACCCAAAAAGCAAAAATGGTAATGGGAATTCTCCTTGATCCTTTACAGGTACCGACCTACTTTTTCTCAGTTTAATCTTTTTTTTTTTTTTAAATCTCTAATCCCTATGACATTCGTGTAAACTTATTATCTACCACTCGAGATGTAAAAATTCTAAAAATTATCTCCGTTTGCTGGAGTAAACGGATATAACTATCCTACTTCGAACTCGAAATTCGAAACCTGGAAATTCGAAACTAGCAACTAGCAACTATTCGCACATAGGAACTATGAGATTCGCTTCACCACATTTCGCGTTGGTTGCACCGCTGCAACTGCTATGTGCGCTGCAACTGCATCGCGGAAAGGTCAGAGTATCGGGGTGCACAGAACGAATCCCATTTCGTTGTGAGTGCATATATATATACATATATTTATATATACAAATCCACCATATACCCAGCTGCATACCTATATAAAGACAAGCAGATAACACACATGTGACAATCATGGGAAAATCAATATCACGCTCGGACGTAATTTTGAATTATCAATAAAATACAGGTATATATATTGCGTACGGAATTTTAATTTTCACTTTTTTATTATTTCTTTAGACTAATATGCAATTCGTCTACGTATGTGCAGGTCTCGATGCATAATTTGAGTGATTTAGTTATATGATTTTTTCTTTCTTTTAATCGGAAAAATTGAAGCTACGAGTATTAATTTTACTGTACTTCTACATTATATTCTGATCCTTTTACTCTCCGTTTTTGTGACAAATGTCAAAAGCCTCTCGTGTCTCGATTGTCCGTCTCGTGCATTACGAAGGTCCAAACGTTCCTCGCGTGCGGAATTGGCACGTCAATTGCAACGCGGAATAGGAGTAAAATAAAATTGTATTTTATGTAAACAGCCATTTTTTAATTTTATTTTCACCAGAAATCAACATAGACAAATTTCTGATTTATACCGAAAATCACATTGGTGCACGTGTACATCTGGACGTATAGATCAATTTAAAGCGTCTACATGTATATGTATATCTATATATGCACATGCTATGTACGTATGCAGACACGTGCGCCGCGTCTCATGGAAATTTCAGAGTACGAAAAAAAAAACAACGTTTTTCACAGGATGCGATGCGAATTGCGCACCCCCTGACCTTCTCTGCCTTTTCTTCCTTCCGGCTTCTCATTTCCACCCCTACTGGATTACAGAAGAAAACTCCAAGGCGTCCCGACGCCCTATGACCCGATATTTTTTACAGGCACGACTCCCTCCCTTCCCACCCTCCCTCCCTTCATATCGCCGACAGTACCATACAAATTTCTCTGCTAATCATATTTTTATTTACTCTTGCTTTTTTTCTTTTCTTTTTTACTGTTTATACATATATTCAGTTCCTCTCTCTCTCTCTCTTCCGCCACGTGTACTAAATTTTCTTGTTGCAAAAAATCAAAGAAAAAAGAATACTAAAGAAAAAATTAATGCACTACGTAAAAAAACACCTCTTTGTACAGTGCACTCAATTCGTAATTTCGTCTTTCCGTTGAAATCTTTTTTTTTACGGAACTTTGAATGCATCTGGACGCATTCGTAACTGTGAGAGAACCAAAAAAAAATGTATCGCATTTTCGTACAGAGCGGTCACGTATGACGTGAAACGAGCGTGGAAACGCTGACGTTACAAAAATAGTTCAACCGTGACCGTCGCGGCCGATGATCGATCTCACCGTGGAATTATTAAGGTGGATACACAAGCGAGGCGCGCGAGTCTGTGGACAAGGCCGAAGACCAGAATGTCTTCTTGTCGCAACTTCAAACACGATTGCTGGCACAATCCATTTCATCCGGCGCGTAATATCCGTCGACGGAATTCCGCATTAATTCCGCATCCTCAAGATTTCTACATACATGAATATATGTCGGATAATTTTCGAATTCTCTCATTCGGAATTTTCGTTTCTTCGTGTTTCCTTCCGTCATTCAAATTTCCTTATGGACTATCTTACTAGTCGATTACTTTATTCTCTTTCTCTCTCCTCCATACCATTAATCCACTGCCGATATTTCCACTTGGCGAGTTACGGAACTACGGGAGCCATTGGCCTCGCACTTGTCGGGTTTCGGATCAAACGCGACCCCCACGTGTAGACTCGCCTTGACGATCGTAGGTCTGATAATTTTGCCTACGTCTGCTTTAAATAAAAATGTAGCCTAGTTATGTCGTTGTCGAAAAATGTGTTTTGGTTTTTTCAAAATTTTTTTCAATTCAACCGATATGCTCCGTGGCAATTTTTAAAATGGAGAAATTTGCTGGTTTACGTTAAAAAAATGGCTCTGCCTCGGCAAAGAAATGTTTCATATAGTATATCTATCTCGTCCAACCAAACCAGCCCGTGCACAACAATGCACAGGAATGCATGTCGATGCACAAAAGTGCAGGGAAATGCAGGATGGAAACGCAGCGGAATCTACAGCGATCTAGCGAAGGCAGGAGCTGCGATGCTCCTGTTACATACTCGCATGTGTGCCTCGGCCGGGCAATCGCCAGTAGAGCTCAGCCGCATGGATATTCTTGGCGTCGAGGCGGCCGCCACATGTAGGACACACTAGGCCAAACCGATACGGCGCGGCCTGCGACGACGACACGCATGTTCCACGAATTTGTGCGTACAACTTTTTGGATTACCTAACCGGCGGCCAATGCGGTGAGATTGCGATTTTTCATTCGAGTGATTTCATCGAGCAGAATTAAGATCGATATTCGAAAAAAAGCCAAAGTTTTTTCTATAGCGTTTTGAAATTTTTTACAATATTATTCAAAAGTATCAACCATTAATGGAGGACAATGGAGTCGACGAGGGTTAGATGTAAAAGATACTTGGATTAGAATAATACATCGTTACGTTCGTGGATGAATTTTTATAATTTAAGTAAAATACTAAAGACTCTTCCTAACAGGCCATTTTAATGAGTATTCATTATTTCAAGAGTAATTGTATCCTTATTGAACATATCGATCCGAACTTCATAATATTTCATTGGAGACTGTCGATAACGTTGGATTCTAGGTTAGGTCAGGTGGGGCTGGGTTGGCTCTAGGAAAAAGCCGATTTGGTTAGACGTGCTGAAAGGGGAAAATGAAAAAAAAAGTGACAGCTCTGAATGGTTGCGTGTATACGTGTACGCGTGTGTATGTTTTAAGTGAGTCTGACGCACGTGGAATTGGATAAAAAAAAAAATTGCCAAAGAGCGATCCTCTGACAATGCGTATCGGATCACGGTGACGGTAGGAAAAGTCAATCAGGATTTCCACTTTTCCAGTAACAATGACTAGCGGGACGTGTGCTGTATTCGATGGAAAAGAGGAAAGCAGGAATATTAAAAGGTTATCGAGGCTCGACCAATCTAAATAGTTCGTTAGACTGTATGATTGATCCATTTAAATTTTTTACGAAAAAATTGTCCAAAAAAATCTTATATGTATTCTGCAATCAATTTCCCTTGAATTGACAAGACATTCGTGCTAACTCTTGATCGTGTCTAATGATTAAGGATAGCATTTAATTATTTAACACACACGCGCATGCGCACACGTGCAATTAAGGTGGTTAAAATGAAAAAAGTAAAACACAAGGTTTGCGTAGTGAAAGAGGTTCTTGATGAGGCTGGAATGGCAGGGGTGGACTGAGCAGTGGATGAGCAGATGATTGGGGTGGGTGGGTGGCTGGGGGGGGGGCTACTGCCATTTGCAGGTATTGGATTAATTAAACGTTCTCTATCGGGTGTTCCTCGGCATATTGGATTTGCATCCTGATGTTCTAATTAGCCGTTGCCCCCATCGGCTACACCATTTCTAGCCCACTTGCGATAACTGTAAATTAAAAATATACTTTTCGAATTAGTAGGAAATTTTTTTTTCATTTTTTTGTGCCCTCCTTATTTTTTTTGACTGCCGTCAAAGCTTGCTGGTAACCGTCAGGGGCGGCGAGGGGATGGATTTATCAGTGACAGTATCGACCCCTTTATCGACGTTGTTCCAATTCGAATTTATTCAGCGCTGTCAATCGAACTTAACCTGACTTAACTATCACGCTTATCAGTGACATACTGTCAGCTGGGATTATCGCTAAATAGTATTTGGCGAATTTTATGGTTCAAACTCGGGTAAATTTTGACGGGGATTTTTTGACATAAAAGTTAAAAAAATTCGGATTAACGTTAAATTGAAAGAAAATGAAATACTTCATTCTCTTGGAAATTATTCTTCTTTACTATGATTTGTTGTTGTTTAGGTGTAATTAAAAGTTTCTTAATTGAGTCTATTGTGATAGTAATTGAGACATTATATTGATTACACAACACTCTAATTTTACAGCGAAGTGAAACTTACGTAGTCGCAATTTATAGTTGCGAAAAATTTTATTTAATCATAAGTATGTAACTGATCGATAAAAATAATAATATGAGGATTATTAATTAAAAAAAATGTAATGATTAAGCCACGTATAATCCACCCCTATGTATACCTAGGCGAAGGAATTACGGGTCAAAGGTCTCGCAAGGTTTCGATAGGTCATCCCCATTAATTCCCAAAAGGTCACGGCGCGTTAGGCGTTCTTGAATTTTTTTCAAAATTCTATAAATTCGTTCTAATCAAATTTTACAATCCCCATTGTACGATAGCACAGTATATTTTTTTTCTTTTTTTGTCCTTTCTTCTTGTGTCACCATTTGCATATTTTTCGTAACCATAATAACGACACGATTGCCTATCCCATAGACATTCGCCCGAAAGTTCCTACGAACTTATTACCGGACTTGCTTAAGCCGCCATATCTACCTCACGTGATGCATTAAAGCTCACGATATCAGATCCATGCTGATAAGCCAAAGTCCTGGAAAAAGGGCGTTCGATATTTTTTTTTTCGAATTAAAAGAGCAAAAGTAAATAAAAATAAGGACGAATAAGGGCAAAAAATCCGTCTGGTCGTTAACAATGAATGATACGAACGGAAGTGTATAATATATATTTATAAGAATTATGAAAAAGAATTTTCAGATTTTACCGTAATATTTTTTTTATTAATTAATTAAATTTGACCTTTTCTCTCTTTTTTGTCTCCCTTCAACTTAAGTGGTTCCATCACAATTCACGCAATCGCGACGTCACGTGCACACGCGATTATTTCGCAAATGTCAATAAAATCACGTCCGTTCTATGCGATTATGATTTAGCCTTCAGGAGGCAGCGTAAATAGTTTCTACCGAAATGCATTGTAGTAATATATCGTTAATGCACTGCTACCAGATAATGAGGAATTAATATTTGCACGGTTGGTACGAATTTGACTCAACAATTTGCTCATTTATGGATTCATGAAACACGAATGGTTTCCTATACAGATATATTAACGTCGTAACAGCAATGCCATCTGTTTACGCTTTGATGTCACCTCGAGTGCGTAATACGTTTTATGCACAATGGACACTGCACTTGCTAAAGTGCAATTGCACATATATATGCAGGCATAACGCGTTGGCGTAATTCTCCATTAGACATTCGACCTAAGCCCATTTAATTGGCTGTAAAACAGATAGAGATCTGACCCCTGCCACCCGAAATCCCCACCCTACCATATTTACCAAAATACGCGAGAAAAAAATCGAAAAGCATCTGTATATTGGTATTACTGGATTGGTGCCAGGGACGGAAATCAATAGTAGTGTTACCAGTGAATCGACACTCGAGTAGGACGAGAGGTAAAAAGAGACAAGGAGAGAAAATGAAATGGTGTCAACCAGAGAATCGAAGAGAAGAACGATGAAGAAAATACAAAACGTATGCCACTCCAGTAAAAAAAAAAATTATAAAACAGAGTTAAAATGACGAAAATAAAAAAAGTTTCTGTGACGAACTAATAAAAAATGAAATTCCAGTGCAATTCAGATTTGTTTCCTTTATTCTTTTTTTTTAACGATATACACGTCGGGCAACTGACAATAGGCAATTGGCAATAGGCAGTCAGAGGGCGTAATCTAAGATGATATACGCAACGCAATCCAGGAAGTGAAATAAAGTAATGTTCGTTTCCAGCAATTCTCCGTGTGAAACGATCCGCGTCTCGAGGGCAGACGAACACAGAAGCACACCGGGCGAGTTGGCCAGTAGCGTATTTGGCGAAGGTGGCGTAAGGGGGCGCCTAGAGTGGCGCCAGTCACCAAATCAATAGGATTTAGTCTGATTTTCTTACGGTCGACGCTCGGCCTATATAATGAACCGGGATGTCAGCTGACGAAGGGATGAGAAATAAGGGTTGCTGGGAGAACCAGTGACGCACCCTTTCTACTTTCTATAACTACCCTTAGCTGCATGTCAATAGGCACTACTAGGTACCTACATAGCCGTACGTCGAATGACAGTAGGAACGTCGGTAACGTCACTGACACCCCTTATACTTTCTTCCCGTCTTCTTGGTCGTATAAGCAGCTTCGAAGGCAGACCCAACCCTCGACCTCTGGATATCCTGGTATAGGAGCGCTAAAGCGTCTCCTCCCGCTGGGATAGCGTCCCGACGCCTCAGCGACGATGGCGCCGGCCGTACGCCTTCTAGCAGACGCCTCCATCCCCCTTGGCCGAGCAGCGCCCCCTTTGGTACCACCCCCGATCCTTTCTATCGTATACGGCCCTGTCCCACATACTTACTCCTCTTTTCCGTGTCTCTTGGAATCTCCCGACTGTATCTCGGGCTGACTAGACACTGGCTAGCATCCCTTACTGGCTGGCTGGTATATAGTGTTACTACTGAACATTGCTATCATGCGTGTTACGTGTATATATGTATATACTGGGTTATTCTATAAGGTATACATATACCGGGTGCACACCGAGAGAACTCAATGACTGTGCTTTTGTGCCCGTAAGGATGCTTCTGTTGCCTAATTTGTGTTGATATCGAAACACGAGATTGGTACCTGCCAGGGATTATTTGGGTTAATTGAACTGGACCCATTGGTATAAAGGATAATTTGGTGCTGCGGGTGAGTTAACGATTACAAGGAATTATTTTCGGCTGAGATTCTAATTAATTTATATTTAGCCATCGTCGGGAATTGCTTTTGGAGGGAGATTATAACAAAAAAATTTGAATTCGTGGATATTTGAAAATTATTACTCCTTTAACCATCTACCGTATCCGAGGAACGAGTCATGCGAAATTGCAAGCTTTGATTTATTCGCGTTCGCCGATTCGAGGAGTCGAGTTAGGTTAGGTTATTCCAATACTTGGAAACTGACCGTGACGAACGACCGGTTGTACGAATTTTTCGCGTGGAATAAAATTTCCTATGACTTACTTAATTTTCATTTTTTCTTTTACTTTACTTTTGGCACGTTGACGCTTTTCAGAATTTTATAATTCTTTCAAATTTTACACCCTCTAGTAATCCATAACGCATTTTCATTTATTCCAATACCTATTACACGTATCGACATTCGAATACCTGGTAACATGGACGGATACTCAAGTATTACCTCGCGTCTGATATCGGAATACCAGTTTCCCTGAAAATGCTGAAAAAAAAATTAAACAAGACTCAACGATTTATTTCGAGGCCAAAAAAAAGTTGTAGATATACGTGTGATAAAAAAAATTATTTAAAAAAAGTTCAACCCATTCGTTTTCCCCAGATACGTTCGGCCATTTTTTCTCACAGTCTGCTCCGTCCTTCCAGTTTAAATCGTTCCGAACGTCAGGCCTGCCAACCCTACGAATTATTCTAGCGCAAACTGACCGTTATTCGTATAAAACGCAGGGTTCACCATGTTGGCAGCACGTGATGGATGATAACACGGATTTCGAACGGAAATAACGTTTAGCATGATTATTCAGATTTGTCTCTTTAAGATGCAGCTTCCGTGTCACTTTTCATCCCGTAGAAAATATCCCAGCTTTAAGCCACAGTCGGACACGTCACGCAGACGTCTTGATAGAGACCTTTTATCGACATCAGAAGCAAAGACGCTTTAACGTAAATCTCATATCATCTTACAACAGACTGAACATCCTTTTTCTTAAGACCGTTATAGGCGAATACAATACAGGTACACTTACTTCGCCATAGAACAATAAAACATTATAGACACGTAACCGTATAGCTTGTACCATATATTTTTCCATTCTTTCCTTTTATTATCGTTTTTACCTTGTTAAACGTTACCTCTTAGCCATTTAAAGTCCCGCACAAAAAACTTGCGCAAGCATCACGTAAAGTGTAGACCAATCAGCGTCCGTCGATAAGACCTTAAAATATCCACGTAAGCTCATAGGCCTAACCCGTACGTTATGCTTATGGAAATTTTATCTGGGAGACACAGTTTGGTGGCAATTACAGTTATGGTTATCCGGAGGTCTTCTAATCACAGCACAGCCTCCATTTTAACGAACCAATCAAATCTCGCGCCGTTTTGTTATCTACGAATGAAACACAGCAGGACATTATCGCGATTGGACACACCTAATCCTTTAAAAGGATCTTCGTGACGTCGTAACGGGCCAATCAAGTATTACAAATGAAAACCGGAAATTGAGGTGAAAAGGTCCTTTTTTTTAAATTCGTCAATAAATATATTTTAAGTAATAACTTACACTGACAAATTAATTAGTTACTAATTTACATAATTTTTTAATTTGACAAAAAGTCGCGAATGTATTTTTTTTACGGATTTAGTTTTCCATCGACTCACAGCGCACTTTGCTTTTGTCACTATCTGCTATCGACTCTATCGTCTCTCGTTCTGTCTACAGGGTGGTTAATTAGATTAGACTATCAAAGAGGAACAGTCTCTGATTCATTGGCCATGGAATCATTAAGTCAACGTACGTCCACGTACACTGTACAAGCAGTAGGTAATTTTGTGTGCGTAACCTTTCTCTTAACGTAACGAGCGTTAGTGACCTGGGTCAACGTAGAGGCTGATTCAAAAATCAGTGCGTCGTTCGGAAAGAAAGTTGTCGATACCCTGTGAAAATGAAATTGAAAATTTTCCTATTCTTTTGCTAAGCCTTCGAAATTTCCGTCCAAATGAAAACAAACATTCGCGTCGATTTCCCAGCCAGGAAGTAACACGAGAACGAAAAAAACGTTGAAACAATAACTTCCTGCACGGATTGTACGAAAGACCGTCTTACAGGAGAAATATACATTCGTAGACAAAAATAAAATTTTTCCTCACGTAATATTATTATTAATTTAAATTCCCTTACGTCACCATACACGACATTCTCCCTATCCAGCTTCTATTACCCGATCACGTGACGCCATTGATTTTAACGCGTCGCATAACGTCATTAATATGTCGTGCCGAAGTGACGTCATCGTGATGTCGTAACTCGGCCTTTAAGTCCAACAAACTCCAAATGGTTTGTATATGTCACGAACTCGTTGCTCAAGATCAAATATAAATTGGAACGAACGAGACGCATGCCTTAAGGTCATTTATGGTACTGATCCTTAAGGCCGTCATAGTTGCGTCAGTGCTCCCAATGAAATCTATACCCAGTACGTAATAACACTGGTCAAGTCGTATGGACGCTATACAATATTATTTCTCTTATTTCTCTAACATTTTTTTGCATGAAAATTCGTTTGAGTTATCATCATCATTATGCATTTCAAGGTCAATCAAATTAACACTCTCCAAACTGCATCGAGTGCATAGTGCATCGGAGGGTAGAATCGTTAAAGATCAAGATCGTCCAGTTCAATCGAAAGGAGTGCACCGGATCGAATTATTCAATGAGTCGTTAACGAGCCGCGTGTAAACTCGTTTTAATGACCTGACAGTCATCGATGCAATTCAGCTGCACCAGAAGGCCGTTGCGTAATGCATTATTGAGAGGATGACGCGTGTCGTTGATTTCATTGAGAAAATCATTCGTGACGATTAACTCAGCCAGCAGTTTATTATCGTTGCTCGGTAGTTATTTGTTTTTTCTTCTATCGATACTGCCGATTATATGGTCGCTGCATCGCTGTGAACGAAGCTTAAGTCATCGTATGCAACTCGGGTGATAATATCCTCGCGAGTTGCAGTCGATGCTGAATATTTTTTTTTGGCATAATAAAACCCGTCTGTGACGTCACCCGCAGACGACTTTAGAATTGACGCATCGCTTCGGCGATTCTTGCTGGTCGCTCCGTTGCTGCTCTAATGTCTCCCTGCAGTGACGTCAGTCGATTCACATGAGAACAGACCTTATCTTCAGACCAATCAGGAATCCGTTAATAAGGATGAATAAGAATGACGCGTTGGAGCTGAAGTTATTCTCACGTTACATTTGAGAATGCACTATATTATATAGTACGCTTTATCGTAGCTTCACTTATCTATACACAGAACGTGTGTGAAATTTCAAAAGGCAAACTCGAAGTGTGCTTCGTGCAATTTGAATTTTTACGATAGTTGCGAAATACGTTATAAGAATTGCAGGGGAATAGTATTTCCAGCAGTGTCACACCTCGTGACCTTGACACGAAAATTTTCAAATACTTTCCATGTAGCGCGAAGACGGAATACCGATATGGAGAGGATTTCGCAATTCGCCAATTATTTTGCGAAATCCACTCGTCCCTGTATAATCAATCGGCATATATTTATCGATGTATTCGTGACGGGTTTAGCTGGGAAGTTTGTAAGATTCAGCGGAATGGCGGTCGACAAAGCATCGTCAGGCTCAGTGAATCAATTTTATTTTTATTTCGAGGTCACGTCTATCGAGTCTGCACTTACACACGTGTATCCATACGTCTTTGTCATCTGCAAGATTTCAAACTGTTCCGATATATTTACACGTATGTCTGTACTCATTGATTTTTCAAAGAATTCGGTTTGTCATCGGTACTCATTTATATGCTACACGGAAACGGTCCATTAATAACTTCCGTAGTAAACATAATAAAAGTTTAACTCGCGTTAGGCCACTTTGATCAGTCGAAATCAAAATTTATATTGAAACTTTGAAAATTATTGCACTGCATTTTCAAACGATGCACTTGCATTCACTTTGTACCTTGATGTTGTGTGTGGGAGTGTTTCGTCATTTTTTTTCTCTATTTTCTCGTCACAAAAAAGGAAACGGATAGGTATGAATTTTTGATGCAACGTTGCATAGAAGTGCATACATGAAACTGCATTGAATTTTCGATGCACTTTTTCGCATGTGTAACGTAACTCTGCTCGAAACTCACAAAGCGTGAAATTTAATAGTCATTCGTGAGACAAAATGATGGATTTACATTGTGAACGATGTCACTTTTTTTTTTAATGTCGACAAAAATGGATTTTTTGACATATTCAAATTTCACTTTTTTCACTCGTCGTTCATTCGTCGATCATAGTGGTAAATGACGATGCTGCAGTCTTCGTAATGATCACAGTTGGATCCCACGTCGTTCTTAAATTTTCAAATTAATTGCTACTTTTGCATATTACGTGTATTTATATATAGGTATATATAGTTGTTGCGTCATACGTGTCATATGTGTTAACACGTTGTATGAGATCAATTTAACATCACAGAACCAAAAGTTGTCTCGATGACGTTTCACTCGCATGTGTAACATATGTGACTCCGTGTGTGTTTTAATTAGATGAATTCTTAGGAGCCATTAAACATTTTACTCGATTAAATTATTTTAGACGGACAGAGACGTCGACTCCCACGCGAAAGGTACTGACATGGCCGCGCCTAGTCGACACCCACTGGGTTGCACGTGCATTCGCGTTCCGATATGCAGCTACAATAATGCACCGTTGCATTACTGATATATCTTGAAATTCATCTCAGCAGTCATATAAAATTTCTGTAATTGAAAAATTTTTCACATTCTACGAGTGCCACGTTCTTTTTAATGACGCTAGTCAGGCATATCTTTTACTGCAAATAATATTTATTTTGTTTTATTGCATTTTAGTAAGACGCATTTATTAATTTTACGTATGGCAAATTTGAATCCCCTTCTTTGAAATTACTGTTGTATAATTTCTTTTTATTTCATCTGCTGCATCTGTAATGTGCATCTGCATGCACTGTCGAGATGCAGTGTATTCCAGTGCATTTCCTTAAATTCCCTTGCACCAGAGTGCACTGTTGTACTGGTATATATGATAAGCATGCAATATGCAAGTCGTGTGTGGTCGATTATTCGTGCAAGGTTCCTGATTAAAATTGCTGTGTCAAAGGTCCGCGAGGCTTTCAAATAAAATTGCAGATCTTTTGCAAAGTGCATGTACTCGACATGAAAAAATTGCAATACCGTCCCCTGACAGACGTTAGCCGTTATGTATAGAAAAAACACAATTACTTGATGACAATTTAAAAAAAACACTTCCTATAGTTTTCACATAGTTCTGAAAAATTTTCGAAAACTGTCGTATTTATGAAATGAAAAATTTTTGCGAAAAAAGAATAAAAAGTGTCGGATATCCATATATACTTTTTTCAAAATGGCTTATGCCGCGAGGTCAAAACGATCGATAGGAGGTCCCCTATACAAATTCTATGGGTAACGATGATAGGAGGCTGCGATGGATTTTGTCTCCTTTCGAGGTAAAACTGATTTTTACACATTGACCTTCCCTCATCCCCATTAATCTAATGTTGCGAAAAATCCCTATTTAAAATTGTTTTACGAGATAATACTGTATTTTTAAAAAATTTAAATTAGACTCAGGTTATAATTATCCAGAACTTTTTTTTTTAATTATTTCAATTGATTTTTATTGATTTAACTTTTGTAAAAAGATATGGACATATTTTCCTACACGATGTGTGGTTATTTGCAATACCCAACTACAGTCGTACTAAAACATGTATCAGTTGGTCTAATTTTATTTTATACCATTTATGCCTCAGATCTCAATTTCTATACTCGATTCAAGCTATTAGACGCACGTATGCTAATCCGAATAACTCACGATACTCGTATTGGCAAGAATCACAAAGACAGAAATGGCAAAATGGGCCATGTACTTATCCGTATACAGTAGCACACATGTGAATTGTGTATAGCATGTAGTGTAGTATGGCGTGTCGTATATGCTTTTACAATAGATATCCCCTAGGCTCTGTGACCTGTTTTACATGGTCGTGTTATATGTATGTGAGTAACTAAAGTACAGAATTACATATGAAATACGTAGATATGCACTAGACCATAGAGGAAACATAATATTCTTTAAAAAATATATATACAGGTATATGTAGATATGCGCGATGTTCAGACGTAACTTTTAAAGAAATGACAGAGCGCGGGAAATTTGAATTTGAAAAAATGAAACGTTCACGTTTTCTTGGCAATCTCTTTGACTTGCATCAAAGCCCAAATGGTACGTGACTGTGTTCGAAAAGAAATCAAAGGGGTGCAACTCTAAGGCAGCCTTGGGTTAGTCTATACGGTGAAAAAAAAAAATATTTTTAGATGTTGCCTAATCGCGCTCACGTTGCCCAGGACCGTAAAGCGCTCGCGAAACAGTCCGGAACTTTCAAACAATGTCAAAATTTAGTGTAAACAGACCCATAAAAAAGTCGCCACCTAACTAACAAAAACCTATTCTTGCCCTCGACTTCATGCCACTAGTTTTTTCCCTTGATGCACTCATTTTTTTTCCAGATTATTTTTCACTTGTTCCTTTTTTTCGTCTTCAATGAGACGGTCCAAATAATTAACTTGCGAAATTGAACTACCAATCGTCATACTTAACCCAGTAATTATTAATTGACACACAGTGATGTTGGCGATAACGATTTTTCTATTTTTAAATATTTTATATACAAGATAGCCAATTGCAAAAAAAAATTTTAAAAGAAAAAGGGGTTTTTTAAATTATCCTACTTTAACTGGTACAGAAATGACTTTGTTTGCGTGCTAGTCGGAGAAATTCGTAAAGTGAATCATGACTCGACTAAGAGAAGCATGAAACAAGTAACTATGTGCTCAAGTACCAATACGTACCAGACTGGAAAGCTTCCAAGTATTTTTCCTTCTCGAGTTTCGCACTCGTATCGCAGCCGAGTATCCACGAATTGTTTCTTCGGCCTTTTCCGCCTCTATGTAGGGAAGGATCGTTATGCTTTTCTTGATTTTCTTTTTTTTTTCGATTTCGATTTGCAAGTTTTTTATATTGTCTGTCACTATTATTATTATATTTCTTTCTGCTGAAATGTCATATTCTTTAAGACGACTGTACCTACCAATATCTCTGCTGTACTGTTATCATTATTACTACCACCCCATCATCTACTACCCACTTCGACTATCCACTCCGTTTCCGGATTCGCAATTTATTGACCTTCGACTCCGGGATAACCCTCTGGGCGTTGTCTGACTAGGCTGCGACATGTTCCGCTTAAAACGTCTCTACCAACTTTTTACCATTAACGCCTCTGACAGACGTTAAAGTGCATTTAATGATAAATTGTGAGAATTACGTAACTGCTACTGGATAAATATTATTTTTTACTTTTATTTTGGGTGCACCTGATATTTTGATGCACTTGATGCACTTTGCCGTTAAGATTATTATAAGGAATAATATTTTCGTTTACTGAAGTCTGTTTATTTTATAAAATAAATCAGTAACGTTACGACGCAAGTATTTGAAAAATGCATTCAAACTCGGATTTATCGTTGCAACTGCACGTGTTTGAAAACTAATGAATTTATTGTTCGTGGAAATACATAAAATTGCATTTTCGAAAGGTTTAGCTCTTCGCGTAAATTTGTATATGAAAACTAAACAGCACGTCATTATTCATAATAGGCAAAATAGCCAGTATCAAAGTAAAAGTATCGATTAATTTCACTTTGTCGATTGAATGCATTTATATAAAGCGCATATCGATGCAATGACGTACACCGCGTAATGCAATGTGCATTGATAATTTGGTTAGTGGTACAGCAACAGAGAGTGTGCCTAACCGAACCCAGGATATATCCCATTCGAGATAACTGCCAATAACCGCGAATACCTTTGAACCAAATCGACAACGCTTGAAACAGGTGAGAAAAAAATTGTGAATCCAGCATAAATAGTGTCAGATGGATTTAGATTAAATAGGAGTAGCAATATAATAAGAAATAACGATATTTGGAAAATCAAAAAAATTAAACTTTTAAGCACAGTTTAAGAAAAATTTTTTGAAAATAATTATTTATTTCTATTTATTGTTTACAAGAATTATTTACTATTGTTTTACGATAATCAGGGTTAATTTCGATTTTTCGGATTCGCATCTCTTTTTATTTCGAACGAATCTCGATTGGCGTTCCTGATAAATTTACTGTAGAAAAGAAGGAAAATCGAGAATCTTCAATCGGAAGAAATGTCAACTCCATGCAAATGCTATTATTGTGCTGCATCGTGCTGCGTGCAATTCTCTCCTTTCTTCGATTTAAATCGAATCCAATTCTTATTGTATTGACATTATGAGATTTGTGATGTCAACTTTTGATAAATAATATATTTATTCACTATCTTGATTTACGTACAGGCGTGACCTTTTTGAGATAACGTTAGGTAAGTAGGATGAATGCTGAAAAGCTTTGTATGGAAACCTTTTTTTTAATTTCCAAAATTTTCCTTTTTTCTTGTAAATTGGGACAAGTACTTCCAAATCAAGTCCGTGCCTCTGTTCATGGGATTTTCAGTTCAGTTGGAATTTATTAGACGGAAGTAACGAGCGCGAGTCAAGAGTAACGACAAGAAGTTGAATATAAAATAGAAGAAAGTCATGCGAAAAGAAAGACGTAAATACAGGAAGAAATGGGAAATGGCATGAAAGACATAAAATGTGTAAATTAATATAAATTACAAAAGAAACAATTTTTTCATAATATTAAATTTATTAATGAATAATTTTTCTTCCTAATACATGCACCCTTGCGTGTTAATATTTACGTAGGACACGTGTACAATGGCATATACATATATTTACGTGCATCCAATTACGCGAACTATGTTTCGACGGTGTATGTGAATTTTGAAAATATTTGCACCGTACAAGTGACAGGTGCAGCAAAGTTCGAGTAAATATTTCAAAATTTCAACAGACTCCAACTTCGTAGTAAGTCTCGCGGACGACTTTTGAATTACCCGTAGATAAGGATGATAGCGCAGCGAAATCCATTAACCCGCGAAACGCGCAATGTCTCAGCTCATTGTCCTTTTACTGAAATTCATTAAGAAGTTTCGGCTTAATTTTCGTAACACAAAAGCGAACCCATCGTCACCGTTCTCCATCGTAACAGCCCTGTACATACCTACAGTGCATATACATATACTTTCCTGCACAGTGAAATACACTATACCACACACACTAAACCCCAGTATACATATACCAAAGTCATACCTCCTTAGAGACTAAAGCATTCAGATTTTCGTAGCCTAAGCTCGCCTAATCCTTAGCCAAGGGTACGTTTTGCATTTAGACGAAGCCACACAGGGCTCGCGACGCCATTTTGTCTCTTGCCAAATTCAACCCGTAGCCAAAATTTATTATATCTTTTTGAATTCCTTAAAGTCCCTCAGACAATTCCATGAAATCGCACGAGCTTACCGTCTTAGGCAGATTTATTGCAATTTTTCATCTCCACCTCCCAAAAATGTTATCTCCACCCCACTTCAATTTTAAGGAAATTAATAATTACACGAAATTCAAAATAACAATTTGATACTCCATTTGGGTCCTTCTCGCGCGATTCTAGGTCCCACCGAAAACATCCCTTATCTCAATTCTCCCTATCTCGTTACTCGGAAACTTCATCTCTAATAATTAAAATAGTTCGATCAAGTTGTGCAGCAAATCTGATGACAAGTTCGCGAGACACTTGGAAACTTCTGTCCGATTCAAATTCGTTCCACTTTACGTAACGCAGCCTGTATTTACCTTTCAGTCAAGGTTAGGTCTCACCATCGACGTATCTTCATTTTCGCAACCTCATTAATTAAGCTCAAGCTTCGTCCGTGCTAATTAAAGTAGTCGGAACGACGTCATGTAACAACCGTGACGACACAGTCTCGGTGCAGGAATTTTCAAACTTCTATCTGATTCCAATTAGTTTCAGCTCACGTAGTATAGAAGGTTATTTATGTTTTGGAGAAGGTGAGGTTAGGTTCCACCTTCGACTTCTCATTTACCTTCACCCTTGCAGCCTCCCCTCTGTTCCTATAGATTCTACTTGAACTATCTAACTGCAACTTAACCTAACCTAACCTAGTAACTACTATCTGCCATACGTATAACCTTCGTCCTACAACTTACAACCTACCGGGAGACTCCCAGTCATCTCTTTTCATCCACCCTCGGCACTTTCCTATCTTCCAGCGACCTTCGACCTTCCCGTGATTTCTCTCCTCTTAACGAGCCGAGCCAAGCGGCTGCCCAGTCCTCGCGGATCTTCTTGGTTGAACATTAAAGACAAGATAATCATGAATTGGTCGTCTTCTTACTTTTCTCCGTGACGTCATGAAAAACGGAGGATCAGGGAAACCGAAGCGGAAAATCTTACGACTGGGATGAAATTGCATATTGCAAAATTTATTCTTTTTTTATGTGACGTCCATCGTCACTCTCGTGCACGTGCACTCGTGTGTGTGACATATGTGGATGGTTGCCTGGGGAAAAATGAATTTCACGTACTATTGTATGTAGCTTGCGCAGTTTCCACGACACTGGTTCGAATCCAGGTGATTTCAAAATTTTTTTTTTCCCTCGTTTTCACTTAGTTCCCCCTTGTTTCGATATTTTGAAAATTGTTTCCTGGTTCCTACGTGTGATTGAAAAGTTGGCGAAATTTTCAATTACATCGTATATCAAGGGTTAAAAGAAAAAATATCGACTCCACCTCATTCGGCGTATAGCATAATAGTGTGAAATAAGAGCAGCGTAGAAATTTTGTTGAAAATTGAGTAAAAACGTCGGCAGACGTAAAATAAATCATCCCCCTCTCCCTGCCCGAATGAATATAAATATGTACCCATAAATAACTCAAATTTTAATATAAGAAATAGCTCCCATGCAATGTTTTCCGAAAAGCATAAGCGTCCGCGAGTAAATTCATTCCGCGATTCACATTGACTTTTTACTTTACCCTTTTTGGAAAAAAGAAAAAATCCAAATCCATTACCTAGACCCAGTTTCACCAACGAGAAATTCCCGTTACTTCACAATAACAATACATCGATTTAACCAGCTGTCAATTACACAGCTGTCATCTCGTAAATCGCAGCTATATTTTTTTCGAAAATCATGTGAAATTAATCGCCGTGAATTCAGTCAAAGCACACGTGTACAAATAAGTCTCGCGCATGCGCGCCGACAAGTTCCACCATAAATTCCCATCTGGTAGCATACTTCGTTTCAAGGTTTACGTGAACCAGAAGCTAAACAACAACAATAATAATTGTCTGCTGATGGTTGCATATGTGTAATGTATATGCATCTCGGGATGAATTCGTTACACTAACTTTAGTCGAACGCCATGACAGGGTCTGGTCCAGGGGCTGCCAAAATTTGACACCAGATGGCTCACTACTTCACATATGCAGCTGTACAGTTGCCACACTGGCTGACTGGTGCTCGGGAATTTTACGTGTTACTTGAATAGTACGTTATAGCTATACTGTATGAAATATCAGATACATAACACATATGACGTACATATGTAATATTTATGCAGTAATATATATACAGTGAGATCGAGTCTATCCATACTACATCGACCTTGAATGTTTATAGAGGAATCGCAAAGTGCAGATTTCATTTGTCTTCTTGTTTCTGAACGTGCATACATAATAATTATGTTGATACAGATTCTATTTGTAACATCTCACTTGTTTATTGTTCTTTAAGCGAACTGTACTCTGGTGGTGGATTCAGGAACTACCGATGCATTCATCGCATTTGTCTTATGCTATATTTGCTGTACGTGTCAGACTTGATATTTGAGGCTCTTCAGACATTTTTTTTACACTGAGTACAGATTGCGAGTGCCCTCTTTAGTTAGGGTATACACCCTGTATAATGGAACAGAAAACAGGCCGCTTGAGATTCGCATTCATAGTTATGAATAAACGTTAAAAGCAGAAAGCGGAGACACAAGGGAGACAAGATTGAAAAACGAATCACGGGGTATACCGGTGTAATAAATAAAATGTCATATTCATAATTCTCTTATCCGCTTTTATTTTCGTAAGAGAAGTAAAAAAAGCCAAAAAACATTGCAGATCCAGGGTCAAAATGTTTTGAGTTTAAAATACACAGATTAGAACATCTACAGGAGATTCAGAAATACTATGCCATTATACGTACGCGGAAATCGTATGGTAATCGAGCATAACCCCTCTCTTGCGCACAGTTGTCAATTTCCGGTGTTGGACAATGGAACAGGTAATTTCTGGATTCTCTAATAACTTCCGGCTCTATCAACGATATTTACCTATTCCCATAGATCCGTCTCCGTTCTCATCTCCGTCTCCCCACGGCCGCCGCCCCGCCCCCTCTTCCCCTCCTCCCTCTCAATTCAATATCTTTTTCCCGTTTAAAGTAGCATCGATCGAGCACGCGCAAACGGCAAAGTCTAAAAGATATAGCCCGGTTTAATTTCGTACGGCCGGACCGACCGAACACGACGTTAACAAAGCAGTGGGCCAGAGCAAGAGGGAAGATCGGACGGACGAGACTTCGAGGACGTGCGAACGCGAAATAGATAAAACGATGAGTAATAATGCTAAACAATGGTTAACTGTTAAGTTTAACATAACATATACAGGCGCAGATATACAGTAGCGAAGCACTAGCAGACAGCCTCGGTGTAAACCGTCCAAAAATAACATGCAGATACGTCCCGCTGACGCTGCGCGTTCAGGATTGGCTGGTATTGCTGGTACAGCTGGTGCAGCGACGGTGCTGCCACCGAGAGTTGCGGCCGTCTCGAGCAACTCAGGCGAAGAATCGAATGCATCCGTTAAACCAGCCGCACTTGTCCATACTGCGTCTTCGTAGCCGCAGGAAACCGTTACCGGGTCCTCGGAAAATTTATCGTCGTTTACGTTCACTCTTTTGCTTGGCTAAACTTTCCTTCGATTCCCAAAAGTGGGCGGGTACCCTATACAATCTCGGGCTCGGGCCAGATCGGAAACGCTCGTTCGCACTCGTGTTTATTTCCGAGGTGTTATACCGGGCAGACGTATTGTATCGTATAACGCATCGGCGCTTACGTTAATCGCGTAACGATTACATGTGCCGGTACCGTGGCGAATAGCTTATCGAGAACTGGCTATTTTGGTTTTCCGCAATTACTATGTTTTTTTTTCCCCAATACTGATTCCACGTGGGAATTTTTCTGCATTGTTTCACAAACATTTTTCCATTCGAATTATGTAATGCTGACATCAGTCGATACACGCTTGTTACCTTCGTACGAACGTAATACAAATATTTCAGTGATAGAGATGTACGATCGGAATCAGCTGAACGTAAAATTCTCGAAAATACACATTTTTCGAATTATTTAATCTAATATTAATTCCACATAATTTTACGTGCCGGTAGAGTTAACTTTCTCAAATATCCGTCCGACCATCCTTTCTTCTACCTAAAGAGAGATCACAAAAAATAAAAGTAAAGCATATAGAAAGGGTGAGAGAGAGAGAGAAAAAACATAAAGCCTAATCGTCCAGAGTAATTCCTGAAAGTGGGCGCCAGGCGTCCTTGGCCGTCTCGACGATCGCCTCAATCCTGTTCTCCTTTACGATCGACCAAGTCGGACGTCATCAGGGTCTTCAAATAATGGCGACCAATGAATGAATTATCACGAGACGAGATACCGAGATACAAAAAAGAGCCCTATATCGTATACACACACGTGCCACTACAGTATAGGCATAGGATGCTAGTGAGTCGATAGATAAAGATTAAAGATAGTCGATCGCGATAGGACAGACACTTTTGACAATATGCAATAAAGAATACATCCCCCCCCCCCACACACACACACACAACCCTTATCTGTCTAACCTAACCTATTGTTTCCGAACACTACACAAACGCAATCCTACCGCACATGAGACTCGTTCGTAAGTTCTCGGGGACTTTATTATTATATACTTGAACTTTAACTATGTATATATATCTTACTTACCTTCTTTTTAATATACTATAGTATATGCCAGTAATGGCATCCTACCTATACCTATATATATCTAAGCCACATAGTACTAGACTACGTATAGAGGCCTGGAGGGTTAAACCATGTGTATATATATACATACATATATATAGTATTTACTATCGACGATGCATCGCACTAGAAACGAAATGGGGTCGGAGCTTCCCTTGTTGTAGCACGAGAAATAACTAAATAAAGCTTGCTCTACCTTTGCTTGTCTGACTACCCATCTTGCATATCTACTCGTCTCGTACGCATATGTACCATTCAGATGTCTCTGCACATGGGACATGTGCACATAGGTGATTTTCCACAGACGGATAGTTTCTGGATTTTGAGCTGGATAAATGAAAATGGAAACGACGTTTCCGTGCGATAGATATTTTCATAAGTTTTTTCTGTATATATTTTTTTGACGCAAGATGTCACTCACTGTATTCGTTTAGGCCTTTTTCAATGTGGTGGGTTCTGTCCACGTGGCCAGTGTAGGTTAGGTTAGCTATCGTATGGTGGCCTAACTTGAATGGAATTCGTTGTGCTGCTAGGAGCTTGTGTTATCTTAGTTTCTTTAGGATACGATAGGGGAAGTGACTGTGAATTTTTGTGGTTCAACGAGTTTTTCTAGGATCGTTTTGATACTTTATCTGAACTCTTTGTCAAATATAATAGAATATAAAAGTTTTTTTATTAGATTCGTCTGGATACAGGAAACGCAATATTTTCAAAAGGATTGAGCGAAATGGATGTGCAGTTGCAATATAAATAATACGTGTATGTATATATATATAGATGAGTGATACTGAATTTCACAGACGTAATAGGAAGTCCAATCAAATGGAAGTTAGAAGAAGCTCGGTAAATAAATTCAACGTTATGGACATTTATTTTTCTATCCGTATGTACTCGATCGGTCAATGCTCTCTTATCGGATAAAAATATACAAGTTCAACGTCTTCTCAAGGATCAGTGCGAGGGAAAAATCTCACGTTTTATTTATATATCTCATTTCATTCTTTCCCATATAATGTCCACTCGCAGTATGCACGTACAGTATCGTACACAGACTATGGTAAATATTCAGCCCACATCGTATTTGCATCCCGAAGCAAAATAACCGCAAGTCGAAAATAAAATTCTAAAAATTTATCTACCTCGTGAAAAAAGTATTAATAATTTACTAAAAATTGAAAATTCAAACCTATTTCTCGGGATACGAAAACCGCACAGAATTCCCAGACGTTACGGCGGAGTCTCGACCAGGAGCGTACCAACCGCTCGCGTCACCTGGTTCTGCTGTGAAATCAAGCAAGACCACATTCTCTAGGCGCTATTTTTACAGCAGACACGTGGGACGAAATAGTGGAACGCGAACCAGTGTAGACGCCCATGAAAAATGTGTATAGGCTATATTGCGGCTGAAATCCCGGCGGGATAAGACTGGGAGGCGAAGGAAAGGCGAGAATACAAAAAATTGAAAAAAAGGGTCAAAGAACTTGAAAATTGGAAATAATTTTTTTCACGGCCGCCTAATATCGTTACACTTAATTTACGTAAGAATGAAATCCTTGGGGACTTACCGTTCTCAATTACAATGGTAACAGCCATGAGTTGTCACATGTGATTACTCAAGGCCGACTAATCACGGATCTATTTTATTTTTTTAGGTAATATTTCAAAACGCGTAACACGCATGATTTTTCCTTCTTCTTATTTACGACTGGAGCTCTTCAAATTTATAAGCGTTTTTCCCGCTTCGTGTACGTCACTACGTATCTTGGTGACCTTGCGAAACTATCATAATTGCCACTTATGTATAGACACATGCGCAGATATTCATGCGTGCGTAAATATATATATATATGTCATTCATACGTAATACAAATAAACGTGAGAATTTGCTTACAGAAATTAATACGAAAAATGTGGTTCACATATGTTATTTTGAAAATATCTAATTATTGTATTGTTTTGACAATGTTAAGGATGCACATAAATATATTTATAATATAGTAAATTAAATTTTTAATAAATATATTTTAAGTTGCTCCTTCAAAGGGGACTTGATTTTGCTTTGTTTCGTTTTTCATTCTACTGGCAGTGTACATACAGGTATTACACATGCGGTATGTCTTCTTATACATATGCTATGTACAGGCAGTTACGGATCATGTGTTATGTACGCTAATTAACTTGAATGTAATTACTGGTAACTTCTAATGGAACTTTTGGATTATCTAAAAACGCGTTAGCAACATTTCCTCGCGGCTGCACAGCCTCCATTGGCAGCCAGAAGCTCAGAAGCGTGTTCATCTAATTTTAATCACAAACTAGTTGCGATATTGTGCCTGACTCCGACGCCTGACTTCGCGCGACCAACGACGCCGGCGTCGGTTGGCCGACCGAGCGCCAAACTTAATTCACGCTTTGGTGGGAATTAAACGACGCCTCGTTAACGTTGACAGGAACGAAGGAAAGGAAGTGACAGACAAACTGAGAAAAAAATTCCTGGGAAATTGTAATTTGAAAATTTGGAAAATATTTGTCGATGCGATTTTTTCAAAATGGATCCAACAGGTGTATATTTGACAATGAGATTAATTTCTTATTTAATTAAATAAGCGGTGTGCGTGTAAATCGATAGTCTGGTTATTGAATATTTAATAATGTTTTTTGCGGTAGAAATTTGTTTATTTATTTCTCTTTTGAAATTATTCGTTAATGGATTAATTACAGGTGTCGTGGATGTCATTAACGAAGCACGGTAATTTGTTCATGAATTATTTGCCATTCATAAGTAGAGGCATTATTCGTAAGAACTAAATTAGAACAAGTATGTGTTGTTTGGTAAATGTAACACAGATGGCACCACCTGTGTTTACTATATAACAGAGACTAAACAAGGAGTTGCACATGAATTACGTGAAATTCCTTTGAGAATTGTCAGGGCCAAGGTACTCTCACGGGAAAAAGAAAACGGAAAGAAAAAGTTGTACAAAAATTTGAAAAGCCTGAACGGAGGCGTTAATTGGAAAAATCTACATACACAAAATGGCGTCCGAAAGCAACGAGCCGGTAAAGGTCGTTTATCCCGGCAAGGGCGCGAGACGCGGCGATGCAGCTATTTTTGAATTGTCAATTTGTCCGTGCAGCTACGTTCGAAAATAACTGCCGAGGGAACGAAATAACGCAGGGAATCACAGTACAGTGCTAAGGAAAGGGATCGATAGAGTATCTATCCGTATTGGAACTTGAAAAAAAGTCGAATACGTATAAAAAACATCAAAATTCAACTGCACAATGTATTCATTGAATTTTTTCATTTTTTATTATATACCTATAGTCATACCTGTACTGCAGTCAGTTACATTTTTTTTCTAATAATTTTGGAAAATCGAATCCCTTCCTGCATGTCTCAAAGAAAATATTATCATGCTTAAAGGAGATGCCGTAGGCTGAATGTCCAAGATGGTCGGAGTTGCTCCGCTTAGGCGGTGGCTGGCAATATATAAATAACTCTTTTGGCTGCTCATCGGCTCGCGATCTAGTCACTCCGTAGACACTACAGTCACGTGTGATGTGTGCGCGCGCATATATATTTTTAATAAAAAAAAGCCGAACATCCAAGAAAATAATAAATTTGATTTTGACTTTGAAAATTAAAAATATTTTGCATGAATCTTATGTGGACTCTTGTACGGTATCTCACGGCTGGGACTTCTGTGTTTGATAGTACAACTATTAATAAATCACTATATCTACTCTTATACTACAGCATAGCACGGTATAGTACAGTATGCTATAGTGTATTTTGTAAATCTCAATTCTCACAGGCGCGTGATAGGTTCGGACTATCATTCTAACGATGACGCCGCATGGCGAACATTGAGAAATGGCTGGGTTGTGAAAATGATGAATTTGTAAATAGACGCCATTATTGTCCTAACAAATGTTCCTAATGTCTAAATCATTAATTCATTCGAAATTTACGGCGCCTATATTATCTGCGTGACGTATATAGTGAACGGTATCACGATATGGTGATATAATGATGAGACTGATAGTTTTATTGGAAAATCAAACTGATTGATAAATATAAATATTTTGTAAGTGTGAAATTTAATTAAAAATTTTTGCCTCAATTGATATTCAATTAGTTTGCTTGGTACAGTTATATTAAAATATATCAATTTTATATATTATAGGTCCTTATCGACTTCAATATTGTATTGTGAGCATTCATCGCTATAGAGAATTTGAAATCATACCTAATCTCGTGATAGCGCAAAGAGCGGATCCACTGATAACGCACAAAGTTAATAATATGTACAAGGTCTGGTGAAATTTGAATTTGATTTTTATAAAATTTGATAATTTTGAAATTAACCAGCCATGGTAATTCTTTTTAAAATTATTATCAATAAATATGGTATAATGTAATTGCACGTTTCGGTTGATCTGAACTTATTCGTTAATTATTTCATTATTGCCACAACGCACACGGGTTTTCATTGTTATAAATAATGGTGGGTTTTCATTATCGCCTGAATTTCATTCAAGGTAATTCAATTACGTAAATGAATTTTTTACCTTGGCGAATTCTTATTTACATCAGGATAAGAGTGATGCTCGTAACACCTAGCATTATAATAGGCAGATTGGGTAACGTTGTAAACAGACATACTTATCAGTTATCAGCATCAAGAACTATATTGGAATGCGTCATAGGGATTAGATATTTGACGCACGGAACTTGGGCAATTTCAAGACCTTCGAGTGAATGAATAATTTAGGTATTTTTTGAAAATGTTACAAGTAAATATTACATTTTTTTAAAGACCATATAAGCGGAAACACGTATTAACCAAATTTTTTTTGGAAAAAATCATAATCGACTCTTTCAAATAATTAATGATTAAAAAATATAACTTTTTATCCAAACAAATCAAAGTATCCGATATTACATAATTTTCCAGAATTTGGATATACGCCTTCTAATTAGCTTCTAATTAGTTACAATTCTAATGTACCGTAAGAGGTTTAAGGATCAAAGGTTCTATCATACAAAAAAAATGATCAAAAGCCAATAAAATTGATTCTCTGCAACTCATTACAGGAGAATCACGACTGAACCATTTCCAATATAATTATCGTCAGTTAGGCAGGGATTTCCAAGAGACGTGCTGTATATACGCAGGTTGATTCTATAGGCCGTTTCATCACTGACAGCCCAACCCTTCCACGTTATCCAGGCGCACTGCATTACACGCTATCTAAGTCCACCCCAATTCACCGGAACAATGGATACACATACGACCCACATGGGGCGGATGTGGTTCATGTCCTGGAAAAGTACAAATTCCCATAGGATGCAGTAAACAAGTCAGGAGTGCCAACGAAAAGTCATATGCAGTTACATTTTCACCGAAATACCTGCAGCTGCATTGTCATGCAGAAATTGAATGCAGGTTGGGGAGGGAAAAATGCATACAAAAATTATAATTGCATCCCTCGGGTATGTATGCGATCGAAAATTAATTAAATCTTAAAAAAAATTACTCTTTTTGATTTGGAATTTTTTTAGCAAATTTATCACCGAGTGAAATTTAAAAAAAATTTTTTTTCAGTTTCCCTCTTGCCCCTCATTTTTACAACTATGTTCAGCACTGTCGTCCACCTAGTTGGTATTAAAGACCAGATGTCTGCCTATCTTGGTGGCTGCATCGTTTATCGAATTCCGGGGATGGAATGTCAAATATTTCTGTGTCGTCCCCTATGGACCTCACAATCGACGCCCCTTCCGGGCGCGTATCCTTCATTCGCTCTTTTTTAAGCGTCCACGTCACGTGGTTATCCCGTGCGAAACTTATATATAGAAACGGCCTGTAGGTGCGCGTATCTTGCGCGGAACCGCGCGAACCGGCCAGACGAATAAAATTTCGTAGCGTCCACAAGGAGGAAAGCGTGGAAGATTCCGCTTCTTTGTGACGCATCTCAAATCGACTGTACTCCACCATTTTGTGCATACGGTCTGATCATCGTTTAGAGGAAAGAGTGCGTTCGCGATAACTCCAAGAACCTAATCAGCTTAACGGCAATAATAAAAAGAAAAAGAAAATTCAAATAAATTTTTCAAATTTATTACTTACTTTCAAAACACGCAGTGCATATAACCTTCCATTAACGTAATCGAGATACTCGTATCCGAGCAAACAGTGAAAAACAAAATGATAAGAACAAATATAACTAGTAAAGATATAAAAAAAAAAGAATCTCGGGTAAAATTATATTTTAATCCCAGTCACTATGTTGGCATTAAATCGTCATTAGATATGTATTAAAAGGGATGCAAGGGAGCATTAGACCTATTTCAGTACAGTCCCAATAAAGCTACAGAATACGGGTTTAATTTTCTCGGATTATCCCAACTGTAAATTCGACCCCACTATGTGCTCGAGATAAATTTTTGAATCGTCTGTACATTTACATCTCTTACGTTTCCCTACAATAATCTTTTACGAGAACATGGAAAACATAATAGTCATAATGTTACCTGCAATCACATTGACTACGTATTTAAATGCCACACTGGGTGTGACTGTACTCGTATTCACGTGTGAACGTTTATTCTCTCTCTCTGTCTTTCTGTCGCTCCATTGTAAACCCAAGGGTGGACACGGCGCGTTCATGCGATTACGGCTGTTTAAAGCGAGGACGATTTATTTTGGTACGACCGGTATACCTAAGCATTTAATTTGGGCTTCGCCTAGACAGGCCGCTGGCAGCGTGGCAGCCTTGCTTCTTGGCAAGTCCCTCGTGTGCTGCGACCAGGCAGACTCGTTACGTCACGTCACAGACTACTGGGATCCTCAGCATGAGAATCGAGGGAAAACGCGAGAATGAAGAATGATTAATGATCATTTATCCCGTAGGAATTCGCCTTGATGTAAAAATATAGAGCTTTAAAGAAATTCTAAGGAAGATCATCCGGACGTTTTATACATTTTTTCCACGTCGTACGTTGGTATAATTTTGAATTTTTTTTTTTCGAGTCGGCACGAAAATTAAAAAATCAATTAACCATCGGTTCACCGATCAATGGTAATCGATAAATTACAACTGGGAATTATTGACGAATCTCGAGTGTGTTGGCCAATTAGTCTCGTAATCACAATGAACCACGTGACAGCTGTCAAATTTGATTTCCGTGTTTGCAGCTGATATTACTTTTAATATATGGAAATTCGATTTATTTTCATTTTCCACTGAACCCATTTCGTTCGTTATTGTTGCATATATTACATATTGGACATATGGATATGTATCGTGCGTGTATTTTGAAGAGTCCTGCGCACAAGGCGACCACTTGAAATTATTTATGGCGATTCGACACGTGTACTACATTTAACAGTGCGAGTCCGTACGATCGCTCATGCGTGTAAAGAATGTTCAAGAATATCAATTTTGATTTAGTATTATATAAAAATAAAAGTGGACAAAAAATATAAAATGCGGGAAGTACTCGTTTTTATTTACACCTTTGTATATTTTTTATTACATGCTGTTTTATTACGTATACGGTATCGCGTTGCTGGGCGAAAGTACTAGGCTGTAATTTTTTTATTTTTTTTTCAATCTAACGAGCCAATCACAAAGGAGGAAACATAAGTATTCGTTGCAAAGGAAATATGACGATAAAAAGATAATACAACAAGAGATTAAAATTCACCTCTTACAATCAGTTCCTAATTTTCGTTTGAGCGTCAGTTTTTTTATTTTTTAACCATATGTGATTTTTTTTCTTAGTTTCATCAGCTGCTCTTTTTCCAATTTTTTTACACTTGACGAGTCACGCGTTCATTGCTTATTGAATCCTGCCGATAAAGCGTATCGCTAATCAAAGTAATTGGACGATCGGAGAAAAAAAATTGGAATAAAAGCGACTGGATTCAGACGGACGGAAAATATTTAGTATTTGAAATGTCAAAGGTCACGTTTTTCATTTTACTCCTTTTCTCTTTTTATTCTCATTAGTACGAGCAGACGTTAATGAGCACTCGTTTTTATTATATTCATTATATCAATACTCGCTAATGACGTCGACATCCGATCGTCCATCTGTTTCCGTAGTTGATATTACTTTTAATATTTTTTTTTAATTTGTAACAGCCGTACGACACTTTTATAGAAAAGATTAGAACCTAATTCCAAAAAAGATTCCATTTTTATTTATAAATTGTCTATACCATGTATCTTATTTGTTATGAAATAAAGTCATGTGGAGAGTAATACGTAATAACGTATAGTACACACATGAGTATGATTATACGTTAGAATACATTAGCGGCTTCCTATGAATACTGTACGACGTGATTTGTCTTTTCTTTGTTTCAGAAAAAGAAGAAAAAAGAAAAGAAGCAATCCGGCCACCTCACAGTGAGTATCCTGTAATTACATATTTCTATTTTTGCAATTTCTAGAGTAACATACTCACATGCTCGAGGATTCATTCGCTCAGGTGCTCCTACTTTATATTCTTGTTTCTCATTTAGAATTTCATTTTTTCTTTTTTCAACTTTTCTTCTTTCCCTATGTCCTCCCATTCGCGGAAGCGACAGTAGCCTGTAGAGTCAGAGGCAAAATATCAGCAAGGGACTCACGTGCATCAGTTGTACATGAGCTCATAAGGAAATCAATGATAATTAAGATGAAGTACGTTCGAACAATTTTTGGAAAAAAAAAATTTTCTCTTATCGGTCCTATCGAAAATATAATGATAACAGGTCGGATTGTCTAAATTTACAGAATATGAATTTGCAATTTTAGAAATCGATGCTCGTGAATTATATTTATCCGAGGTAGCCACGTTTAGAAGGAATCGAACGTGCGTTCGCATTCGTGTCATAACAATAGATGGTAATTGATAACCGTGGGAATAAATATTTAGTAGAACGAGGTAATAACAACCAATGATTGAGAATCATTGATATTTACGATATTCGATATGCTTTTGGTATCACTGACTTACACGATTAATTAGTATGAATAGGTAATGAAAATAATTTTTAATTTAACTCATCAAGAGTCGACGATTTCGTGCTTCTTTTTTGGTGAACGTACTGCGAAATTTCCGTACATCGTTACAAAAAATAGTATACGATACGCGTGCGTATCCGTAACTTTCCGCACTTGTATCACAATGTACTATTAATTTTGCCTATCGTAAACGAGACTTTTTTGTTTTAATTAAAATTTTTTTCGGCTTTCACGTAAATATATAATTTTTGTAAATATTTCAATAATGGCACGCGCGACTCATCAATGTCTATACTAGCCTGTGGCACACGGTAGCCTACAGTTTATTTTGGCCAGTTTGGGCTGGCCTTTTTTGTTGGCATTTGCAAATTCCGCAAAAAAGTTAAAATTGAACAATTTGATTGCGAATACCGCGGCAATACTGTGTTATACGGTAAAACAGGAATATTTCGTTTTAATAATAACACGCTGGAGAATTGGCAAATTTTCTATTTAAAAAGAACTTTTTTAACGACTACTCATACCTTTTTTTTAAAATCAAATAAAGTTAATTAACATCGTGAACCTGGATTAATTAAACGGAACTCATATGTACAGGTTGCAAGATAAGTGTTTAATCACGAGCACACGAATGGTCTCTACCGAAATGAAAATTTCAATGAAAATGTGATAAGTGAAATTTGTATGTGTTATCGAAACTAAAAGAAAAAAGATTATAAATATAAATTGGCCACGTTCGGAATTTCATCGCACTATAAATATCAAATTCTTACATGCTCGATCGATAATGCTCCGCATACGTACCGTATCGGAAAATATATATGTCAGGCAGATAAGACACAATTAAGTAACTCAGTTTGCCAACATATTACGAGTCTCAAAGATACAAGATGATTGATCTTTCACAAAATTTCCGAAATTATTCTACGAAACAATTTCTAGATGAAGATCGATTTACGAAAATATACAAAATGGTCGACACGAGTGTCAGAGATATCCTGTGGGAAATCGTTAGTGGTTGATTAAATCATATCTGTTCTGGAGGTCAGGGTGGGAAGGGGGCAAGGATAAAAGGGGGAGGTCAAGGGTTGATAAGATTTACTGCGCAGAATCGTTATCAGTCCTTTCTTGACGTAAGTAGAGGTGGAAAGGTGCGGATCCGGTAACTTGGGCTGCTCCATTACTTATTCGAAAATCCGTCACCTTTTTATGTCTCCATGTGCGTGTCTGTATGTGTATACATATACTACATATGACACATATGAGTAATACATGCATCCCTGAGTCTAAACCCACCCTTAAGCTAATCCACACTCTAGTAATCCGTCCGACGATTCACGAGGAGATGTTACTTTTAGTATAGGATGGTAACAACCCTTGCATTTTTATTTCAAAATTATCATTTATTACGACTCGTATCGTAGACTAATTAAATACAATATATAGGATTTATCGTTATATATATATATATATATATATATATATAAATCTTAACGCACACACGCACGTGCTTAGGTCCACTTGACTGATACCAGACACGTCTGACCCAACTCTGGCATTACTCACTGGTCGTCTTTTTTCCTTGGATTTATGAATCCTCCCCATATATCCCCATTGCAGCGGCACCGGTCCTCTCCCTGCATTCTAAAAAAATTATGGGCACGTGTCTAACGTTTTTATTATAATTTTTTCTAAATTTCTTTTTTTTTTATCAGAGTATATTCGTCCCTTCACGTTCACCAAAGATCCATTACGAATGCACGTGCACGTTACGTCCTTGAAGGAAACATGGAAGTCCCCATCGGTACGTTATCACCTTTACGGTATAGATACTATTTTTTCCCTCCTTTTCTATTCCACGTAGCTTTCGCATAAATCGAAAAGTACATAAGACCGTAGCGCTACCAGAGAATCTCTCGTTACATAGAGTCGAATGAGTTTTTTGATTACGAGGAAAAAAATTCTCGATTGCATATTTCGAAAAAAAATGCAATATTTCCTTCCGCCCCTTGATCCTTCTTCGACTTTTCCTACCTTTTATTTTTTCTTGCCTTCCACCCTTTTCCACTCACTTTACGCCTCAGCATATTTTCTCATCTTCCACGTTCTTTACTCCTTTCCCAATCAGCCTCCTTTCCTCTTGGCTTCTTATTTTTTTTCTTTACTTTCTCTTTTCTCCCTGTTTGTCTCTCGCGCGGCGTCCCTCAACGTGTAAACTTTGCTTCGTCCAGTCGGGGCTCATGTTCACCTCCCACCCCCCGACCGCGATCCCCCTTCCCCACCTCCGTACTCGTTGCATCGCTCAATGCACTTTTCAACCTACCGCACACTTTTTTATCGCGTTATCATGTTGGCGTATGGACACGTGCTTAAAGTACCTGCGTTCATTTTTTACACGCCGACAGCCACTGGCAAAGTCAGTTGTGCCAATGCTTGTTTTCCAAGAGACGTTACGCACGTTGATTGCGCCGGCTAATTAATGCAATTATTACATCGATCGACGTGCGGATGATTAATTTCCTTTTCGAATGTAAACCATGTGAGTAGAAAACAAATTTGCTTTTTTCACGAAACCCTTTGTCAAAAAATTAATTGAAAATATTGAAAGATATTTTTATTTCTTTTTTACGCGATTCAAAAGTCTTGAGGAAAATAATAATACAATTTTAGGATCACCGTCCGACATACTTGCCATTTGCATTTACTTTCGTTTGACATAGAAACGCGCCCAGGCGGACTTATTTATGCGTGTGCTTACCTACGCACACACCTACATCTTTTGACATGTGTTGTATGAATTTCGTAACACGTGTCTATTCGCATATGGGAGTTGCTGAGGTGAAGTTAGGTTAGGCTAAGAGACTCGAAAAGAAAGGTGGAAAGGGAGAAAGCAAGGAGTGAGAAGAGCAAAGAAATTTCTACGCGAAGACATAAGGAAGACATCGATACGACGTCGGTCGACACTCGAGGCTCCGACATGAATTGGAGCCTCGTGCACGCGGAGTGACGCCGTGGCGTCGGACTCGACCTCGACGTCGGCGTCGTCGAGGTTGGACCGCACCCGGAGGTCGAGGTAAAGAAAAATTATCGAAAAAGGTCATGAAAATTATAAAAAAAATAATAAAACTTCTACAAGATTGCTGAAAAATATTTTGCAAAATTTCTGACACGTCAATTTCGAAATTCATCTCATCCTCGCAATCGTACAAGGGTGCAATCTACCCTTGCAATTTTGTATTCCTCCACAACGGCACATTGGAAAAATAAAAGTTGCCCACAACGAAACTGTCTTGATCTGCACCGAAACATTTAAAGCTTAAGGGGTTTAAAATCCAAATCAACCCTTCCCTCTGCTCATCCTAATAATCCCCAAGTGCTGATCTGTTTTGTTACCATACCTGTACTATCTATACGTATAGCCGTGTTACGGGAACTTAGGCTAGGATACAACGTGTATCGCAACCTACCTAGCAACCTACCAACCTACCAACCTACCAACCCATCTATCTACCTACGAGCCACCTACGAGCCACCTACGAGCAAAGAGAGAGGGATGGCTGGTTTAGCAAGGCTGGAAAACGGGCTTGGCTGCGATCGGAGCCGCTCTCGGGGGGTTGGTAGGTTGGTAGGTTGTAGGACGCCGCCACAGCCGTCGAGGAGGGTTGGCAAGGGCCGAGGACAACGAGCTCCGTGGTTCCTAGCGGGGCGAGGGTGAGGGGGCCTGGGGGAGAGGGGCGCAGAGGAGCGAGGGGGGTCGGGAGGCTCACGGGGTTGGATGCGAGCTGCGCTGTCCGATCAATACGGAACACACTCTCCTTCCTAACACTCCGCCAGCAATCCTCCAGAATCGCGGTACATCGGATTCCTCTATCTTCCTTCCTCTCTCTCCGTGCCCCCCCTTCCCTCACTCCCCAATCCCCCAATCCCTTTATTCTCTCTCCTCGTTCTTTAACTTTCTTCGTTGGGCCGATAAGGGCGGAGAGGGAGGGGGTGGGTGGGTGGGCGAGAGGGAGTACTTTAGATTTTGAAGAAATTTTTTTTAGTGTCTTGGACAGCGGTACGTCTCTTTAGATACTTTAGAAATTTCAGTGGCTCCCTAGAAGGCTAAGGAAACGAGAATGCCAATCTTGATTTCTTAATTGGGTAATAGACTAATTAACTTGAGTCAATTTAATGGTTAATGGTTGGACATGCCGTAAGGAGGTAAACGAAAAAAAAGAAAGTTCCAAGTTTTCTCCTCTAAGACCTGAAACTCTCTTAATTACTATGCCTTTTGAGTTATAACTTTAGTTTTTCTTTTTTAAGTGCTTTGATATTTCATACCGTGTAGAAAAAAATATTTCCACTATATTCGCGCCCTCGAATGCAAAACAGCTGCGCGCCATAACGATCAAATAAAAGTGACGTGACACTACAAAGGTACCTGGGAGCTAATTATTTTTTTTTGAGGTAAACCAGACGATTCGATCATAAATGATTTTTTGCTTTTTATTCGGACCAATCATTTTCTTCTTTTTTTTGACACTTCTCAAATAGCTCGCACAGATATATTCAATTCCTGATGTCGATCCTTATCGGTCAGTCACTCGCAGTTGACATGATATCGGCAGCTACATACAGGGTGCTTTATTTATGCATATTCACGTTTTAGGAATTTTTCATTCGATAAATTCGATGTAACCTCATTTGATGATTAACTCCAGTGAAATACTGTGGAATTGTTTGTCGGGACATTGGAGCCATAATCAATAGAACTACAGGCACTTTCCCTTGAACCTAAAAGACCTCTACAGTCCGTATATAAAGGGCCTTGTATCGATTGCACGTTCGATAAGAACACCTTTCAAAAGGTGCCACTCGTTAAGTCTCGAGTGACATCTTGAGTTTCTTGTATAAACGTAGAGAAAAAAAAAACTATTATTAAGCAAAGGCAGTTTAACGCCTCTCGTTCCTATTTTCCACTTCACGCGTACAATTCGATCGATCTGCATTGTGTTTTGAAATTGCCGCCAAGTTCCTGCGTCTCATTGAAAAAGGCAAGAGTTTTTTCTCAGAAGTAATTTTTTAGTCGAGTTTATTTTAGTTTATGCACTTTTACTTTTTCGCGTAACAATAATTATATGTATGCATATGCAATTATATATATATATACTAGTTTGATATTTTTTGCGGGAGTTTGTATATTTTTGAAAATTCGCATCCGGGATCGGAAACAGGAACAAACGATCCTTCAGGACGTTCAGTGACATACGGGAAAGGATACAGTAAGGATTTGTGCTCTGCGGGATTTTTTAAGCGCGATAACAAAAATTGAACGAGATAACAGGTTGAAGAGCATGATAGGCGACTCTACGATAAAAGATAAGATTCTACGGGAATTCATTTTGGATCCGAAGGGTTTTGTTTTTATATGTTATCCGGGTACATTTTTTCTGAAGGACCTTTGCCCTTTCGCTAAAATAAGGTCAGGATAATTCTGCATAAATATCGCGTATCCGGAGATATCGCAGCATCCGTCTCTCACGTAAATGCGATATACGTGGGAAGATAAGAATTTAAAAAATTAAGATACCAGATCACGTTACATACAGATTCTACACTGTACCAAGATAAAGTACGTCGAGCATCGTTAACGATTAGACTTCCAAAAAAAAAAATTCATCCCCTGTAACGAGGACACGTGATGTAATGAAATTTTGTGAAAAGAATTTTTTTTAATTAATTTTATACGGGGAGGTCGATTAATCAGTTATCAAAAAACTGGCGACGTGTCTTCTTTTTGAACTCGATGAACCTCCCCACCCCAACCCCGCCACGTGTTCTGGTGCCACCGAGGTCAAGCGGTGGATAACAGTGGTTAAAGGTTAAAGGTTCAGAGGCACTAGTTAGTATGAATGGATTCAATTGGGTTTAGAAATTAATGACGAACAGAAAAGGCAGCCAGACTGTAGGATATGAAAAACAAAGAAGATGGAATATTTTTAAAAAATAAGAGAGAAAAATAAGATACGAGTGCTCGAAACGTGTTTCTACGAAGTTGTCTTCAATCTTTATTTTCAACAATATTTATTTACGTAAGCACCATAGAAATGGATACTCTTATACAGTGCAGAATATATTGTGGCAGTAGATAACTCAGTTATGGCGTCAGACCGAATCCTAGAAACTCTTTCATACATTATCATCCCTTAAATTTTTTTCATCCCTCCTTCTCTTTCCCTTTCATAATCCTACTCCTTCCCGTTTCATCCCTTCAAGATTCCTTGCTTTATCAACGGCCGTTAACCAACCCCTATCAAGATCGCGTAGAGTTGACCTTGGCGAGCCATCTTAAGGGTGTAAGGAGAACAAAAAATATCAGAAAGGGTTCGTGGTCAAGGGTGGCTTCTTGTCTGTCTCAGATCATGACATCACCGACTCAAAGATAAAAAGGCCCGGAGGCTAACGGACGAAGATCAATTTCCCATCATCCACCCTTACAAAAATTTCCTATTACGTAAAACGCTCAGGTACAGCGACAGAAGTGACGGCTTTATTTTTCCAGTCTTTTCTATGTAAATTCAGGCATCCCAACCTGATTTTAATTCGTCAATGATATAACTTTAAAAAAATATTATGGCACAAAAAAAATGTGAGATTTTTCGTCCAAAAAACTACGCACCTACCTTTCGTCCATGTATCATATTAGGGCACTAATGGCTAGTTTCCATAACACCTTACGATATTTCTTTTCTTATTCCCCAGGCACAGCGAAAATGTCACGTCAATATCAATAACGAGCATCAGGCGTATTTACATGAACATTGATTTTGCTACAACTGATAAACTCACCCCTTCCTCTCATCTCTTCCCCTATTTTTCTCCTTTCTCCCATTCCCCACTAACCCTCCTGTAGCATTGACGTCGTAGGAAAATCGTCGCTGACTTTTATTCCGCCAGTCCCAAGCGCGTGTTGACCTTGATAAGGCGACTGCATAACGTACTCGGGAAGAAAAAAAATAAAAAATGTCAAAACGAAGGATTAAATTAGAAACGAAAAGTCAAAGTTCATATAAATCTCGCCCAATGCTATTTTTATTCGCTGCTACGCTCGACATTGTATCCTCGCCTTAATTGACCCCTTCCCACCCCCCCGGCCCACCCACTCATCACATCCACATGACTCGAGTAACGCGGGTCAAGGCGTTTCCACAAAATTGGATTACGTATTTGTCCTCGCGGTTTTCTCGCGGCCTCATCGTCTGTCTCGGTCAATGAGAGGCGGCATAATTAGGTTTAAATTCTATGGGCGGGAAATTTAAATGTAGGCTTTACTTTGAAATACAGTTAGGTGGTAACTCTCTAGTATCTATGTAGCTCGCATCACTAATCAGCTCGATTACTGGATGGAGTGTCAGAAGCTATGTATAAATATCGTATTTTGAAAAAAATTGAGAATTTAGAAAAATGTTAATTAAAAAAAGTTTTAAGCTCTCTTTTCTCACGAATGTTTGTCTGCATTGTTACGTGTCTATGATGGTTGGCCTACCGATCGACATCCGGTTTCTCTGAGTCGGATTTCAAATTCCTTGGCTGCGCTGCTATCGTGCCGAAGTAATTCAGCGATTTATCAATCCTCTTTTACGAGGGTGTGTCCTTGTCCGAAAAGTATGGATTGCCGGTTAGCGTGCGCAACGAGCTGGCAGCCCATAGGTAGACCATTTGGAATCCTTTATGCTAATGCGCGGCAGAGGTCCTTTTGCATCAGGCGCCGCCACTGCGATTGATAAGGCACTCGAGGATCGATAGATATCTGTGACGTGGATGAGGCTGAGAAAGGAGATGAGGAGTAGGAGGATCGATAAGTAAGAAAATTTTCTGGTATAGAAATGTTTAGTTCGTGATTAGAGTGGGGGGGGGGGTAAATTTTTGTTCACTTTGCAGATTAATTTATTGCAAGGTCGAGTATACAGAATTGGGTGGGCGGGATGGTCTTGAAGTCAAGAGTGCAGAACAGGGGAGAGGCTGTTAATCTTATTTAATTTTCGACAAAGCTTAAGGCCACCCTATAGATCAATTACCGGGTGGCAGTTAAGTCACGTTAGTCCAATGACCCATGACCCGTTCCTGTCCGATCCATTGGCGGGATTCGTTTAAACGTGGATCCGTCGCTACGGTTCAGTGGTCCAGGACCAATCGTCTTTGAAACATGACCTTGACATTTTTACTATCGTAACCTGACAGTTGCATGCTGCATATATTTAATCAATTAATCTGTCAAAATATTACCGCGACACGCGTATAGCTGCAGGTACACGTGTCGCTCATTGTGAATGCTAATAAAGACCTGAGGAGACTTCGCGTCTTCGGAAACGAGAAAATAGAACACCAAGTAAGTGTGTAAGGGGAGAGGGGTGAACAAAGGAAACCTCCTACACCATTCATGAAGCGCTCCGAGATCCGTCCCTTTCATCGACCTTAAAAAAAATTAAAGGGGAAAAAAATAACGTGCGACTTACAAGAGCCACAAAAATTTCATAGACATTCTAGTGGGAGAGACGTAGGGGTTGGAAAATAGTGCGAAGAGGGTTGAAGAGTGACGAGGTGTGACCTGGCGCTACCATCGCGGGGGTGCCGCGCGGAAGGGCTCGGGGGGTGCTTGGAATTTTGGTCTAGCGCAAGACACGAGAAGGGCCCGTTTCTAAGTGTGCCGGCACTGGGGTAAGGTTAGATCGGAACCTTGGCTCAGGTCTTAACGATCGTCTGAACCTAACCTAACCTCGTTCTCTCATTCAAGATACTTCAACTCTAAACTTCCGTTCCTCGTGAACTACGCGTGTGCATCCCCGTGCAGGAAGTTGCAAAGACTTCAACCCTTCCGACGCCGACAGTCATCCAACCCCTCCCTTATCTCAGAGGAGTCCACCACTCCGTTCCCTGTTTTCAGTCTCACCGGTAACCTCTGACCTCCCTCGGGCCCCTTTCCCTCTCAGCTACCAAAGTACCTACCCTTATTTTCTACTTCTCCTTTTCCCTCGTTCCCTTACCTCCTTCCACCCCCTCGCCCCTCCGTCCCTCCTCACCCGAAGGCTCCGTGACCTTCCACAGGTACCCCCCCCCCTCTTAGCTTCTCTTATCGACCTCACCTAACCTCAACAACCCTCTCCCATCGCTACCCCTATATCATACTTACGCGCATGCAGCTACCTACTGCCAAATTTCAAAGCGCCACTTCGAGACTTGCGCAATTTTCACTATCGACACGTATTACCTTCGGGCTCTGATAGACGTCGATATCAATCGTCTATATGATTCCTGAATCCACTATCTTTACTATCGGTGAATTTGCGTCAGCCTTCGAATTATTGATTGCTCTATCGCGATCATCGAACATTATCGATTGATCGATATACTGTTGGACGAGATCAAGGATACTTGAAAATTGTTAATTTTATTATTGGTACTTCTTTTTTTGGAAATACTCGTACCCGGGATCATTCAATAAACTTTTTTTCACTTTTCTAGTTTTATGGTTTTCGTTACTCCCACTTTTTTGCTTGTAAAAAATACTACCTCTGTATCGCACAGCTGCTCTGGCACTTTCCATTGCGCCCTTTTCATTGATTTACTATATACCCTCCGACCTACAAGCTACAGCGACCTCATCCCCGGCAGTGAAATTTCATTAATGAAGCCCGCCAACGACACTAGTGACTGCAACGAAAGGGTTTGTGGACTCGACATTATATGGTGTATTAGCGAATCTGCTGTGCGAATTCACGGAACGAACTTTTCTAATTGAATAAGAAGTAACTGTTGTCACTGCGGGTTCTGAGCGTGATCACTGAATTGCATTCATTTGTTATAATTAATTGCAACGTACCGAGTGACGTGTTAATTACGGCTTAAGGAGAATTTTGCACGCGAATATTCGACGAGTTACGCGTTTATGAAATTTGCCGGGTTTTTTTCTACATTTCGCTTTTCCCTTACTTCCTGCACGTAGTGTACAAGCTGTTTAACACGTGCGGCACGAACATTTAGAATCGAACCGACAGGAACGTAATAATAGTAGGTATGAAACGAGAGAAAAAAATATTATTTTCATTAACTCCGGCGAGTTTTCAATTAACTCCAGAGGAAAAAAAATTAAGAAAAGTTTAACCTGATTTACTTTGCAAATTTGTAATTTTCCAGAATTACATGAACCGCTGTGTCGAGTAATGGACTTCCTGATAGTTTTGCCACTTGCGTCTAAGCACAAAAAATGCAACGGGTGCAACAGAAGAATTAAATACTTGGGAAATTTTATTGTGATTTGCAAAAAGGAAAGAAATACAGATAGCACGGAATTACACGTATTCCTATGTAACGACTGAAAATGCTCTGAATAGACAATGAGACTGTTTACGTCGCGAACATGGGAATTTGACCAGAAAATGCTAGTTTGAAGCAGTAATGCGTTAAGGCTGTGTCCCATTTATGCGAATGACGCATAACGCAACAGTCGGATACGCACAAAACTGTAAAAAAAAAATTATGAGGCTGCAATTAATATGGACTCGGTTCCATTTTTCCACTCTTTACGTCCGACCGTTCTTCCCCTTTTTTTTTTATTCAGCGGTTCCCGTTCCGCCCGTGAGAAAAATTATAAATTTGCGTATCCCACATGCGGTTTTTATTTCGTTTCACCGCGAATCCATTCAAAAAACTCGAAACACTTAGGGCCCGATAATAGCCCATCTAGATAAAAGGACACGAGTATTACATGAGAAATGAAAAAAGCTGTACGGAAAAATTTTTAGTATCAGGCACTTTTACTAATATACGAGTACTATCAGGATATAACGAGAAAGGAAATGGTAGTAAGGAAAAGTTGGTAGAAGAACCTGGCGACTGTCGGACATTTAGGAGAAGAAAGAAAAACGTTAAAAAAATGAAATAATTATCATTCCAAAAATCTATGGAGAAAACTTTGATTTTTTCACGTGTTAATTTCTTTTAATTGATCTAACTTTATTCTTACTTTTATTCCTGGCAGCAACTCGAAAGTTATCGGGTCCATTCGGTTGGCACTGGAAGATCGATATCCATTAGAAAATCCACGTAGATTTATGAAAACGATGTAAGCTTTACTTAACTAGGACATTATGGACTGTCCTATCGAACTGCTGTGGCGTTGCTATAATTTAAACGGAAAAACCTAAAAAAATATTTTTTTCTACGTATCTTTGTCAATTACGTACCTATAACAAAGAAATAATTCGAACATTCTGTCCTGCATTGGCGACCTGTATCCTCAAAAATTAATATATCGCGTGTCGCACTACTCGTCAGCCATTTTTGTTCTTCGGCTAACCATAAGCATCGTTATTATCTTATTATATAGTTTGGAATTTGTAATCGTGACTGGGAAAATCAGGAGACACGCGAAACAGCCGTTGATCAAGTGGCGCCATCTACTCGCGGCGAACTAAAAAACCACGTGATCAGCCAAGATGGCGCAGATGAATTTCCGATAGCGAAAGGAGAGAGAGCGTTGTTGATTAACGTATTGTCGTTGGCTTTGCGGACTGCCACTACTGGTAGGGTTTCGTTCGGCACGCTATATCTATGAGGGTCTTTAACTCTCTGCACCCAACCATACCTTATTATTAGTTAGAGGTTAGGTTCTCATGTTACGGCACGCACTGCGGTGCTGCCATCTTTTGTTTACGCGATTATACAATCTATCGCAATACTTTGTGTGGCTTCGCTATAGTCAAGGTGGTTAACCTAAGTGCATTTCGATATCTAAATTCGTTACGCTCTACTTATCAATTACTAATGAATACATCGATCGACTGATACATTTTTTCTTTTTTATTAACGTAAATTATTAAAAATTACAAAAGTTTATTTTTCTTCGTTATGCATCCTTGATTTAAAATTGGTCTATTTTTATTACTTAGTGGAGTACACGAGGCGTATACCTATAGATATATTTGTGTACAGATCGTTCAGTGTTAATCGACAATGGCGTCGGCATCGGTACGTCGAAATCTCAAACTCATAACTCAATCGTCGGATCGACCTCTAAAATCTAAAATTATCCTATCAAGTAACTCGGCGTACGTATAAATTATTTATGCCACAAATCAGCCCATAAATTTCGCCATGGCTACACATAACAGCGTACACAGCCGCTAAGTACGTAATACATAAAATTCACATAATAAATTGAGGCAGTGAAAAAGAAAAGAAAACAATTTTTCTAATTGTATCCTCCTTTTGTTAATAAATCCCAAGAACAAACTGCCGCGTATATTGGATTGCATAGTCGGAAACAAAATTATCCAGAAAAAAATACCGCGTCGACATTTTTTATATTGCCTGCTTAGTCTCCTATATTAAAAAGAAGTAAGGGAATCGGACCGCAGTACGCTATAGTGTACTTGATATAACCGGGGCCCCGTTATACATTGAGACGGCACTGATCGGCAGGCCCACTGGCTTCTTAACTCTCAGACCGCCTTCCTTTGCCCTAGCTTATCATCCTTCGGAGTTTCTATTTCGGAAGAAAATTTTCGGCTATCTATTCCTACGAAAAGAATTTAACGAAAAGGAAAGGATCCAGCGAAACGATATGACGGCTTGTTAGATAAGAGGAATCGGACTTCCGGCAGAGTCTAATTTCAGTGACAATTGACGATTGACGCACACTACGCGGCAATGAGATATAACACGTATCGTCCTACGTAATAATGACGTCATAACTGACCTCAAATTTTTCATTCAATTAACATAGATCGCTGATTACATATTTCAAAGTCGCCCTCAAGCTATATAAAAAAATTAATGTTTTACATATAATATTATTCAATCCCAACCATAAATATATCCCTTACCCCAATTTAAAAGTATCCCGAAGTAAAGAAGCTAAAAAAATTATTTTGATATTTCTTGATTATTTTACCAAAACTGCCTCGTCACGAGTATCACGATTCTGAGAAAATTGTATCCCTTATCAGATTACATTATTTACAGTCGTCGTCTTCTTCCGCTTTCATAAAGTATCACCGTCGTCATCCGGCTGAACCCTGCATTCCCCTACTACTGCGACATCTAATCCTAACGTCATTTCCGCTCAACCTTTACAGACAGGTGAGACGTGTCAAAACTGAAAAACGATCTCAAATTTATATTAATTCTTGGAAACCTTGTATTGCGATTTATTTAATTAAAAAACTTTTTTCTTGTATCTTTGAAATTAAAGTTATCATGTATATGCGATTTTGGGTACCAGCGCAACAAGTGGATTCTGATATTTCTTAAATTTTTTTTTGAAAAGGAAGTAAAATTTAATTTTTAATAACTTTCATGTCAGGGAAACCATCGTATTACAGCTAACGTATCGACGCTCCTATTATTATTCATGGTATTTATTGATTATTGCATGTTGATTGGTATTATCGTAAACTGTGACTTCGAGTCGATGATACGTCGATATCAGTGCGGATTGTCGGAACACGGACCACTGTGATAAATCGTTGTGCACGAGGAATCATGAAAACGGAACGAATTAAGAAATAAATGTCAGGAAACAAAAGCCTCGGGAAATTCAAACTCTTTGATTCGCTTCAATTTATTAACCAATATATCGAAGCTTTAGAAACAAGCGCGTTTACGTGAAATTCTAGGGCGATTTAAGCGAATTAATTATTTGATTACCGCCAGAGGGCAGCAATCGTGTTACTGAAATTACGTGAAATATCCCGATTGCAATTTAAGCTTATAATAATTAACTAACACATTTAAACTTCGTCCCTCCGTAGGAGAATTTTTTTATTTACCCCAGTTCTACATCGTTTCGTGAAAAAATTTTACAAAATTTATATTTATTCCTGATTTTTCTCATTAATTTTATAAATATTTATCTGCGTTCTATTTCAATCATTATTGTTATTTCCCGTGCACTTTCACCGCCACAATTTAAGCTCTAAACGATCAGTCAATCGTTCAATTAATTTTCAACGTGATTTTACCACCGCGTTATTCATTTACCATAAATTTACACGAGCCGACACGTTGCTTATCAGTTATCAATAATATTGATACGTTCTCTGCACGGATAATTAATAAATTTCAAACATTTTTCTCTATCGATGAAAAATAAATTTCTGAAATTCACTAAACTGTATACTTTGTATCCCACAAAGCAATCCATAGTGCGTAATTTTTTATAATTAAATATATTGTTTTTCCCCCTTTTTTACGAGGCTCTTACGACCGAGGACGACACAATAAATTCGGATACAAGATCAGCAAAGGTCGTGAACTCCCTCACGGTATGTTGCGTGTCTCCTTCAATTATCGTGCAATTATCCGTAGTGTCGTAATTAATGCAAATTCGTTGACGCATTTGGATTTTCTAGTGGAGCTTCAGGGAAAACTAAGGGCTGTGATCGCAAGGGGAAGGGGGGGGAAGAGGAATTTCGATAAAAGTTGTTCGTTTAGCGTCCCACTTGAATTTACCAAAAGTCTCGATGAACTTTAACACTAAAGCGCGCGACACTCGAAGCTCATGATCGATTAATTCAATATACTTTTCCTCTCTCCTTTTCATTTTCTCCGCCACTTGACTCCTCGACACTCGTCCGCTTATTCTTCTCGACGATCCAACGTTTGCCTGGTCATTTATTGAATTAAGTCCTAAAAATAATTTAATACCGTTAAAAAAAATATGGTACACTCTCTCGCTTTCTTTAGGTCATATTTTTTATGGTCACGTGACTTTTCCAAAATACCTAATGTGATCCACGTAAATACCTTCTCCCCATAAATACCTTCCTTCACTCTCCCTCCAGTATTCTCAGCCAGCCAAACGCATAAACGAATCTTTATTTCAATTAAACACTCAAAATAATAGAAACCTACACGAACGGAATGCATCCATCTCGAATGAGGATATCCTGACTTGACTCTATGATTTCCAAGTAAATTCGATGATCCAGAGAGAGTGAACGGTGACTCGGAGTGACGCGTGATGCATGCTGGGACGTCGTTAAATTGATTACTCATAGCGAAGTTAGTCACGAGTCACAAGTGACGATGTCGACCTAACGATGAAGTCAGTAGAGCGATACACGATTCAGGGTGTTCATAAAATTGAAGAATGTTGCTCTCGCCTTTCATCCATCGACTGTGGAAAGACGAACGTCGAATCGACTATAGAAAATCAAGAATTGACTTGGCTGCTCGAGTATCTTTCATTAGTCTTAATAAAGCACGAAGAAGAATCTACGAGTGGGTTCAATTATTCAATCGGCCAGTTTGGTGCAATAATAATTTTCTCTATTATTCACTCCCTCGTCTTTTCCCAATAATACGGATTCCTCGGAGCATTTTATAGCCTTTTTTATTTCTACTATTTTTTTTTCACCTCGCATACCGCAGACACTTGGCAGTGCATAAGAAATTCCAAACTCGCAATGGGAATTGCCTCGTAAAATGTCGGTAACGTTCGGTGCGGCTCGCACTTCCGGTTACCGGCAGAGACACACAAGACGCTTAGCAGATTTATAACAGCTGATTTATCGGGCAATGATGTCAGGATGATCGCATAAAAACTGCTTGACTCACTCACCGTTTTTATCGACCGAATAATTTCCAGGGTGCATTGATTCTTACGAATAATTCATAAAATGACCGAATCTTATTTATTTTCGCATCCAAACGCGCGATACTAATTTTATCGGCTGATTTAATTTCGAGGCAGTTTGTTAGATACATTGCGACGACAGTGTGACGTCATCCATACGTATCGCGGATACGTCGATGACAATTGTTATGGAATGGATGACGACTCGCATAATTTTTAAACGCTGACGTCAGAATTACTACACTATCCGAGATCAGAATACAGATGAAGATGTGACTGGATTCTCGAGAATGTCACGAAGCCTCGTTGCACCGGTCAGCCTTGCAAAGTGAAGAAACGACAATCGATAGGACCGCGTGTCGTAGAAAAGTCATGAATATTCAAAATGTATGATAATAATATGAAGTTTATCATTGAAAACGGCCATTTTGTGTTACCCCAAGAAACGTCAAAGGAGATTCTAAGCCTTAAATCAAAATAGTGAACCCTTGTCTGCCTGTTAATCCTGTCAAACGATCAGCATTATGCTATTGCGAATGAGCCTTAGGGCTGACTTCTATCGCATTTGTAGACTGCACAGCGCAGATAATTCCGAGAGATAATAATCCCACGGGGATAAACAGCGTTGCCAGATCTAAGGTTGATACCTGCGTTAGCATAGATTTGTAATAACCGCTGGACGGGTGGTGTCGTTGGAAACCGGCCATTATGTCATTGGTATCTTTTCTACTGGCGCGAATGCAGTCACGCAGTCCTAGTTTAATTTGCAGGCGAAGGAAGCAATGGTATGGAAGTAGAAATATACCAAAGACTCGGCTGTGGGCAGACGGTAGTCTGGCTGACGTTATAACGTACAGCACAGTAACATTAGTAGCAGTAGATACAGTACGTAATATATCAGACGTGGGTGTATAGTATAAACGATAGAATTAAACGTCAAGAATATTCAAGTGCGACAGTGCGAAGGTTATGAAGAAGTTTCTGCAAATAGGTGTCTTGAGTACTTATACATATATGTATATACACTTATGGGGAATAATGACAGTGGAAGTAGAATAGAAGAAATAGTCAGACACGGCTTTATAGATACCGGTATAGGAAGTAGACTGTACTATAGTAAGGAGGGGCTGATCGGTCAGACAATGGAAGTAAGGATAGTCACATTGAGGTCAGACAAGAGAAGACCTAAGTAATTAGAAATTCCGCACATCAGACGTAAATCGTGGTTTAAAAAAAAAAGAGTAAACGATAGTCGGATATACGTAAAGAAATGAGGATGCAACGAGTTTACGTAGAATTTGATTGATAAAAGGGATAAGTAGAAACGCTCGGTAAACTGTCAGCCGTGGGACTTTTATGGTTTGCAGTGGAAGAGGTAATGTCATTGTCAGACGGGGATCCGTAAGAGATCGGTTAATGGGTGAAAGAAGACGGGTGAGCGAGAGAGGGACGGAGGAGTGGGACGGGGAGTAAAAATAAAGGAGCACAGGGCCGGAGAGTGTAGTAGAACCCGCGGCGGCATTCTGCCATGTAAAATGACCTAGTGACGTCGTGTTTAGTAATCGATTTGAGCGCCGCCGACGCTGGCTCGGTGCGACGGAGCCGCGACGTTCGTTTGTGTGCGTCCCAACACACCGACGGCGAACCACGTCGGGGAGCCGGTCGGCCATCTTGAATTCTCTCGCGCGTCGCGACGTCGGCCGTCTCGCGAGCCCCGCGGCGACGTTGCCGCGTGAGCAGCCCGCACGAAATAGATATTTCCATCGTTTCCAGTAGCCAAACTATGTCGTGGACTTGTCTTCTGTAGCGCAGGAGAAAAGTTGCGCATGCGCAGCAGAGGACGATCGGTTGTACAGCGAATGCGTGTCGACTTACGTTCTATGTTTGAGCCTATGGAGTATACGCTGGTAATCGTCTTATCTTCGTAAAGGAAAGAGAAAAGAAAAACGTTCGCGTCCCTTCTGTATAGACGTAATCTGACGTAACCTCATTTGAAGATCTTGAGCCAACAGCTTTCTGGATATATAAGTATGTCGACCATCTAAAAACCTATCCCCGTGACCTTTGGTACAGTTTCGTTCAAAGGAGGTCGTGCCGGCAGGATTGGCGAGACTTCGTGAGGGTCTGATTCGGGTTCGGAAGGTCCATAGGAGCGCATAGGGTAGGTTAGAGGGGTAGGGAAGAGGAAGAGAAAGACGGTAAACGAAGGAGCGATCGGGGAGGTGGACGGCGATCGTGGTGGCGGGGGGTACGAGCCAGGGAAGTAAGAGGACAGGACAAGGTATAGCGGGTCAGGAAAGGTTAGGTTAGGTTAGGTGAATACGAGGGCGCAGAACACGGTGCGCCCGAGTTGCCGGCGTTGGAGTCAGTGACGATGAGAGAGAACAGCATAGGCGCCCTTCTTGCTGTGCTCTGCCCGTGCGAGCACTGTATATCTATAGCGAGTGGGCCTACCTCGATAGTGGTGGGGATGAACTCTGTAGCGCGCATGCGCGACCGGCCCGATCTCCCGTAGATCACAGAAGCGTCAGTCCGATAAAGACCGCAGTACCGTACACATCGTGCACCGACCCACATCTATCTCTCTTCGGACACCGAGGACTCCCCTCTTTTGACTCCCTCCTATTTCGCCGACAGACAAGCAAGATAAAGCCAAAGAAAAACAAAATAAGAAAACGACAGCAAAAATAATATAATAATATTAATAATATATCGACACATCGCCGCACGGATTTCTTTTAAAAAGAAGAAAAATATATATATAAATAAATAAAGTTCCAACGGATGCCGTTTATCGCGTTCGCATAACCTACGAATATTCATTGTCTCTCGCTGTACGCATATTATATATATCTGTATACATAAACTATATACATATACACACACATATATATACATATATATACGTGGTCGTTGTAGTTATACGGTCAAATCGAGTTTAAAAAATTTATTTATGAAAAGAGGCGCCAAGGAGAAAGTTTACTGCTCGGCGAAGCATCGGCAAAGATCGCTGCCAGTCGACGGGCCCGATTGTGTCATCGTCCGTTCCTCCGTCTGACCGCTTTCGGTCTTATCTACTGTGACTACGCGAACGTCATCGTCATCGTCGTCATCGTCGTCATCGTCGTCGTCGCGAACCCACGTCGACGCTGCGATCGCGCAGCATCCACATTGTCGCGTCAAGCTCTGCAGATATCCTGCCAGGAAGGTCCTCTCGTCACTACTGGTCGTATCGGTCGAAACCACCCAAGAAAGTGAAGTCACCGTGGCTGATATCGTCAACGCCCAACGTTACCGATCCCACCGTCGACCCCGGGCACAGGAGCGTAGTCGACGAAAATCAGTGTGAAAATAGGACGATCCCACGTCTGCGACGTCGCTCACGTGAAAATTCAGTGAAATCTTAGGAAGGACGGAAGGGAGTGAGGAAAGAAAAAAAAAAGACAAGGATAAAGACAGCGAGAAAGGCGAAAAGAAAGACGGAAAGGAAACACTCCATTTTTAATTCTTCTAATTTCCTACGTCATTTCCGGTTTGACTGTACACAAGGAAACTAGCCCCTTTACCTTTCCTCTCTTTTTTTTTCTACCACCCTATACAGCGTCGTCATCCTCCCTCTTGTATCTTTAATTTCTTATCGGTTATCAACCACCTCCCACCTCTTCTGCCCCTCGTCACTCTTCCTACGTCCATCCTTCACTTCCTCTTCCCTATTCTTCGACGACCTTCTTTCTACCTCAATTCCCGGGCTACCATTATTCTTAATCCGTGCCCTTTGACCTTTTAGAAAATTTCTATCCTACCCCCTGTGTAACACCTTCCGCTCTGATCGTCGTTGCTAAGACGTTTTCCCGGGCCCAGGGCCAACCGGCAGGCATCAGTTCGCTTCCGTGATAGCCGCGAGAGACCGTCGACCATCAAGATTGAGCCCGGGATTGAGCGCGAGTGCCCGAGAATCCCGTATAAATGTGTCGATCACGGTACAAAAGGTGCGGGAAACAGTAAGCCGGTTTATTTTTAGTGCGCGCACATCGCGTCTCGGTTGGCTCCTCCTGAGAAAGAAGGAAAACGCGCGTGAGAGTCGTAAAGCCGGCGAAGAAAGAGAAACCAGGAGGCGACGGTGTACCGAGAGGAGAAAACGAAGAGCAGGAAGTTGACGAAAGGCTGGAGAGAGAGAGAGAGAAAAAATACTAGAGACAATTAGAGCCACCTGAACTGATAAGACGGTTGAGGTAGGGGGGAATAAGAAGGAAAAAAAAAAGAAAATTCGCGAATAAAATTTTTGCGTAATTTAAAATCTAGTTTCGAATAATTAATCATAACGTGTGACACGTTACGCCATTGTTAACAATACATAAAGTGGCCCCGATGAAGTGGCTCATGTGACATAAAATTCTTAATCTTTACAACCTCAACCACGACATCGGACACCTTCGCGGTGACACGGTGAGTATATATAATATAAGCACATATGTGTCACATATGTACATAATAGACGTGTATATATACACCTCGCTGAATCCCTGACGGTGAAGATTGATTCGACATTCTCATGGCAGCGCCACTCGGAACTAGCAGCCCTTACGTATTCGGTACTAAACCACCCTCGGGACGATCAGTACGGTAGTCGCTACCCTTAAATTAACCCTCCACCCCCCGGGGCCTTCCTTTTTCTTTCCTCAATTCTTAAATGTCCTTCGTGACTCTTATAAGCCATTTTTTTTTCTTTGACTGTACCTAATCAAAATCCTTGATCCTCACAAGTGTCCCTGATGATCCTGATCATGATTGGGGTGGTTGTTGTGATGGCTCCTGGTGCACGGTGGAATTACGAAAATTATGTAAGCGCTCCCAGTACATCGTGAGAGTGGGTTTGCGTTAGAGAGAGAGAGAGGGAGGGAGGGAGAGAGAAAGAGTGAGAGAGAGGGAGGGAGAGAGTCGAGTCCCGAAACCTCTTAGAATGCCTGGGCCACTCTCCTTCGTCGGACATTATTTCGGGAGTGCCAGCGCCGCCAGAATTCACTCTGACATCACACTCACGCTGGTTCCTCTCGGTATCCATTGGGACGCATACCTGACGTACTACCTACTGCTGTACATACTATAGCATTGGCTATAGTACATGCGAGAGTTTACTGCTACCATTCGTTGATGGAAACAGAGTCGATTGGTTCCTCCAAATTTTAATGATATTATTTATTATCTTTATAACCCCACTTCGCGATCTTTCGTATGGCGTCTATTATTATTATTCTTTTTTATTATCGAATTCGACTACCCTCTTGATATATCTTACTAGGCTTATTACGTTATATCACACAGACATTCCCGTGGCTAAAGTATGCGTACGCACATTCCGCGAGTGACGTGTGCGTCTTGCGTATCTGGGGATGCGTGACTGATCAATTTCGTGCCTTTACTGCTTGCTGGCTTTTTTCATTCAACGATCGAGAATTCCGTTCATATCTTTATTAATAGAGGAAATCACGTTCTTTTGTGACGACTTTTGTATTTTTTTGCTTTCAATTTTTTTTTTTAGTTTTATCTCGTGTTTTTTGTTTTCGGCTCTACTGCTGTCCTTTTGTTGCTCCCAGGAGATCTTCATCCCCGTGCTGGATATTCCCGGTCCAGATTCCAAACTTGTTTCACTCTTTTCTTGAGTTTCGTTTCGTTGTGCTTTGCTACTTGGAAACTTGACACCGACATTACGGAACGAGAGTAAGAGAAAGAGAGAGAGAGAGAGAGAGAGAGAGAGAGAGAGAGAGAGAGAGAGAGAGAGAGAGAGAGAATCGCTTCCCCTTCGTATCCAGTTTGGGAACTCGCGTCGGGATAATTCGTCGTCGGGACGCCAGGCGTTGAATTAATGAGCCTCGTCGTCGTTACCCCGTTGCCCAAGAAGTCGACGTCCCTGCCTTCGTCCGACTCTTTACGATAATACGACTCCTGTGCAACTGCCCCTAGGTAATGGAAATTCCAGAGTTTACGCGAACGTACTATGTGCTAAATGTATAAAGATATCGGGAAACTCTTTTATCACTCCTATATATACATGTATGTAATAGGAACGCGCGATTGGTATTACCTTCCACTCAATGATTGCTCCTCGTAATTTATCTTCTTCTTTTTTACTTTCTCCCTTTTTCCTTCACTTCCTCTTGATTACTTTTTAACGCGCTGACACGTTCTGCTTCCTTTTGCTACGCCTATTCGGATGAGCTCCTTTTTCTCTTCTCTTTTATTTTTTTATATACATCTCCAAACCGACTGTGAACTTTAAGCCGCTTTCGCAACAAAGTGCCACTTCAAAAGAGTACGTGGCCAAAGAGAGCGAGAGAGAAAGAGAGAGGGAGGCCGAGAGAATGAAAGGATTCGCAGGCAAAGGGCACGTGGCTCCTCAATGACGGATAAATGAAAACCAGCCAGGAATTTATTACTATCTACCTTTCTTTCTCTCGTTCCCTTTTCCAGTCGCTTCCGGGCTTTCTTTTTTCTTCCTTGAGCCCCTCTCCCCACCCCACTCCCATATTCCTGACGCGACCATCGTCACCGTCGCCTAACCACTTCCTCCCCGCCGCTCTCTTTGTATCTTTCTGGAATTATGTTCTAGTGCCCCTCCCCCCCTCGCGCCCTTGAAATTTCACAAGAAAATCTCGAGATTCCCATTTCCAGTCAATTCAATCGCATCTGACGTCTAGACATTTGAGATATTTCTACGTTACCTACTCGACTAGTTGACTACCTACTTTATCGACCGAGCAGCCTTTTCGCAATACCGTGGGAAAATTCTTTTGAAGTCCTATGTACACAGGAAAAAGAAGGTACGAAGCAACGAGGTCGAAGGGCAGAAACCTCCGAGAAATTTCACAGACTCCTGGATCAAGTGTCATCGTGCTCCTGTCGTCGTTTTGTCATTGGCGGAAGAAATCCGAGAGTCTTTAAGAAACGCAAGCGATAGAAGCAGAGAGAGAGATCGAAAGAAAAAGAAAAGCCACGTGGAATTCAATAGAAAAAAAAAAGTCAAAGAAATTTCATTCTCTTGAAAATTCTTCATCTTTTCTCTTTCGTCTCCTACATTTTCTCAAGAGACATTCTGTTCCGCCTGGAACTTTCGATACATCGCTGTATCGTCGATTTCCTTTTACATCGTATTATCGTCACACGTATCGCCTTTGAAACAAAAGCCTGAAATTCTTCTTGACGTTTCACGAGGAACAAGTGTGAAAATACCAAATCAATTCCGCCGACTGTTCCTATTACACTCGTGGTGCATTGATACGGCTGTCAGTCGGGCTGTCACTGAGTACCACGTGTACCCTTTGTACCACGTGCAAGAGATTTCCTCCTGCATTATTGCGAGATAACCCAGCAACGCGATACTGACAACAGACTCGGGAGAAAGAGAGAGAAAATAAATAATCTCAACGAGCCAGTACGACCGCGTTCGTAGGAAAGAGTGAGAGCACACGTTATCACGGATTTTGAAGATTAGAAGAAAAAAATTAATCACCCCACGAAGAACCTCTCATAAACCTTTTGTAATTTTAGATTAAAGTTCCCCCTGGGAATTCTCACCTACCTTTCCAGCCATGTAACGCGTTTTACGAACTCTCTTTTATTTTATTTCAGCATCCAACCTCCCTGGACCGACCCCCCCTTTCTCTTTATATCTCACACACCCCCTTTTCACTGTTCATGTTTTCCCCTTCCCGAGTAACCCCTCTCTCTTTCTCCTTCCTATTCTGCTTTTTAACGTCAACTCCGAGCACTTTTGCTTTTCCGCCCCGATTCATTTCCGGCAAAAAGCACTTCCTGTTCCTCAGGTTGGTCACAATTTTCGTCAGGTTGGTGAACATGCCACTTTATGCCAATTCTTTGGCGCATCGTGCAATGGGCCGTGTTACGAAGTATTTTGACATATCGAAGAAACTTGGCTACGTATTGCGGATGTTAGATTTGTTTGATCTCAGTGGGGAGGTTAGGTTAGGTTAGGAATGCGTCTTCGCGATTAATAATGAACCCTTCCGCGATCTAGGAACAAGACCCAGTGTATAGCGTTTAGTGTATACCCACCTGACATTGAAAATTTATTTTTTTATCTCTGATAAGCCACCCTCACACGATGGGGTGGTAGAAGTCATTAATGGCGTCTTGACGAGGGTAGTAACCGGGATAAGTTTTGTTCCTCTCGACTCCAAGGACCAATATTACAGTATGTGACGAAGCATAAGGGATGCTGGATAGGCTATTATGGTCAGAGTAAAAGCGTCGCGACGCCAAACGCGTATCCTAATGCAAGTGGGTTAAGATCGATGAACGTACAAGGTTGGAAGGTAGGTGAGTCTTGTTCATTTTTGTTTTTTTTTAATAAAAAAAATCGAACCTCAAACACCCGAGCGAAGTCACGCGATCCTAACCCGCGAGCGATCGATAGGCCCTACGCAGCTGAAACGGCCTTCGATAATTGGCCTGTCCAGTTAGGCCATTTTTCACTGATACCGGGAAAACGGGAATATAGCGAAATACAAGGGAAATTCCATTCTCCACCATAATTCCCGGAAATGGACACACGCGGTGCTGATCTGCGTGATTGGCGGACATCAATCACATCGATACTCCCACGTATAACCCGTAAACGTCCCGATACGTGGAATTCGAGGTTTTCATTGATACTCGATCGATCGATGATTCATCGATCGGATCTCTTGGGGTCATATAGAAATGGATAAAATCATTGAAAATCCTCTAAACACCGTGATAATACAAGATTTGATAACACGATTAGTACGCGGCGATTTTCAATGTCCTCAATTTTATCGATACGCTCCCCCCTCTCCGCTCCCATATCCACCCACCACCCACAGCATTGACAATCAATTCTTGACACCCTCCCAGCCGTAGGTCCTCTTGATTTTTATTATTTATTTATTTCTCATTATCGCTATCGTCTTCGTGAAGCAGACTGCGTCACGAAAAGATTCCATCCGTCACTCTTATCTGATATACAGTTTCTCAAGTGCCGTCTCTCTTGCGTCAGTAGACAATCGCTTACGTCTTTGAAGGCAGGTTTTTTTTCAACAATTTTTTTTTTCAACAGTCTGGATCACCCTTCCCCCCCAGAACAGGACCCGCACTGATCACCTTACTCTTACGTCGGATCCTCCAGTCTTACAATCGCTACGTTCTTTCAAATACAAATCTCCACTTACGCACTTTCCTTAAGCCGAGTACACAGACGCGCGTAAACGTAAGTGCACGTTCCACTTGCGTCACTGGTAACCTCAAATGACGCAGTGGCAGTTTAAGGGCTTTAGGGATTGGGAAAAAGGACGCTCACCGACGCCCGGCGTCCGTCAGTTACCTCGGGCGTTCTTTTGACATTACACCAATAAATTCTATCGTCGCTCTAATTTCCCTTCAGCCTCCCTCATCTGGTTTCAGGTATTTCAACCTAGACGCAGGCTGCGTGCTTGTCCGTATGGACCCGGCATAAATGCCGCGAGGCAATTCCAAGCTTAAAGCTGACCAAATAGGTCGATCGTAACGCAACATGCGCAAAACTCCTCCGCCTGAAAATAAAGTCTCGAAGGATCGTCCTTGAGCTTTGGCGCTTTCCGCCCGTCCGGAAAAGCACGAGGCTTCGGACGCAGCGGCGACGCGTGCCGCCCAGAGAATTGCCAGCAGTGGGGCAGGCAATTCTTTAGATCTTCCGTGTCCTTCTCTTTCTTGCTGTCCGGGCGAGCGGATCTCTCTTTCTTTCGCGTAAAAAAGTAATAGGGCCACTGGCATCGCTCGACTGGAACTTCGGACGGCAAAAGTCTCGTTCGGTCGGCCGGGTTTGTCGCGTAGTACAAAATCCGCTTGTGCGTTGTCCTTTCGGCGTGTCTCTGTCTTCGTCCTTTCCTCGAGCTCTCCGAGCCATCCCTCTTCGTCGCTCTCGCTCTCTGCCCTGCTGGCCCTTATTTCCTAAGTCAAACGTCCAGCGGACATCTCTCAGTTGATTAATCTAATTGGATCACAAACACACGGTTTACCTTGCCCGGATACTGTCATGTGTGTCTGTGTTTGTCTCTGTGGCTGCGGTGGAGTCTATGTGTGTCTATTGGAATCTCCTGAGACTCGATTCGATCGATTAACATTTATTATCACCATTAGGATGCTCGATTAGGATAAGAATACATATATGATATTGATAATATTGAAGAATAATCAGTGTTCCATCACTTTGACCTTTTTATTTTCAATTTTTATTTTTTACTAAGAATTTCTTAATGACAGTACAAGCATCTTTTCTTTATCTTCCCTGCTTGTTTTACCGGTCGGATATCGTCACGTACATTTTACAGTTCCGTCATTTCTTGGTTGTCCCATTATAATGACGCGGATAAGAATGACGGACAAAAGGTAGGCGCACCGATCGATAAGCAGAAGGTTCAATTTGCTGGGAGGCTTTTTCGGCTCGTCAAATATCGATCGGCTTCCTCTTCAATCTTTGACGTCCAATCGACGTGACGACGACAAACGAAAGAACCGACGACGCACGCCATCGACACGTGGAAGGTGCGTATACGCACATGCGTGTACCTTTGCACGCACATACCGATACAATAATACACTTTATGACATCGAGTCGAAAAAGTATGCTTTCAATTAATTTTAACGTAAAATCGATATTTACCTAATTTCTCGAAAAAAAATCAATACGCTACACAGTCTGGAATCTTTGGTCAATGGTCCAGTCGGCTGGCCCGAAAAAGTCACAGCAATGGCTCTATGCCTTACGAACGCATAGTAGCTATATGACATAGTTAAATTTTCTACCGTACAGGCGACAACGTATCCTGCCTGTTATACGTGTACGGAGCAAAGGTAAGCTCAGTGACCTTTGACCCCTCCATGTTAATTCTCTTCTGGATTAATTGTCAAATCGATTCGAACGGACGATACAAAGGCCCAAAGGCCTTTTGTCCCTATTCCGCAAGTGTGAGAATGAGATGTTTTAAAGAGAAACGTAATCGATTCGACGTTTTACACTTTGTGCCTGGGGGGTGGTGGGTGGGTGGGGGGCGTAAAGGGGTTGCTTCGTCGGACGTGCGAAACAGCGTAAAATAAAAAAAAATTGCAGAGCAATTTTCTTAGCGCAATAGACTGCCGCACTGTGGTCACGTGGACTCTTTTTTATGTGTGACAGTAAAATTGCTTATCGTTAACTTTAAAGAGATAAGAGTGCCATTTTGAAATTGCGAGATTATCTTGTACTTCCTGGTATAACTATAGAATGCAGGGTGTTAGTGCCATTTTGTACTTTATCCGTAACGGGTGATCATGGTATTCGATGTGTTTTTTGGAAAATTAAGGAACACGGGTTTTTTTATTTAGGGGAACGATAAATACGCGTTGTTTAATGTTTTAGGTGAAAATTGCTGAACTTTTGTGGATTTAAATTTCTTTTTTTCTTCCCTCTTCCTCTCTTTCTTCGGTCCCGTTATTCTTGAAGAGAAAATTCATTGGCGCCCCGTGTCAACAAGACTCATAATCAGTGTCGTGGTTTTCGCCACGTTGCGATACGCACTTCCATAAACCGATAGCAACTGTTCTGCAATCACTGCCTATGGCCGAGCTAGTGGGGAATTTCCATCCCTTAACTTACTCTGACTCATCCGGAAGATTCGAAAATTTGACAGCCTTATCATTGCAAATACCAAAGTTCAGCTCAGGCAATCTTTGACGCATTACAGTCCAGCCCCTGGTTCCTTGCCCAACTAGCCTGAGGATTTTTACTGTAAAGTCAAGGAAGCAAAATGCTCCTTATCATCGGTTCTACTGTTTGGAGTCGCGATTAGCTTTAATGTTTATTCGGATAATAATTATTAACCAGGACTTTGCTGTGGTGAATTATTTTTTGGCCAATAAATCGATCGGGTCTGCCGTACAACCGTTAGTAGGTATTTCTGCGAAAAATCAATTGAAAAATCGTGCTTCGATGTCAATCGATATTATTAAAGAAAGAATTTTTTTTTTAATTGGCAAAAAATTCTTGAGTGGCGTCAATTAGTACTTAAATTTTTTCTATCTCTGTTTCTCTCCCTCTCGTGGTGTAAACGTCGCACGACGAAAAAGAAACTCGCATTTTTATCCATGACGAAGTTAGCACAAATCGTCTATAAAGTTTTCTAACGGGATTTACCGGGTATAAGGGATTGGTCGAGTCATTGTTAGGTGGAAAGTTGGATAAGGGGAGAAATTGAATTGAAGAGAAAATGAGTAAAAGATAGAAATTTTTTTTTGGAAAATCGAAGAAGATATTTTTGTATCGTATCTCATTTCCGTAATTGACGACTCTCCTGTCTTTTCGAAAATGAATGATTCCTTGAAGGAACTCAAATTCAAAGCATCCACGTTATCGATACTTTTTTCTTTCTCTCCTTGCACTTTTTGCTTATTCATGCGCGCCAATTTTAAACGCGTACGCGAAACTGGAACGCGACCCTGCAATTATAATCTAAATCGAAACTTTCATAGAATTTAACTACCGGTGAACTTCTTAGGTCGCGAGGACACGTGACGGCAGTACAAAAGCGTCCCCGGTCGACGACGCTTATTCGACGCCATAAATAATTCTGGTTAATACCGCAAAGACTACCAATACGATCATACGTATTCTTTAGGTTTGTATGCTACTGTAATTTCGTCAGGTCGTCAAGCGATTTTTGTGTTTTCATGAAAATATATAAATTATTGAAATCCCACGTTTTTACGTTTTTATTACACATAAGTTCAATTTCCGTATTTTGAGATTCCACAAATGTAAAAAGATTTCACAATCAGTCATCGGAAGCCCCGGTAATATCACGGTACGTCGATAGTCCTCTTGATTTTCACTACTGACGTCAACGCTTGGCGGATGATAATCATAAATATGCCGTGGCCTTTATATAATAATTAATTTCCTCGTGTTATCAATCGTCAAGCCACTAAGCCCACCGATTTTACTCGCTTCAGTACCAAATTTGTCGACTGTCGTTAGAGATAAGAATTTCCTAAACGTGTGTCCGCAGCTAATAAGAAATTTTAGATAGACAAGATAAGTTACGTAAGGAATATATATATATATATATCATATGTAGAACCTGAAACAGATTCCCACCAATGGTTCCCTCTACAACTCGAAAGTCTCGAAAGTTACTGCGAATGTCCTACAGCCCACAACCATGTATAGAGTCCAGAGCCTAGATTACGAAAAAATAAATATATATATATATATTCCGGGTGAAAAATACTTAATCAAAAAAAGATGCAAAATCATACCAACTTTTATCGCTATTACGTGATACCCCAAAAAAGTATATTTCTTATCAGACAAAAAAAGGAATCCAACCGAATAAAATGTTACGCGTACCGAATTGCTGTATGCGTTTCCATATATTTATGTAGCAAATATTAATGAGATAGATGACGCTGATCGGACGGCGGTATCAGTTGCAGGATTAAAGTGAAAAGGGGCAGGGTTGCCGTGACTCGGGACGATCTATCGGAATGCAACAGCGCGTAATGCGTTAGGCTCGGTGAAACTGCTGGAACGTCGAAGGGGCTGAGTAGGAGGAAAAGGTGGGAGAAGGCAGAAGCAAAGGCAGAAGCAGTCATGACGAGGGAAGCCAAAAGGCTCCGCGATATCAATGATCAAACAGCATCGTGCATGAGCGTCAAACTCGCGTAGGTCCCACCGTCGAGACGCCTGTAGAGCATCGAGTCACTCGCTAACTCACTAACTCAGTCAGTCAGTCAGTAACTCGCGCGCTAGTCGGTTCGCTCGGGCGGTGCTTGTTTTTATTATTTCTCTCGTTCGGACGGACTGGAGCGTTCCACGCCGGTTTACTAGAGCGCGAGTCATTCGGATTCAAAATTTTTAAGTTAGTTCTCTTCCTTTATTTTGTTACATTTTATTCTCGTTTCTCGTTTTATAAAACAGAAAAAGGTTATAGCCGAGACTACTTTCAAAATTGGTGTCAGTCTCTCGTTGCGGTTAAAAAGAAAAGAAAGAGAGGAAGGCTGCCAGTCAAAGTGGTCTGTGCTTTGAAAATTTAGACAAATATTTCATTTCTACCTTCTCTTGGGATTTTTCCTTTTTTTCTTTTGCTTTTTACACTACCCATGTAAGCCCTGACGTGTTTCGTACGTCCCGAACCAACGGTTCGTACGCACTACCGTTATTGCGGTAGGTACGGGATACACTGGCAGCTCAATTATTCTTGACAGTGTAAGCGGGTTGCCAACGAGCGACCCAGTAGTGTCGGCGTTACCGTTGTGTGTTGTGTGTGAATTTTTGTTCTACTTTTTTTTTATATGTATAACTCGATACTGTGTGACACAGAATTAACGTGTTACCCTAATTGGATTTTAGACACTGAATTCGTTCACGCTGGAATCACGGGCAAGGTAATACATAAAAATGAATTTTTTACCAGGGCGTTTCCTTTAATTCTACCCTTGTACGATTTTTCTTTTCATTTAGAGTTCACGGTTTCAGCCTTGACTCGTTTGAAGTTTCTTGAATGCCGACGGTTGTCCGACCGGACCAGTGGTTATTGATTAATTCATGATTGTCACGTGTCTCTGTGCGAAGACGATGACGAACATGGGACGGGAATGTAGAAGCGTAATGTTTATCTTGACGCATTTTCCTTAATTTTATTTATGTTTCTTTCGTCGAGTTTCTCTTCTCCTTTTGCATTGACCTGACCTTCATCCCGAGGAAAGTGACAGATACCAGATACAGTAGTGTACCGTAAATCGGCGTGACTTATCGTATAAGGACTTAGCAACGGAAGCGCGACGCGATGACTGTGCCTGGATCGAAATAGAATTACGAATGAAAAATGACGTAAACAGTGATGATGATGCTGCTGCTGCTGCTGCTATGGCTGCTTGTACAGTCTGGATATCGCACTCGTTGAGGCCAGCCTGAAATTGGTCAGGAAATTGCGAATGAAAATGATTTACCTGATAAAATAAGGTAGATGATATCTGATATTTTATCTGTAAACTGGTTTCCCTCGGTCTTCTACGGTTTCCTTTGGCTGATTGAGAATCGACAGGAAACTGGAAATCGTTTGAAAACGAGACGGAGCGACGGCACTACGGGAAATTAAAGTAGGAGCCTTTTCCGTTCCTCGGAATCTCTGCTCTAGACTTTTTGTACTTCATATTGATGTTGATTCTCTGACTCAGAGATGGCGCCACTGCGCCAAGTCTCTAAGGTGCGTTCGCGCTAACTCGGCGCCGCCTCGCTATCGATGGCTGAAGTTCTCGTTATGTTTCACCGCGTTCGAGCGCCAGGGAAACTCTACTCTCCCCGTTAACGTGCCTTGATGGTTTCCTTTCGGACGCGGATATTTATTTGAGTGTTTATTGTACACGGTGCTCCCTTGGAAATTTGACGTTAAGGTAATGACACTTTGCATGGATATTTTACACGAGTTATGCCCATGCTCGTACGTCATGGGTCGCGCCTGTGAATATCGATGCTTTGTTTTTTCCTCCCTTCTATCTCGTTTTTTATGTCCCTTGGTTTAGTCACTTCTATTCGTTAATTCTCCTTTCTTTTCTCTGTGCTCTTAGCTAATTCTTTGATACCCTACTTTTCTTCGATCGGCTTATGTTATCCGGTGTGGCTCTCCGATTCGCCATGAATTTATTCTTACGCCCTGTTGACACATAACCTCTTCAGCTGGATAGGTATAGAGCACATATATTTTCTTAGGGTAACTGTATTTATTTAATCGAAAAAAATACTGGATCACATTTGTCAACTTATGTCTTGCGGTTAGTTTCTTATTCTTGTTATGTTGAAGAATCTCTTGCCATGCTTCGAAATGTCTCATATCTGTTTGGTCTCTACTTATTTTTATTTTTGTCAGCCGCTTATGCCTGTAGCATACATATCTTTGATTTAATAAACATTTCTAATGATAAAGGTGTCTTTCGTCATGTCTTCTTTGTCAGATGATTAACTTCTTCGGATCATATAATATTACAGAATATTTGTACATTTCTATAAGAGTGTGATAGATGCTTAGGTTTTGTTGTAAATAATTCATCATAAGAGCATCTGCTGCTTGGTTTAATTACTTTATTTATTTTCATTTGCATCCATTATGTTTGTTAACATTTTTCTTCATAGGCCATTCAAAGATGGTACTTGCTTTTATTATTTCATTGTCAGTTAGTGTCAAACAGCCTGTAATGAACTACCATTACAAAATTGTTATTTAACAATGTATCATGCAGAGAACTATAATAAACCTCATGAATTACATGATGTTATACCTATGAAATTTCTAAGAAAATACAGATTCATGGCTCCGTTTAAGTACACATTGAATTTCTAAAGGAGGATTCATTGACATAGAGTAATGATAACTAAATCCACTTCACATTCATGGTTGCCTCTTCTGTATCCAATGACATATGTAGTATCGCAGTAAGCATCTTACCTAGTATAGATTATCAAAGTGCCAATATTAGCATAACAGAAAACTCTACTGATATCCCAGTAGCATCAATATACTGTCGAACCAAAGTGAGATCCTAGAATATTAAGTGTATACTATCAGTGTGCACGCATAAAAATTAATTATCTACAAATATTAATTATTGATTACTCCAATGACCTTGTCGTGTCTAAACCAGAAGCTCAATATAACCCTTTCGTACAATCCAGTGTAATCAACGATGCTTAATAATTTCCTATAGAACTAAAGGTTTATGTTGTTCACTCTACTCGATCTGTATCAAAGAGCAACACTGTAGTACATTGAATATGCATCTATTAATAAATTTTTGTAATATGGAACGTGAAGCAAAATATATTTCTGCAGCATAACTTTTCCTTGCTGGTAGAAAAACTTATTAAAATAATTAGCAAAAAAACTTGCATTCCTACCATTGACTTTCAAATGAAATATAGAGCTGTTTAACAATCGCGTTGAGTTTCTCCGAGTTTCTACAGCTATTGATTATACGTAGATTTTCATAACTACACACGTCACTTATACCGTGTGTAATGCAAAGCAAATTCACTTGCTATTTATAACAGTGACAATGAGAGAAACTTGATGTGGCTGAACAAAGTTTATATCTAAAATCAAGCCAGGCATTATGTCCATAATGGAAGAGCACGCAGAGACAAGTAGCATGCAGGGCATTCATTCACAGTACTGTGCACTTTAATGCAATGCCTTTTTATACCTCACTGTCGACGGCAGCCTTGACATTCGTAAAAAATTGAGCGAGTCCTCTGATAAATACATTAAGCCCACACTATATTTCACCGAGCGTCAGGAAGACGCTCTTTATTTCGAATTTATCATTAAATTAGGATCCTTCTTTTCTCGATGACATTCTCCTCGTGGGAGGATAAGTAAAAATAAATTACATCCTGCATTATCCATTTCGTTCTAAATAGAAAATTCGACACCGTCGTCGACGCGTTTGAATATTTCAGTCGGCTTAATTCGCAACATGACGTCATCATTAATTTTGGGCCCCATGTCCTACGTCGCTGGTTACGGAATTGGCATTTCTTGTGGGAACGGCCGGTGACGTGACCAGTACATTCTGCATGAGTCGCGCATGCGCACGCACGGGCGTCCTTTCCTAGATCCACCAAAAAAAAAAGAAAAAAACAAGCCTTTGAATTTTCCCCATACAAAAACGATCGGGGAGACCAATGGAAATTTTCGAAAGACCATCTATTAGCGATATTTCCTCAATTTAGTTCGGAAACATAAGAAAAACGTTATTCAGGTACATCTATGTAAATACAGCATTATCGATAAGGAGAAGTGTTGCGTCTAATTCCGTTTAATAGTCTCTCCAACGAAAATAAACTGGTGCAAATAAAATAGCAACTATCCACATATCTCGAATGCCAGATCCGACTGACTTACATAACACAAACTTAATCCGAAATGAATAACGCAGATGTAGCTTGAAATATAATCGTTATCTGTCTGACCCTAACTTCGTGTAATCCGCGAATAGCTGCGTGTCAATGATCTTATCATTATTATTATTATCGTGCATAAATGTACGTGCACTCTGCTACGCTAGAATCCTATATATGAACACATACAGGATATTTCAATTGGAACGTACTAATTACATTTGACAGGTTGTTGCTTTTGCCCGAATACAGTTAGGACATGTGAAACACGTGACTTCTATGTCTATACACTGCTAAGCTATAGATATACAGTCCGTAAGTTTTAGTTTTCGTTTGACGCTAGCGATAAATAATCATTCTCGTCAAACGCTGGTCAACCAAAATCATTGTACGACTAGTCCATTTGAGCCCTGTATACGTTATCGAGTGTAAATTGTCCCACGCGCAATAATTTAATCGAATAACTGGTGGTCGTAAAGAAATCGGTTTTAACTGGTTCTTGGATTGATTTATACGTTCGCATATAAATTTCATCATCGGCAACCAGCAGCAGACACCTCTCCCCACGTGGCTGTAAACCCTCAGGGCGATTGACACGTGAACTTGGGTGGCATGTCGGCATCATCTTTTAATACGTACGAATAAACTTGAGAAACCTGTTGATGACTCATGCGTTGCATTACGCCTACGCACGCATCAGTAAATTTGTACGTTCAGGGGATTGATGATCAGCATGGAAATCGTTATCGTTGTTATCGGTGACGACACGGAGGTTATCCTTTCGATATTCTTGAACCAATTGGCAATGCCAATTGAAATTTATAAATCCAACTGGACGGCTCGATTAATGTCGGCTCTACTTTATCAAGTGTTAATTTGCGACTAGCGCTGTCCTCTTGGCTATTAGGTTCGTAACCCTTATTGATCCGCTACCGCTATCACACCGCTGCATGTGCATAATTGCATATTCAAGTTGGTAGCACACTCATCGCTGTGTACGTTAAATGGAAAATGAACCTGCGTTCGTGAGCCGGCGTTCACCTACACGACTGCGCCTTGTGTACGCATCTTGTTAGTCAGATTCCCGTGGACAATGATCCAATGAATGTACAATGACAATTAATTAAGATAGTTGCGGATCATTTTATGTCGTTATCAGAGGATCTTTTTTTTTTTTTTTTCTTGAACAAGATACGCGATTCTCCCGTGTACGTTTAAATTTGTATCGTACGACTGTTTTGTGTCGTCTCTCGAAATCTATGTGTCTCAATGAATTTTTCTTGCTGTTTCAGCTATTGGAGCTCCGCGACTGGTTGGAGGCCGAGGGAGCAGTGCCAACGAGGGAAGCAGCAGGAGTGGATAATTTTGGGGGTCTTGGAGAAAGGAAGTTGGCACAAGCCAACGTAAGGGATTGAGAGAAAATGGCGACGATAGACGGCCGGCCGGCCCAATATGGAATCACCCTCAAGCAGCTTCGGGAGCTCATGGAGCACCGAGGCCGCGAGGGTATCAACAAAATCAATAGCTATGGCGGTGCGCAGGAGATCTGTAAAAAATTGTATACCTCGCCGAGTGAAGGTAAAGCAATTGTCAGATGATTATTAAATAATTGCCAAAGAAAAATTGGCTCTGCGGGTACCTGGTCGTGTGTGCCTCGAAGAATAATAATAAAACATTTCTTTCCAACAGGTCTCAGTGGCTCAGCGGCTGACATGCAGCACAGGCGAGACACATTCGGTTCCAACATGATACCTCCGAAACCACCAAAAACCTTTCTACAATTAGTATGGGAAGCGCTGCAGGACGTTACGTTAATTATCTTGGAGATAGCTGCCCTGGTATCGCTAGGTCTGAGCTTCTATCAGCCGGCGGACGAGGAAGAATGTACGTAGCAAGCTCAGTTTGTTCTTTTGGTCCTCCACACCCACACCCCCCTGCCTCCTCTTTGCTGATACAGATGCTATTCTTATAATGCCCCTCTCGCCCATCTCTCATCATGCTCTAGGTTCTGCTTCCGTTGTCTCTACATTTCCAACAACAACAACAACAAAGGTATACGTGTGACGTATATCCTCTGAACTCCCCCCTTTACATTAACTCTATCTGCATATCGTTCGTCGTGCACCAAGCTTGGCAGCTTGGATCTTCTAAGTGGAATCTGTGCAGTGACAATGTTGCGTCGTACCCCCCCTAGTCAAACTAATACAATGCAAATAGCGCCGTAGTTAAAGAGTAATGGCAATAAGATATTTGGAAAAAAAATATAGAAGTAACTCAACCTAACTAGATTAAAGGTATCCATGAGAATGTTTAGTTGTGCCAGGTGTGTCTGTCTCTCAAGAGAATTTCTTTTTTATTCGCATTCGTAGCCGAAACCAGGAACGATGCTTCTACCGTCTATTACTCCAACGACGGTTCGCAGGCGAAAAATAGTTAAGTGACGAACGAATAGTTGGTTTTTTTTTTCTTCATTTATTCACTAGATAAATTTGGCTAACGTGTGCGTGGTAGCAAATTCTATGGAGTCGGTAGAACGTTGAACGTTATTTTTTCCTATCTTCTTTCTCTCGTTCACTATGCGTTCTGTCAGTTTTTTTCCTCTTTTTTTTTTGATTTCACTGTTTATCGTCTGGTTTTATTTCTGTCGCATTCTGCGCTCAGATTCGACGAGTTCCTTCCTTAAGTATGGACATATTGGTAGTCGGATATGTCGCTCTGTTATCTCTATCTGTATCTATCTGTGTCGTGTCGACGTACGTGTGTAGGTGAATTATTGTTTTTTTTTTCATGTAGCCTCGTGACGACAGTGATTCCCAGACGATTGTTATCAGAAATCATATTTTATTGGAATGCGACAGCAGGTTGCCTATTTTCATACTGGTGCTATTATCATTCGAAAACTGCGGCTGAAATTTAATCTAGGTTTTTTTTTCAAAAATAATATTTATAGCTACTATCTAGCGTATCATGACATTTTTCCGTTTATCATAATTTGGGAAACACTGATCACGATGAAGATTAGAGGAATGTTCTACACGAGATACAATGCTCCTTCTCTCCCCTGTTTTCCACGATTGTTTCTAAACACTTTATCGACATTCAAGTTTTATTCGACGTTTATCGCTTATTTGGTTTTACTGTACATATCCTGATTCTTTAGATACGTGCTCGTGTAACTGGATGCAAGCATGGCCTCTGTGAAATTCGTAAAGCTTTCTTCTTCCTCACGACTACTCGAACCACTAATACGAATTTCATGACTCTTACGTGGAAACAAGCAATAAGTGTCAAATTGCACATCCTACGGCAATGTCAGTGACAGCTACAAGAATTCAATCGAAGAACGTATATAGTCAATCACTATTGTTGCATAAAAATTGTTTGTATCATGTGTAATCAGTGTACGGCACGACTGAAAAAAATATTTGTTATTAGTTATCCAGGAATCCAGTGTCAAACCTGAACACAAATGCATCCTTGTCACTCGCTTCCTTATTACCACGTGGTGCTCAACTTCATCTCTGAACTCAGCATCTTTAATGAGGAGCCAATAAAGGTTATGAGGAAAGTGTTGGAGGAACTAGAAAAAAAAAAAAAAAGAAAAGTGAACGGTCACTCGCATCTGCTTGAACATATCCTCCAAGGATCTCTTCTCTACTCTGTGCACCTCGAATGCATTCTGTTGTGCATGTGCACCACGTGCATACGTAAGGTCCGGATATAAATATGTATGAATATGGAAAAATCCCTTATAACGAAACATATACTATTTCACTGCTTTACATAAATTCTTGATGTTCAGCTCTGTCGACACTTCTCAATCCCTATTACTTATGTGGTGGTTTGTACTGCACGGATGGATGGTCTTGTTGTGTGTTTTGTATTCAGGATATACGTACTCTGAGACCTGATGCGTGCGCGACGTGTATTCACCTTGGATCGAAGAGACAAGAGATAAAATGAAAAGGAGAAAAAGATGCAAATTCAATATCGAAAGTGACAGATACATTTGCTTGAGGATTTTATATATATTTTGTATTACTTTGTTCGGAAGTAACAGCCTCTTCCTTTCTGGGGAGGCTGTTTGTCGTTCGTCCACGCATTTACTGGCTACGCGAAGCTGTATGGACCTCTTGACGGAATTTCATATCTATTTTTGGGAGTGACAAGGAATATTGATAAAAACCGATCGTTTTACTAAAGCTTATTCAATTTGTATCACTTTTTCGTCGTTTAGGCATCAGGGCGAAATTTTTTTGTTTTCGAAAAATTCAATTGTGCATCGATGTATTGTCGTATGGATATCTCACTCGTGCGAATGCCTCTCTGCAAGTTTTGTCTCTGATTTCGTCGCACAAGAATTTTCCAATATCCTCATGGACGATCGTCCCTTATCGTGCAGTTCTCACTGATAAGGACTTTCGGAAGGTTGTCCCACGTACCTGACACCCGAACTGCCATGTGTTCCTGGCAAATTCGATACGGAAGAGAGCGGCTATCGCTCGTCTTCGAATATTCGCATGAAAATTTGGACTGGCAATTTTTAACTGTTTCCTAAACTATTTCAGCATTGATAGACGAGGACGAGTCGAAGTACGGATGGATAGAGGGTCTCGCCATTTTGATTTCCGTAATCGTCGTGGTGCTCGTCACGGCATTCAACGATTACTCGAAGGAGAGGCAGTTCAGGGGTCTTCAGAGCCGGATAGAAGGAGAGCACAAGTTCTGCGTTATCCGGCAGGGAGAGGTCAAACAGATATCGGTGTCCGACATTGTTGTCGGCGATATTTGTCAGGTAGGAATTTTTATCGGCAGTTTTATCAGACGTTTCTACGTCGTCCGCTAATAGTCTTACGTGACGCCGATGGGAGGTAAGTCCTTGCGACTCTGCGCACCTAACGCGAGAGTACCAAATACAACGATTCCCGTGTAAAAATATTTGACCAAGTTTGAATGGGTTTCGGAACACTTGGTACCTCGTGGAAATTCCTGTCGATCCAAAGTATCCTGGATCGCGCGATCCAGCTAGTTGCAGCCGATATTTATTGGGCTTTTTTATTTTCATACTTTCAGATCAAATATGGCGACCTGCTGCCCGCCGACGGTATCCTCATACAAAGCAACGATCTCAAAGTGGACGAGTCCAGCTTGACTGGAGAATCGGATCACGTTAAGAAAGGCGAAGCATTCGATCCGATGGTGCTTTCCGGTGAGTCTTATCGTGTAATCTCACTCTGACTCTCCCTTGTTATCAGCGTACATCTCTTGTGCCGTAACATGGGAATAAGCAAGGATGAAGAGTTGCAAATAGGTGGAGCTTTCATTGTTTCTTTCTTTTCTCTTTCATTCTGTCAGGTACCCACGTGATGGAGGGCTCCGGTAAAATGTTGGTGACTGCCGTGGGCGTAAACTCTCAAGCCGGTATCATCTTCACCCTCCTTGGCGCAGCGGTGGATCAGCAGGAGCAGGAGATCAAGAAGATGAAAAAAGGTATGAGATTTCTCTTCGAGAAGGAAACACTTGAAGCCAGGTTTGCCAATATTGCGTTCGCTACACTTTAACTCGGGCGAAACAAACAAGAGAGAAACTTTCTACGAGCGACACTCCACCTTGGAGATTACAACGTCCACTTCCGCTCCGGACGTAAGAGGATTAGTCAATTGTTCTTGTTGAACTTGCAAAGTGCCTCGTGAAACTGTAGTTCAATCTTTCTTCTTTTTTTTTTTTTAATAATAATGAAAAAAAGATAATACGAGAAAGGTGTAACGAGCGCTCGACTTCACGGCATGAAATTTTTCAGACTGTCTAAAAACGAGTGTGGACCAACTCTTGCCACCCCCCCTCTCCCCCCTTCGTAAAACAAAAAACGAAATTGATAATGGACGCATGGTTTTTGACTTTGATGTGACCGATTTAATACGAAACATATATATACTATAATGGAGGACCCTTTGCTGACGTCCAACCCCCCCGCCTATTTTTTTGGCATGTAATCGCAAGAAATACTAGAGTGGACGTTTTTTTTTTCTTTCTTCTGACCAGCCTACTAATTACTAAAAGTGTTAACGAGACCAATCGTAAATTATATAGTCGATCGATCGAAAGTTACTTATGCACTTTCCTTGATTGAAAGTCGCGCTTGAAAAAAAAAAAGTAATAAAATATTAATACATGTCCACTCGTAGAAGACCTCACAACATTCTCACGTACGAATATCCCAATCAGCTGTAATTGCGAGAAATCGCGATCAATTCTCAAGTCATCGCAATTACTTCACTGTGCATTGTGTCATGCTCCGTTCGGACTGTTACTATTCGCTGTTAGTCTGTTTTACAAGAGAACTTGAAGTGTGCACGATCACCGTTAGACCACTAAAATAATATATTTCTTTCAAGGCAGTCGGCGAGGATGCAGACACGGCCGATACGAGAAGTTTCCATTGTCGTCGACTAAAAAAATTTTTTTTGAAAACAAGAGCTTCACTCCTCGCGGATTATCATTTCTACGTTTTTTTGCACTTTTGCATCGTTCTTATCGAACTTATCCAGTAGCTTGATGCTCGCGTTTAGAAACTGGCCACTGGGTTCAAGTCGATCGATCGAGTTCAAGGTTCGACTCCAGCGTTTCACTGGTTCAGAATCGCCGGCCCAATTTGCTTGTTTTCGGTAGAAGAATTTGTAATGACGGCTGCGACAATGGAAACGCGTATCACCAGTATCTTTATCTCTTCAAAGGGACATTACGAAAGCTTGCAGTTGTAGCTTTAATCGAAAGGAATTCATTTCTTTTGAATCTCCAGTCGCTCTGTGTTGCTGGTGACTGAGTCGTTTGGCTGATGCGGGATTTTATTTATCTTTACCGTAATGTCCTCTGAGGATTTAATTCTATGTCCGATAGGTTAATTTTTTTTTTGGTGCTGAAATCCCTGGGTGTCCCTTGCTCCTGATTCGAGATGCTCTCGTACGCTTATCGCTTGTACTTCTTATCGATGGCTTTACGGATGACGGTCGATCGACGGGCTTCTTTGTAAATTGAATTACTTTTCGTGCGTTTGCAGAAGAAAATTATGAGAACGTCTCGAATTTGTTTGCCACTATGGTTGTGTCCTGTTAGTGAATTTCCCGTTTTTTATACTGGGACCCTGCGTCAGTCGTGTGGTCTGGAAGTTTGGGAAAATGTCGAATGCCAGTTTTCAAATTCACTGGTCACAGAGAAATTTGAGATTTTTTAACCTTTCAATTCAAGAAATACCTCCAGGCTATTCGTTGATTTATTATCGTGGAGTGAGCCCCCCCCCCTCTCCCCCGCTTGCCCCACCCGCCCTGTTCACTCCGTTTCCAAAAAGTGTGCCCCCTCGCCCTTCTCCTTCAGGATCTCAAATAACAATAATAATTAGAATAAACGTAAAAAGTTAAAAGAGAGCGTACCCCAAAAAGAAAGAGAATTGCGCGCGGTGAGAGGCAAGAGGGCGAAACTTCTCGGGACAAAGGACGTATAACTGGCAAGCAGGGAAATTTTGAGCAGAAACGAATGAAGGAAGAGAAACGAGAATGGCGAACGAAAAAAAAGAAAAGAAATTAAAAAAAAAAGCCCGACACATCCAGGAGAGATTGCTAATGAATTTTGTTTTGCATGCATTTTTTTTATCTAGAGGCTAAAAAGCAGCGGAAGAAGAAGTCGCTACCAGGTGATTAAAATTCAAAATAATACATATCGCTCTGAAGCAAGAACTTCATGTAAAAGGGATATATTTGGAAAAAAGCGAGAATGTACTGAAGGCCAAGAAAAGAGGGAAAAAGAACAAAAGTGGAACATCGTATCGAGCTTTTATCTAACTGCTCTAATTATTTCTTTCTTTCACCATTAATAATATTCACATATTTTTTTTTTTTAATTCCGTAACTGCTTATTTTATCTTCTCTCTCTATGTTGTAATCTCTCTCTCTTTCTCTCTCTCTGCATCCATACGTATCTCTATGTATGTATGTATCTCTCTAAGTGCCTACGACGTGACTCAATTATTCGTTTTTTTTTTCCCTGTTCTGACATATAATTTACTAACGTCAGCTAGTACCATTATTCATTTGTTCAAATTACTAATTGAGCGATTAATTAGCCAATCGGGGTGTAGTACTCTTTCTTCATATAATTAATCGTCTATCTATCTATCTATCTCTCTATCTCTAGTTAAAAATTAAAACCTAAAAGTACTTCCATTTAAAAGAAAATATGAAAACTATCCGACCTCCATTGGATGTGCAATCCTGACGTCACATCCTGTCGTGTCCAGGAAGTGTCCAAATACTGATCACACAATTTCTTTGTATCTCTCGAAGCCAAAGCACGTGCGAGCAGCTGGATGATTTTTTTGTTTTTAATTGTATATGAAAAATTTGTTCAAGAGAAGAAGAAAAAAAAAGTGCAGCCGCTCGCTCGTTTGCTTCGGCAATTTTGCTTTTTTTTTCCTTGCCCCCGTACGAATTTTTGAGTTTCTCGCTTCGTTTTCTTATTGTGTGTTGCGCAAGCCGATCCTTTCGTGTTTCTCGGTGTTTTTCTTATCGATGGTGATTGATGACGATGGTGGTTTTAAATATCTGTTTTATTTTTTTTCTTTCTTTTTTTTTTTCTTTACAGCTAGTCCGATGCAACCTGTCTGTATACATAATTACGTTATACCAAAGCTCACGGATTGCAGAACTTGTTTTTTCTTTTTTTTTTTCTCCTGACGTAATCCACTATTTGCACTCGTAAAACGTATAGAGATGCATATGTGCATATTACTTGTGTATGGGAGAATCCATAGATCGATTAATTAATCCAACTTTTTTTTTTCAACTAATTCTTGTTTGATCTACCTTTTTCTTTTTTCATTGTTTTGTCTTTATTCGTTCGCTTAATTATTATTATTACTAATAGTCGTATCTCTCCGTTAACCTCCTGCTGAGTAATACACTAGTTTTTTTTTTTCTTTTCCTATTAATCCGACATCTTTCAGGATCTAATGCACACTTTATACACACACGTCAATTGCTTCTCGTTTATATGCATTGCTAATATTTTCTCACATTTTTTTTTTTTACATGGGCCATTGGCAATGGCGATTCTTGAAATTCGTGAAATTGGGATTGTTCGAGTCAAATTCAATAACTGTGACTAACTTTTTTGTCCGTGAAATTGAAAAATTGCAAAGAAATATATATCGAATTTAAATCACGCTTTCATCGATCTCCATTGCCACAAATCGATACATCAACTTTCGTCACTCGCACCTCTTCATTGGTTATCATTAACTTTCGTTCGCAAAGAAAGGACCTCGACTTTTTGAGTTAACTCTCTTGATTGGACTAAAGATCATTTGTGATGTAAAGACGATTTAAAAAAATATTTCCATTCGATCGAACCAATCGGGACGTCACTCGGCCGGGTCCTTTCTGAACGTAACGATGTTTCATTCCATCGTTAGAAGATGCACGCTTTCGAGCCGCATTCTGATCTCGACTTTTTTTTTTGAAAAATCCGTCCAAAAAAAAAAGGTGAGGAGGCTGGCGAGATAACCGGAAACAGTCACGCGGCCGGTGGAAAGCACGAAGGCGGTGAGAATCATCACGCCCCACCCTCGGCGGCTGCCTCCGAGAACAAGAAGGAGAAGAGCGTCCTCCAGGCGAAACTAACGAAACTGGCCATACAGATCGGCTACGCGGGTTCGATGATCGCTGTGCTGACGGTCGTCATTCTAGTCATACAATTCTGCTTGAAGACATTCGTCTTCAATGAGAATCGGTGGAAGAACACCTACGCCGGCGCCCTGGTGCGACATCTGATCATCGGTGTGACCGTCCTCGTAGTAGCTGTGCCCGAAGGTCTTCCACTTGCCGTAACCCTGTCGCTCGCTTATTCCGTCAAGGTTGGTATCGCTGATAACTAACAATTACATCTCGTGAAAAAATTGTACCGGTTGCTCGATTGATTCTTATCTTTCTTTTTTTTTGCAGAAAATGATGAAAGACAACAATCTTGTGCGTCATTTGGATGCTTGCGAGACAATGGGTAACGCCACTGCCATCTGTTCGGACAAGACGGGAACTCTTACGACCAATCGCATGACAGTGGTACAGTCGTACATATGCGAGAAGATGTGCAAGACGATTCCGAGTTTCTCGGACATACCGAATCACGTTGGCAACCTGTTGATACAGTCGATCTCGATAAACTCCTCGTACACGTCCAAAATAATACCCTCGCAAGACCCTACCGAACTGCCGATGCAGGTCGGCAACAAAACCGAATGTGCCTTACTTGGATTTGTAGCGGCCCTGGGCAAGAGTTATCAAACGATAAGGGACGATCAGCCCGAGGAGACGTTCACGCGTGTCTACACGTTCAACAGTGTTAGGAAGAGCATGTCCACGGTGGTACCTAGGAAGGGCGGTGGCTATAGACTCTTCACCAAGGGCGCTTCCGAAATCATCATGAAGAAGTACGTAATATTTTGCGATTTTAGGCCAGCACAGGTGACGTCCTGGCACTTTGTAATTTCTTGGATAAATAATCTCTTCCATTTGTTATTCTGTTCTGTCTTATCAGATGTGCCTTTATCTATGGTCGCGATGGACACCTGGAGAAATTCACCAGGGAGATGCAGGACCGTCTTGTTAAGAACGTGATCGAACCGATGGCGTGCGACGGGCTTCGTACCATCTCGGTCGCCTATCGGGACTTCGTTCCGGGCAAGGCTGAGATCAACCAGGTCCACATTGAAAACGAACCTAACTGGGACGACGAGGAGAACATCGTGAACAATTTGACCTGCCTGTGCATTGTCGGCATTGAGGATCCAGTGCGTCCTGAGGTGCCCGACGCGATAAGAAAATGTCAGAAGGCCGGTATCACGGTCAGGATGGTGACTGGTGACAACATCAACACAGCCAGGTCGATCGCTCTGAAGTGCGGCATCTTTAAGCCCAACGAAGACTTCCTGATTCTCGAGGGTAAAGAATTCAACAGGCGGATCAGAGACAGCAACGGTGAAGTTCAGCAGCATCTCTTGGACAAAGTCTGGCCCAAGCTCAGGGTACTGGCTAGGTCCTCGCCGACTGACAAGTATACCCTTGTCAAGGGTATCATAGACAGCAAAGCCAGTGCGGCACGCGAGGTCGTTGCCGTAACTGGTGACGGTACCAATGACGGTCCCGCCCTGAAGAAGGCTGACGTTGGGTTCGCTATGGGCATTGCTGGTACCGATGTCGCCAAGGAAGCCTCCGACATCATCCTCACCGACGACAACTTCAGCTCGATCGTCAAGGCCGTGATGTGGGGTAGAAACGTTTACGACAGTATAGCCAAGTTCTTGCAGTTCCAGCTTACGGTCAACGTCGTCGCCGTTATAGTCGCGTTCATTGGTGCCTGCGCCGTCCAGGATTCGCCACTCAAGGCGGTACAAATGCTCTGGGTTAATCTTATCATGGACACGTTAGCTTCTCTTGCACTCGCCACGGAAATGCCGACGCCGGATCTGCTTCTGCGTAAACCCTACGGTCGCACGAAGCCCTTAATCTCCAGGACGATGATGAAGAACATCCTCGGTCAGGCTATTTATCAGTTGACCGTTATTTTTGCTCTTCTGTTCGTCGGTGAGTATCCCTAACCTCATTTTCTGTAGAAGCTATGAATCGCACCAGGAACACTTCTTGGCACAGGTTCTCGGATCCTCGTTGCCCTTGCGCACACATAAATCTTTGGATGTTTGTTTTTGTTCTCGCTTTAAAAAAAAAAGGTGATAAGATGCTGGACATTGATCCCGGAAGAGGCGTGGCGGAAGCCGGTGGCGGGCCCACTGAACACTTCACCATCATCTTCAACACGTTCGTCCTGATGACACTGTTCAACGAATTTAACGCCAGGAAAATTCATGGTCAACGCAATGTCTTCCAGGGTATCTTCACCAACCCCATCTTCTACTCTATTTGGATTGGCACGTGTCTCTCGCAAGTAAGTATTCATGTTGATTATTTTTACTTTTGAACAGATTCACAATCGGAGAATGCCTTGTGGCTCAGGAACGATCTTAATCGTTATTTTATGTTCGCTCAGATGTTTTCGTGATTCAATTTTAAAATGTATAATTGAAATAAATTATCCTGGCGTATCAAAGATATTTTTGTCCCGTTTCAGGTGATCATCATTCAGTACGGTAAGATGGCGTTCAGCACAAAGGCGCTTACTCTAGAACAGTGGATGTGGTGTCTGTTCTTCGGGATCGGCACGCTTCTCTGGGGCCAAGTAGTCACGACCGTTCCGACACGCAAGCTTCCCAAGATATTTTCGTAAGTCCAATCACAATATTAATGTCTATTAAAAAAAAGAATTGAGATACATAGCGCAATGCGGTCGGTAAGCGACTGTACCGAGCAACGGCACGTATACACAATATAAAAAAAATTTTTAAAAAGGGTTCATTAGGTTCCCTGATCATCCTAGGGAATTTCATGGCGATGTCTCACACGGCGTACCCATGAAGTTCCCTAGGCAGGCGCAAGAAAAATCTGTATATAATATAATAACTATAATACATACACCAAAGTTCGAAAGCAAGGGCAACCAGCATGGTGCCCCAAGTCCGTTAAGAAATTTGGTTTCACCTTTTTCTTTTTCTATTTATTGGATCGTTATTGTCAAGTTACGAGAACTAGAAAATTATTTGATTAGCTTTTATTACCCCTTAGTACATGGTAGTGGCCTTTGCATGCTAGACCTCTCTTTATTACTCACCCAAAACGCTCAAAAGAATAAAGCCCTGTCCGCCAGACCCATGCTAACCCTAAAGCCGGTTGTCACGGATTTTCGAGGTTTTTTTTTAATTTTTGTTTATACTTTAATATTACCTAAAAGTCGACCTTTTTCATTACGCCAGAATTCCGGCCTTAGATCGGTTCACGTGCGATTAATTCATTTTTCGTTCCTTCAGTCCTGTTTAACAAAATGCTGACTAGCCTTGAGTATATAAACGGTCTTGGCGATATAACTTGCGAATTCAAAAAGCAAAAATTGACGCGCCCAAACTCACTTACATCGATACGAGAAAATGACGGGGACAGTGTGAGCAGCATTGATTATTCAAAAAAAAAAGGTGAACTAGTCGCGCGTGTTACTGACATTCCTTTTCCTCTACTTTATTTTCCCCGATCCCTCGGTTTCTTCCTGTATACACGTCCACTTCCGGTCCGTTAAACAAAAGTAAAAGAAACCGTATCTTCCACGTCTACTTTTCATCCACACTAGATGTTGCATGAGTTAAAACCGTCTCGACCTCCACGTATTTGTTTGTATGATAGAAATGAGCGCCCAGCGTCCCGACGGTACGTTTCACGTGCGACGTGCGTAAAAGATCGCGTCACACAGCTGTTCCATAAGCTGCCTGACGATGGTAAAAGACATTCAAGAGAACCTGGAGACTTAGCGTCGTCTACAGAAAGATAAATTGTACGGGAGTTGATTATTTATTTGAAAAAAAAAAAAAAGATCATGAACCGAGTACCAGGTTATCGTGGACAAGCAAACAAGAGCCTCGATCCCGATAGCAGTCGAAATTCCTTAAAAAATCCTGTGATCCATGAGAATTGATTTAAATCGTCCATCGTTTTTTTTTTACAATTTTTATTTTCATTTTCATAACTTCATCAATTAGAGCTTCTTTTGACATTGGCCGATAACAACTTCGGTCTCAGTAAAGATGGACGGATAGAAATCTAATGTGGCTCCACGTGATCATAACTTCACCGTAACATAGTAAACAGTGTGATGATGTTTTGTAGGTGGAAAAGATTCCGAATCCCAAGATCACCCCTTCGAACACTACGATTTCCACGTGTAGGACAACCAGAACATGATCGATCCAATTCCGTACCTGTTCCCAGTACATCCTTCTGAACCAAATCCCACACCTGAACTAATCTGCCCTCTCGCAGGATTAGTTCCGCGAAAAAGGATCGAAACGCAAGACGCAGTGGTCGTGGATACAAACGGCTGTTCGTTTTATTTTGATCGCCGCTGACCGTCGAGAAGTTACACTTTAGACCAAATATCCTCCCTTCGACGCACGAAAAGGAACCGTGAGTCAAGATCAACCTTAAACATTATTTTTCCTAACCGCTAATTCCTTGGCTCAGAATCAACGGAATCCGTTCGATATGTTCGAGACTCGAGAAATCGGAAAATCCTGAAACGCCGATCCTACCCAGACCTCGTCCCGATGTAACTGAACGCGTCGAGTTTAGTACCGGCCGTGGAACACGAGATGGCGCCACTTTCGTCTACTCGAGCGACCACGTGACACAAGGCTTTACTTGAACCATAACCTCATCGTTGCTGTCCCTCTAATTAATTTCACGAAAACCTAATCGCTAATGGCTTAGGTATCTCTTTGCGTTAACCATGGGAAATGATTTAGATTTTACTTTTCTTTTTAATTTTCTGTTTCCCTTTTTTTTTTCTCTCTCTATTCATCTGTCTCTCTGATCTTTCTCTCTGTGTCTCTCAGTCTCTACAGTGCCGTACAGAATGATCGTCCCTAAAACCAGCCAGGCGATTACAGTTTTCTTTCGGTTAACGAGCTCTCAATCTCTACTGGGTGGTTCGTTATATACTAATCACGATACTGACAGCTAACACTCGCCACTACCTTCGTACAATACAACTTCGTACGGATTGTTTCGAAAGCGCCTATCGGACTAGATACGTCGGACTCATTGTACGTGAAAAATATTTAAATTATTTGCTCCTTGATACGAGTTCACCTCGGTATGCAGATGGCGCAAGCGAAATCCATTTGCTCGAACTGCTATCGTACGGTGAAGGCAGTATCCGCAATTTTTTTAATGAAATTTTATGGGAAGCGACGATGGCGCTAATTTTGAAACAACCCGTATCCAGTTTACCTGAATAACTATATATACTTTTATATTGCGTCGACGCATTGTCTTTCATTACACATTGCTTCACTCGTTGTCACTCTGATTTTTGCAGTAACGTTAAGCAGATTCGGTTTGACACTTTTTTTTTTGATCATCGAAAAACTCGCTCGATCATTAGTCTAGATTATTCCTGTCGATCGATCCACGATCGTACTTTATGGATCCTGGATGATCGACAGGATCGCTAATTCACTAGTGATAATCAAAATGGTCCCTGACTCCACATCACTCTGCAGGCGAGCGATATCGGTAACTATATAGTATTTCCTTTTATCTCTGTAACTCAGTGCTACGAAAACAGCCGAAATTTTTTTCTTATCTTTCCAATCTTCCGCGACGCGTTATCTTTATCAGAGTCGATCGCGATGTTGCCTTTCGCGCGTCTCATCCTCTTCGGCATCGTTTGCGGAAACCGAAAGTGGTTGCCGTTGCGCAGCCCCTCGTTTAAGGAAGCGGCGTCGGAGTTTGACGAGAATCAAAAAAAAAGTCTGGCAAACAAAATGGGAAAAAACAGATAACACAGCCGACGAAAAGAACAATTGAGGATTCTGTCGCGCGCGCTATCTGGCGGGATAAAAAAAACGAAAACCGGAAGTAAAAAAGAGAAAGGCATGCGTGGAATCCAGTGAAAGGCAAAGGTAAAACGAAAAAAAAAAGGAAATGAAATTTTGAGAAAGGAGATAATCGTGTGATAAGAGGAATAGGTGGCGGTGGTGTCGTGCAGAGTGCGCCGTTGAGGAGGGGCGAGAGAGGGCCGCCATCGGCAATTGAAAAAAAGCGCAAAAAATGCATTGTAACAAGGACCGAGTGATGAAGAACTGGTTTAATGTTTTTAAAAACAGATGGGGCCGCGGCCAGCCGGATGATATCGGTGCAATCAATCTAGGAGACGAGAAATTCGACCCAGACTCGGATAAAAAGCCGCGCGCAGGACAAATTCTATGGATCCGTGGTCTGACACGGCTACAGACTCAGGTAACTATTCCCAATCTCATTCTCATATCACCACGCAAGAATCGACATTTTCGAATTCCCATTACAAGAGACACATAGTTACGTCTGCCCGCCCCCCGGCCCTCCCCCAAGATAAGAACCCCCCCCATTGTATCTCCAACTACACGTGTTTCCGAGATACCTCGGTCGGGAACGCGTTAGTCAATACCCATTTTTAGGTTACAAATCACGAGACGCGTTAATCGATCATGCATAGATAACATGAGTATTAGCTCCTATTTATCAGATTTTTCATTTTCGTACATAGTATACATTTTTTTTTCTTTTTTCGTTTAATTTTCTCGAACCCCACTTCTCTAGTTTCAGTTGTCTACCCCGCGAGGGCGCGGAAGTCAATTTCAGGGACTGATGTTAATCATATTATTTTTTTGAAAATAAAAAATCAAATTTTTAACTCCTCTGACGATGCGCCCTCTGTCAAATTTTATATTTGCCATTTTTCATTACATGGAACCAACACACAATCGCGCTTCAAACACAGACGGGATAATTTCATGTTGGATTATAGGTTAGAATGTCACGTTGAAATGACGCCACTTTAAAGTATCTTTCGACCTGTTGATGAAAAACAAAAAGAAAGAAATTTTTGAATTTTCAACGTCCCCAAGAACCCCCCTGCTCTGCCCCCACATACATATATTTATCTAACCCCGAAATCATTTTCATTTCTTTAATCCCTCATCTCGATCAAGTGAGACAAAAAAAGTAACGTGTCACGATCGATAATCTAGAGTTTAACGTATGTATCACCTGATGGCGAAAGACACTTATTTTTAATATCATTACACTTTATGCGACGCTACTTAAGAGAGGGTAGGTCAACGATGTACATACGTGTAGTTTTCAGGGAAAATGAAAAAAAAACAAAGTCGAATGACTCATCGGTAACTAGTGAGCAAATTTAAAAGGAAAAATTGAAAAATTACTCGCGCGCGAATTACACGGGTATCGTATATTATTTTTCATTGTATATATATTTTTCTTTAATCACTCTGGACCGGAATATGTAAGACTCCGTTATCAAAATTGAGTTTTTTGATTCCGTGTAAATACTCGTGTCATAGTTTGTTTTAGTTGTTTTTATGAACGCGCTCAGAGTGCTATCTGTAGGATAGGACATTAACTAGAGTGCTCAGTTTTCATACGTAAGATATAATATAAAAAAAAAGATTAGTCAACGATAGAATTAACATGTCGAGTTACGAGACGTTATCTTTTTCATATTTTTTTTATTTTGAAAAGAGTCAATATCGACCTACATTTTGAACGCGTTCACAATGCTCAAATCGCGATTTCGTTATCATCAGAAGCCTCTCAGAAATGGTCCACGCAGTCCTCAGCCAATTACGACGTGGGAGAAAGTATTGAAAAAAACAAGTGAAAAAAAATACAAGTACAGGGAAGATCCGAGTGGATCTAAACCTGACGTTTATGCGTTAATCATTTTTTTTTGTTTTTGGTTTTTTCGTTTTGTTCCTTCTTTTTGGTTTTTAGCGTCGGTCCATGCGACTCGACCAGTAAAAGGACATTACGCAGCCATCCGAGGGAGGAAACCTCACTGCGGATTGGTTGCGACATTTTTTTTTTCTTATCCTTTCTTTTTGTTTGTCTTTTGTTTTCTTTATTATACTTTTTTCTTTACGACACGACTATTAATCACTACTTGTCCAATTACACAACAGCACATTCGTATCGTCAGTGTGACGAAAAATCGGCCTGTACAGATCCTTAGGGTTTTCCCGTGAGATCCTATCCCGCTGACCTTTCCCCTCTCAAATCCACCTGACCTACCCTAACCTCAGCTTACCTTGAGAATTACCAAAAAAAAATTTACCAAAATAAGTGCATAAACGCGAGAGCAAATGATTAATTGCGATACGAATACTCTATTTGTTTCGTTCGTCATCGCACTTTTCGTGTACAGTTGCGCGTGACGCGCGAAGCACTTTTTTTCGAATGTGCGCGTTTTCGAAAAGGTTCAAGATTTTGTATTTATTTTTTAAAAATAATATCTGCCAACACAAAACTTGATGCGTGTAGCGTGCGTGGTAGGAATGCGTGTGAATGTCTGTCGAGAGTGTTTTTGATTTTCCCTTCCCAACTTTAGGTTATAATTTTTGTTTGTAGACGTATTACTTTTTTTTTTCAAAATTCTTCGTTCCATTAAGAATTTCCGAATTTCCGTGAGAATGTTGATACTTGTTGGTGGTGGGTGCTTCTGCGAGCGATTGTCACGAGGGATGAGCGAGAAAGCGAAAAGAATAAAAAAAAGCAGTGAGAGGGTAAAAACCGTAATCGTAATAAAAATGGAAAAAAAATTTAAGCGTAAAAGAAAAAGAGAAAATAGCGGGATACAGGCGTTGATGGGTTTTATGAATTTTCTTTTTTTTTTTTTATTTCCCGACTTTGTCCAAGTCGATAGTCTCTATTTTTTCCCTTTGTTTCGCAATATCGCAACCAGATGTCGCCATTGACAATCCATTACGATTATCCATCCTCTTCTTGAAAATCCTTTTTTCTCATTCCTTGTGCATATAGACATACTATGTAGCGTCGCGCGGATCCGAGCGCCATCTGCAACATGAATTGCAACGCAAAAGCCATATCACGTAATCGTTTGCTCTGTTATCAAAAGAGAAAAAGAAAGGCGGCGGGCGTTAATATTAAATGATGACTATGACCGACGACCAGGGACCATGACGATAAGTTTATTAGGACGTCCGATGAAAAATTATAATTGTCGTGAAGAAAACGATTTTAGGGTACATCGACTATTTACCATTAACGCGCTGCCGATGGGATGAATGGAATGATAACATGAATCTATTATTATCTCAAAACTGTCCTGCCTCTGGGGATACGTATCGGACGTTGCGATAGAATTTTGTAATTAACTTCAAAACTTTTAACACGCGTCACTCGCATCCAGTACGTATCCTCCTGTGACGTAATCACTGCGTATTATCTGATAGCGCGATTCGCCGCGTATCCATTTTTATTATTTTTTTTTTTGGTACACATCTTTTGGACTTTTTCTTCTTCTCTATCTCTCATCGCCAAATAATAATTGTATGGTGTCGTCTTGTCTTCAACTTTCGTTTATCTTTTACCTTATCTTATATCTTGTCAATTTTCGTCTCAGTCGTCTTGTTCGCTCCTCGTTTTTGTCACGATAAAGACGTCCGCGGTATGTCAAGTGGTCGCAGCGAATCGCAATTTGGGCAGGCGAGGGAAAAAAGAATAAATATTAAAAAAAAATAGAAAACCAAAAAAACATGCCTAACACGCCTAACATAAGCGTCGTACTCTATACGTATCTATACATTTAACAAGATCGATGTTGTGGAGTAAGTCTGCGCCCGCGCTGACCTCTGAGAGGTCATCGCGTGTACCTGATTATTACTGCTATCTGTCATCTCTCATCTCCTCTATCTAATTATCTTGTCTATCTATCTGTATCTATCTGTCGACCTCTCTCTCTCTCTCTCTGTCTCTCCTCTGTATCTCTCTTCTCTCTTCTCTTCCAAATAAATCCATCGATTCCGTCCTCGAAAGTGCGAAAGTCGGGTCTCACTGAAATTATCCTAACTAATTAAATAATTATAATTATCAAAAATAATAAGTTCAGCGAGATCATCCTCGCGAAATTCAGAGATTCAGGTAAAAAAGGAAATTAAGCGACCTCGTCAGAGGCCAGTAGGTGATAAACTGTATATATATATATCATTTTGTTTCTATAATAACTATTAAAGAAACCAGCGACACGAACGAATGACGATAATGATCATCCACTTGGTTGATGAATCATTATAATTTAAGAGTTATGCCATCAAAGAACTTTCCAAGTGGAAATACGAAATGATAATTTCGGTTAAAAATGTGAAAATAGAAAAAATTTCACATTTAATGTATAACCGTATCCAAATACCATAGTGGTTTCAGATGTATTGTGCAGGTACACACTGAATGATTAATTATTCTACACATGTGTACACACAGTACCGATTATACTGATCGATGACACTGACCATGTCTCTTATTATCTCTGACTCTCTCTCTCTCTCTCTCTCTCTCTCTCTCTCTCTCTCTCTCTCTCTCTCTCTCTCTCTCTCCCCTCTCCCTCTCTCCCCCCTCACTCTTTCTATCTCTATATATCTCTCCATCTCTATCTTTCTCTCACTATATATATATACATATCTCTCTCTCTCTCTATCTACGCTAATAAAATGTGAAAAAGGAAAAACTGAATGTGTAACCTACTTTCAGACGAGCAATAGAACTCTGGTGCAGAATGTATCTGTGACAGGCAGATCCCCTTCTCAGGATTACTATATGGTTAGTCCTCAAGTCCAAATCTCCGCATTGTTTGACCGTCTTTTATATAATATAGTTTAAAACTGGTTTTACTTTTGATTATACATAATTTTCATTTATTTTATATATATTTTTTTTTAATTTTCCTTTTCTTTTTCTCTCTCACTCACTCTCTGTCTGTCTCACACTTTTTCTCTATCTTCTCTGTTTGTCTCTGTCTGTCTTCTGTTCTACACTTTCTCATAATTCCCCTTTGCTCTAATCTCTACGTGTACGTTTTATACTTTGTCGAGTGAATCCTCTCTTCTTAGTCTGGGTTTGTTTTACCAATTTCTCGTTCGAACGATTTTTTTTTTATTTGTTACACCACACCCGTTTCTCTTTATCCGTCGTACGATTTCCCGTGGATTCCAATTTTTTTTTATTTCCACCGATTTTCATTTTATTACTCTCGTCTCTTTTCCCTGCTTTATCTTACTTTTATCTTTTTCTTCATTTCTCTCTTTCACCACTAACACTTACACGTAATGTTTTTCTTTGCTTCTTCTTGTGTCGATATCAAAGGACCGAGACTTCGGCTGGGAATTCACGTAACGCCGCGTATGCATCGTGTTATCACTTTGAATTTTCATTCGGTAATTTACGTTTATCTTTTTTTTTTCTTTCGCGCGAAACGACGTACGTGTGCAATCTGATTTTTTTTAAACTAAATTTTTCTAAACCTACATAGCGTATACGAAAAAGAAAAAAGAAATTGCTTTCTTATATCGTGAATCTTTATCCAATTGTCTCTTTCTCAGCCGAACAGAAGCCTTAATTTCTTGATTTACATATTTTCGAATTACTTTAATCTTTCTCGCCTGTATAAGTCTTTGCTTAATTTCTCTCACAGCCACGTCCTTCCTTCTTTTTCACTGAATTTCGGCTTCACCTTATTTTCTCTCTCACCTGTTTCTACATAATCGTTGTATAATTGGAAACGATGTCGCATGTTGCGTGTCGCAAAAGCGAATAACGATGGTCGCGTTTACAAATGACCGCTACATTTCTGTATATACTATATATATAAACACGTATGTAACACATCATACGTATATATATATTTCATACATGCAATTACATACGTACATTGCTTCTGTCGAGATTAATTTTCAAAATAAAATAATGTTCTTTCTCTGAAATCCTAAAATTTAATTTTCAAAAAAAAAATCTGCAGCTTCCCTCTGTTTATAATTTTGTCTTCTATCTTTTTCTTCTTCGACTTTCTACTCGCTATCTTTTCCTGTTTCTTTCCTAATTCTCTTCTGTCTGTCTATCTATATCTGTCTGTCTAACTGTCGTCTGTCTGTCTGTCTGTCTGTCTGTCTGTCTGTCTGTCTGTCTACAAAACTGACAACGCTACGCGTATATGCATACGGGCTTATCGGGCACTATGTATATACGCAATGTATATTACATACAGACACGCAATTAGATTAATTATATACTAACCACTCGAATTTAATTAATTGGATACTCGCAATGTCTGTGTTCGCTTTTAAAGGATAATCCTTGGTTTACTAAACGTGTGTCTTTTCTTTTTATGTTTGACATTTTTGTGGTTGCGCAGTGTGGTGTTGCTGTGACATATCAATTAGGTATAGTAATTATATATGATATATATTTCTTATATATATACACATAGGTTTAAAGAAGAGAAAAGGACGGATTCGCACGCGTACGCACATTATGTATATATGTGACCTATGTTTACATAAGTTTGATTTTTCTTTTTCTTACATGGTGTGCGTACCTGTGCGTATGTGTGTGAATAATTTTAAAGAACTAATCGGATTTTTTTTAATCACATTTTTCATATACATTATTGAAATGTATATTAATTCGGTACGTTTTAACGACGCTTGTCCGCTCATTGTCGCTCTTTGTCTAATATATAATTTTTAATTAAATTTGAACGTCGCCTAGCGTAACTATAAATTAAATTTCAAGTAATTACAATGATTATTATTATTTCGAGTAATCAAATCAACGGTCGTGCCTTCGGTTGGGCGTCGTCGCGAAGAAATTGCGATCTTCGGTGCGTCGCGTCGCCATGCGTCGGTGCGCGTTTTTTTTTTTTATCACGGATACACGCAGTACGCGTTCACTGTGTGCCCGTGCGCGCGTTTTTTTGTATATTACGTTTATTTGCACCGGGGACCATGTAAACTGAACGCGGGACGCGAAGAAAAAGACAATTTGGATATTAAAATTTGTGCTCTTAAAGTTTCTTAAAGGGCGCGGAATAAATATCGTGTATGAAAATAAGGGACGAAAATAAATAACGTTTTTTGAGTGATTTTTTTTGCTTTAAATTCGTTCCACGCTGACGGTTCGTTTGCGAGTCCGAGAAAGAAGAAAATTTTTCAAAATTATTTCACGCCCATTCTTCAATCTCAATCGCGTCTCGCGCTGGATTCTCGGAACTCGTATCTTTCGCCGAGACGTCTGCACGTGGTACCTAAAAATTTCAGCCCTCCGTCCAAAAAAAAAAAAAATCCGTGAATAACGAAAAAAAGTCCAACTGGCGTTTATCCGTAATCTTTCGTATCACGGATAATAATAATAATGATCGTCGTAGTGTTAAGCGAGAGGAAGAAACTATAAATATAATCGAATTTGTACTAATAATCTGGGAGTAAAGAGAAGAGCCGTAAACGCCCGATGTTAAACGAAGCGAAACGAGCAGGATGCTCGCTCGTATCTCGAGTTTCCGAATGTCGAATCGTTCTGCTAGCCAGTATTAATACTGAGTAAGTGTACTGCCGTACTGATGGTATTATTTATGATTTGTTAGCCAGCGGAACCCATTCGAGAGACTGAGGTATAACAGGGCGGCAGATCTTGCCAGCCGCCACACTTTTCCTGTCGGAGTACAAACAAGTACGTAGCTTACGTAGATCGCCTGTCGTTTATACAGTGTATTTTATCCAACCTTATACGTACATACGCATACGACCGTATTACATAACGGTGCGAACTCTACTCGAGCGATCCTCGAGTCTGTCAGTTTGACCTAACCTGCATAACCCATCGATATGTGTTACTTATTGGAAATTTACTGTTTTTGCTTGGCGAAGAGACTCCGGTCGAGGAATTGAAAATTCGATTGTCTTGTTTTTTATTTTTTTATTTTTTTTTTTTCTTCAATACGTTGTGTTTGACGTTCATATCCGTCTTACGACTGACGCCGCGTGTACCTTGTTTGTTTGTCATTTTGTTTGAATTTTGGATTTTTTTTCATCTCGTACGAGACTCGAGGATCGTCGACGTCCGGTCGATTTTTCGAATTCTTCCGATGTCACGTGATCCGATCAACACGTGCGCACTGACGGTGATCGTCGATGTTATTGATGAAAAATCGAATCGACTGTCTGGCGAGTAGATGCGTCGCAGCCGTGCGATCGGCTCGGCATTGACTTGATTTATTGAATGATGATGATTATTATTATGATATGGTGGTGATGATAATGGTGATTATGATGATTATGACATGGTGATGATTATGAGGATGATGATGATGATATGACTTGACGTTGATGGAAATGATGATTTTAGTGCAACGATGTGACCTTTTTTCTTTTTTTTTTGTTATCATTTTTTTTGTGTTGCATCTCGCGTGGGTGGTGATGGTCGGGATGGTCGACGTTAATCATGGTCCATTGCAGGCTGCAAATTTGTGATAAAATATCTGGTGAACCGAGGGATAATATATTTTTGTAAAAGTCGATGTCCATTGCCATCCGCACCCGTCGCTGGTTTTTTTTTTCAAAATTATTTCATTCAATTTTTTTCTTTTTTGTTGCTCCTTAAGAATTTTGAATTGGTTTTTTATGGTCGTTTACTTTTTTCTTATATCGTACCGTTTACTTTTTTTTTGGAGTAGTCTTAGCTATTTGATGAGTGTGCTGCGTGTTCGCCTCCCCCCCACCACCCCTTATCCCTACTCTCTATTTACTTTCTCTCGATCTTTTTATACTTCTCTGGCTTCTCACTCAAATCAGATCAAGAGAAAAAGATACACGTGAACACACGCCACTCCGGTCACGTTATACTCGAGCGCCGCAATAAATTTTCAAAATGCCATATCTCCCCCTCCCCGAAAATATAACCAAATGAAAAATGATGTAACGAAAGCACCGATAACAAAAGTCACATCGTTTATCCGAAATTTCTTTAATTAATTTTTATTAATTTCTTTCTTTGAAAATTCAAATTCAATCCTCCCCGGTCGACTGGATGACCACCATTATTAACGAAGACAGTCCCGACTACGACCGTCCGCCATCATTTTGTCGTTCGTCCATAAAAATTTGGTTTGTTCTATTATTTTATTTGCTTGACTTCTCCTTTCTTCTTTTACTTCTCAATCTTCCTTCCGAAATAATTTATTCTTTTTTCTCTCCTCGCGTATCCCATCTGCCAGCTCTCGTCCTCGTGTATATTTATCTATTATCTATTATCTCTTATCTATAACTCTATTAACCATTTCGTGTGCGTGTGCGCGTGATACGTGTGCGTGTTGCGGTACGTTATTTTTATTATGATCTTAACACATATACATATATATTGTGCGTTGCACTTTCTCGTCCTCGTGACTAACTTATCGCCAGTTTAACTTTTTTTTTTGCGAGTTTCACAGTTGCAGTTTTACAGTTGCAGTTGCGGTTGCAGTGGAATTTATTATAACTAACCTTTGTGTGTGCGTGTGTGTGTCTTTCTAACGATTTTAGTATACACGTGTTAATGGTGTCTGTGCACATATACGCAAAGTGCATCTGTTACACACGCGTGACTATCGTCTTACGTCGTTATTGCGATTTTTATAAAATCTTGTTGATTCTTCATATTTTATTTCAATCTCGAAATTCTTTGAGACTGTTTTTTTTTAATAATTCCATGAACCTTCATACGGTTCGCGCAAGTTACGGAATATATTTTAGGAACTATATGACCAATTAAATTTCCAGTCAAAATATCAATAAAAAATGATTTTAGCCTCTTTACTTAAAAATGCCAAATTTTGACTCAGTCGTTTCAAGGATTATCCAAAATCAAGTTGAGCATCGTTGATAACAGGGTGGTATACAGAATTGAGAAAGGCAAAAAAGAGAACAAAAGACATCTGCGATAAGAAAATGACAGTACATCTCGTATATTGACTATACTGAAATTTTGTAAATTTAGGGAAGTAAGGAGACGAAAGATGCTCGTGAAGTTTTCCGATATGTAATATAACAGATGGAAAAAAGGGGAAAAAAATCTTACGTCTATCCGGAACCCACGATAAATATGACGGATGAAAAATGTTAAACGGAAATGAAAAAATTTCTGATTTTAACAAACAACTGCGACATTCATATTTTTCGTTTCGATTCAATTACTGGCGCTCATTTACTCCCAAAAGAATCCCAGTACCATTGTCTTCCTTTAGTTTTACTATTATTTTTCTCTGTGTAAATATCGCGCTGACTGGACGTCACTCTCATCTCAATTACAGTCCGACAAATTTCCGAATTCAAGTAACGACGGAAAATAAAGACCCTCCTAGTACCTGATATCTTCCGATACAGCAAAACAACAAGAGAGAAATACCAAAACCAAACCCAAAGATGACTCTCCTTATAACCGCGCATATGCAGAATCCAAAAGCCGAAGCACCCGGCGTAGAAAAATCGTAGCAGTGTCGTCTTTTTGTTTAGCTATGTACACGCACCCTATTATATACCACACAACACACTGCGTATGGTAAAGTTTTGACAAGTATGTAGTATGTGTATATGTTATATGCGATACAAGCCCAAAAATTAATATTTATTTTTTTGCTGATTTGTGGGTCACATAATACATACATATATATACGGATGTGTGTGCAATGTCAATTTCCTTAGAGTAGATAAAACTTTTGTTGCACGCGAAAATTGTCTTCTGTCCGAGCCGTAAGCCTGGATGTCATCTCGATATGTGCTACGATAGATCACATATGTATACATTTGCATTGTGACGTCATTTTTCGATTCACGGTCACAAGGCGACTCCGGCTACCGATACAGATAACGTTCTCGCTTTTTGATTCCCTTCGGGTCGCCACCCTGCTCGGAAGCTGCGCCTCTCGGGTTGACTCGTACAGTTACGCCAATGCTCTCGGAAGATTTTGCATTGTTTAGTTGAGGTCGAGGTGCTCGAATCTGTCGCGGGGATTCGCTAAGGAACTCGAGGGAAAGGGAAGCTATCAGGATCTCTCGACCAATCGGAATGATTGATTCTCAAATTTGGCTATTTTGTCAAATCAGTCTGTCTCGGGGCACCGATCGAGGTGTCACGGACTGCCTCGCGCTCCCGTGTTATCTGTTTATAGTTTCGCTAGCTGTATTTAGATACGGTATAGAAAGTTCTCGCTCGTGTAGTTCTCGCGTTATTCAGGAAGTGTAGTGTTTCGGAGGTGCAGTGCTGTGCCGTAGTGCAGTGCCCCCCCGGGTGTCCCTTGGATGCAGTTCTCGGCCTTCACGGATCAGCCGCACCAGCTCCGGTGAGCACTACCAATTTATTAATTGGTGAAGGGATTTCGATTTGATACTTCCGATTCGTTCTGTTACCTTCTCGATCCGTTTCTCTCTGTCTCTCGCACTCTCAGTTTACGCGTCTCCAAAAATCTAAAGGATCCGTTAAGTTAGGGCATTATTCGATAGACTCCGTCAGAGCAGATTTGGTGGAGTTGGGCCTGTTCCAGCCCAACTCCCAATTCATAGCGGCTCGTCAGTTCCCGGTGAAAAAAAAATTGGCTGGCTTGCAGATGCATGAGCGAAGGGTGGACGGCCGAAGGTAACGTAGGTCAGTTCTCGGATTTCTCGCTGCAGGTGTCAAGTTAAGAAAGAATTACGTTACAGCATATATTACACACATATAGGTAAATATAAACGTGAATATAAAAAAAAACTCTAATCAAATTTTGACATAACTTAAGCGTATACAGCTGGTGCCTTGGTGCGTTACTATTGCTAAAATGGAACAGCGTATAATTGTTTTTTAAAAAAATTTGCATTTTCTCATTTTTTCTATCTTCTCTTTTGCCTGATGCGATAGCGAACACAGATATTTGGCGGGTGGCGCTTCATTTCGTTCAAACAAAATTTCCAATTTTTTCGAATTCGTTTGGTATGGCGTTTTTCGAAAAATCTGATCCAAATGCACAGCTTGTACGGCGACATATTAGATTGGTGTCACTTAATGGTTTTTCTTTGAACCGTCAGGTGATTTCGCTTTTGCAATTTCCATCTTGTCGCTCCTCTCTGTATCATTTTTATAAATATATTTATATGAATATATATATATATACTTTTGAAATTGTTCAATATCTTTAATACTCGTTCTGTGTCTGTGTATGTATATACATATATGTATATTTCTGTACAAAATTTCACTACTCTCTCTCCTCTCTGTCTGCTCCGCTATTTCTTTTGTTTTTTTTTTTCTATATGTAAATTTATCTACGAATCTCTTTATCTATTTATCTTATCTGTCGATCTGTTCGTATCTCTGTCTATTATCTGCTATTCAAAGTATTTCTATTTTCGTCTAGTTTTTCACTTTGGATCTTGACGTTAATATGTGCCATTCAAAAATTATCTTGAATTGGGTAATTAAATCTGGTATGTTAGTTTAAAAAAAATTTAATTACTCTATTAGTATCAGGTGGTACAGGACTGTTGCGGACCATTCGTCATTGTATTGAGAGGAGAGTCAGTTAGGTTTCATATGATTACGATTAGCAGTCGCAATTTATTGAAATATGAGAGAGAGGAAGCGTTCTGCAAATGAAATTGCGAAAAGGACGCTGAATGTCCGCTTGGACATTGGAAACTATATTCTTTTGTTCGGTCAGTAATTTTTTTTATTTTTTATCGGTTTGTGCATTCGCACTCGATTAAGAAAAAATTGCATTAGCTTCGTGTATGCATAATAATAACTTTTTGTGTTGTTTTATTTTTATTCGGATTACTTTTTTTGTTGTTGGATGGCTAGTAGTGCTTTTATGGTGCTTGTACGCATAACAGAGGAATAATTAGCCACGTTTTACGTATTTTTAATATTTCTTAAATTCCGCCTGTCCGCCTGCGGAGTTAGGTGTTTACCGGTGCAATTAATGTGAAATCGAAGCTTTAAATATTTTTCAAAATTATTACGAAGCTTTTTTTTTTGCGTACAGGTACCATATCAAATTGCATTAAACACGCCAAAATCTGTGTACAAGACACGTGTCTGAAAACGATTTTTATTTTAATTATCTAGCTGTGTTTCTATCGATATTTCGCATAACCGTGTGTATGTGCGTGCGTGTGTCTGTTGAAAGAAATATTCTAACGAAGCGCATAGGCACGCTGGCGCTTGAAAGCAATTCACGATCCGTCCCTATGAGAGGAAACAAAGAAAAAAAAACCATTATAAAATTACGAACACGAAAACAAACACGAGTCATCAACACACAATCAGTCGAGAAAAACACGTCATAACACAAGAGAGAGAAATTAGAAACAAACAAACAAACAAAAATGTGGGATATCCATGGGATTTCTCGATTAAACAAAAAAAAAGCAACACACAACGTCAAAGTACCACAGAAAGAAAATAGCAGAGCCCGGTCTCCTCCCGGGGAGCACAGGCGGCGCGAGACGCGTATTAAAAACAAAAGCCAAAAACAAAAATGAAGGAACACGCGAAATAACGAGAACGAAAAAAAAAGACAAAAAAACCAAAAACTAGCCCATCCCAATGTCGCATCCCCCATTATTAGAACGCCACTTCCCTGTTTTTACAGCTTCGAGTAATCAGAGCTTTCAAGTCGACTCTGGAAGATTTGGAGGAGCGTCGCTCTGTCCATAGTTTACACAGCTTACACAGTATGCGCAGCTCACGCAGCCACACCGGTCCCAGACCCCTGTCGGACTTCACGTACATCGACGAGGACCCAGCAAATCCGTCAGGCGGCAACACTGGGAGGAATGCGCGCGCAGCCGGGAACGCGCGCGCCGATAGCGCCACCGGCGGCGGCGAGAAGAACCAGACGAGTCCGGCGTCGCCATTACTGCTAAACGTCCCCGGCTCGGCGTCGTACAACAATCATCCCCATCACTATCATCAGTACAATCATCCAAGCCAGAATACCAACAGATTCACGTCCAATAGCACCTTCAATCAGCAGCAGCAGTCAGCGGGCCGAAATGACAGTGAGCAAAAAGGAAGTGCTCTTGACGGAAATAACGTCGACTCGAACGGCGATAACGTCAGTGATCTGCCCAAACTGGTGCACGAGACGAGTATCTAAAGAAGTTTCTTTTTTTCTCGATTCTCTTCTTTTCTTTCCTGAAATTCGCGCGAACGACGACACGGTCCGATTGTTAATATATTTTGATTTTCCTTTTTTTTTTTAATGACGTCACTCTTCGCTACTTCTCTGGTCCAATTCTCGTCATCTTGCCATTACGTTTTGCTCTTTGATTCCTTTCGTTTCGAACATTCCTGTTATTCTAAGGTAAAACGAACAAGGCTGTTCGGCGTAAAACTTTCCTGCCCTCCTCCTCGCACTCACACTGATGTCGGGCCTGGACGCTTTCCAGTACTTAATCGCGTTGATAGCTATTTATTTTCTTTCAGTCATATTGTCGTCTCTATTTTGTATAATAATTATAATAATGTTAATTATCCTCCATAAGAGAGTTTCTCAGGTATACAAATTTGTGGGGGATGGCGATAAATTGGCGTCCTCGCTCCTCAGATTGTGACGAAACGTTTATTCCCTTCATCATAGTTTTTCCGCTCACCCCTTTCTTCTTCTGCTAACGAAATACTTTTGCTCGCGTACCTTTTTACTTTAGGTCTTTTTAAACCTATAACGGTTTTTTTTTAAAGTCAAACAGCAATCCATTTCACTGCCGCAAATGACCCTGAACGCGCAACTGCCAATTTTTCGGAACCCTTTAAAGACGCAGGGACATCTCGTAATCGATCCTTATTATTTTTTTTCCGAAAATCCTAATTATTTTAGTCAAAAATATATTCCCTACGGAAGATAGCAGGAAGCTCACGCTCGATTAAAAAATATCCTTTGTCCTCCCTTGTAACCTGAAAATTTGATAACCTTCGGACAGATTACGAAAACCAATGTGGAAAGAGAGTGTACAGTCGCGAAGAGAACAGCAAAACGTTACAAAAATTAAAAAAAAAATATGACCCACGCTACTCGGGAAGCTGGAACGTTGAAGAGGATCGTATAGGGAAGATCGAAGAAATTGAAAACCAAGAGAGGGAAGAGGACGAAAGGAAGGAACCTGAGAAAATCATGAGACGAAAGATTTTAAAGTGACAGGGACGAGAGAAGAATTTCTGAGAATAAGGCAAAATAGCTAAATGAGAGTAAAGCAACGTGTCGTAATCGCTATCAGTAAACTGGAGATTTCGTATAGAAAAATGACGGAATACCACTTGTCATTTTTTTTTTTTTTTTTTTTTTTTTTGAGTAACTGTCGTTATTATAAACATGAGGCTTTCTGCGCCCGCTGCTGTGCTGCCTGGCTGATCCATTACGTCATTTTACAACCGTTTCTACTACCACTGCTACTGTCACTATATACTCACCAGGACTTTTAAATCCATCCCAACTCACAATCCTAGGACGAGATTGTCTCAATCTGATAATGTACTTACCCATGACTGATTAACAGAAGGTCAAGCTTCGACCTCTCATCTTTCGCACTCGAGCTTCGCCCAGTAAATACCTGTTATTCATGTCCTTAATTCCCTCGATCATGAAGATTGGATTTATTAAGAATTTTCGAAATTTCCTCATACCTTACCGTTATTGCTACTGTTACTTTATACGGGACTTATATCATGTTACTACATACATGTGTGATTGGAAAGAAAAAGAAAAAAAAAAGAAACATAAGATATTCCATTTGAAAATCCCAATCCAGTGAGTCTTGTCACACAAGACCTCTTTTATATTATATATAATTTCTTTTTGTTCGTAGCTATTATTATTTTTCTAGTGTAAATCTTAATTCCGCAAACCCTATTCCTACTGTCAGTGAGCCTTGATTAATTAATTAAGCGACGTCGGACCGTGCGGGGTGCTCTGATTAGCACCCTTCCTCGCCCAAACGGCCCTGTTAAACAAGATTACTAGAATAAGTAACGCGAGAGTTTTAATAAGGTCAATATAAATTGTTTCTAAACTTATTAATTTAATTTAAACTTACTTGATAATTGAACCTGTAACTTTTAAGCCGTGGACGCCCCTGAAATGCGATTGTGATGATGATGATGATGTTGATTATGATGTTTATATGATCTTGGTGATGATTATGACGTAGGCGCAAGTGTACGGGGATGTGATTGTTTAAATTTTTTTTTGAGGTTAGTCGTCGCGTCATTATGTTGCGTGTGTTGCGCGTCCCACCATTAATGATTCTTCTGTATTAATTTAACACTGTACATCGTGTTTGAATTTTTTTCTTTTTTTTTTCCCCTCATTACCAATACGTAATATGCGTACGCACGTGTCGTTCACTTGTTGGTCGACATGAAATTCGCGATTCACGTTACATTAATATTCGTCGCGAATTTGTTTACCTACGCAAAACTCATATACAGGGATAAACATGTGGGCAAGCTTGGGATATATGTATAATGTGTACTTACGAGATAACGTAAGAAAAAGAAAGGCGACGCGCGACAGACAAGTGAAAAGTCGAAAATATATAAATAATTTGCCAAATTGACAAACGTCTCTACTCGGCGAAACTTCGTCTCTAATTTCGGAGTAAAAAAAAAGATTCTTTTGTATTTTCGATTTTTTATCTTCCACTTTCTATCCCAATGAGATATCGATTATTAACTCAAAGAGGAAGAGGATAAGAAAATACTAAAGACCTTCTGCTGTTACTGCCAATTATTTGTTGACTATTTGCACCCAAGGACACGTTCGAAAAAATATACTATATATATATATATATACTATAAAAATGAAAAAGAAATTTAAAAAAAATGACAAACGAAGAATATTCCAAAAAGCAAATTTTAACGAATAAACGTTTTTAAGAGATCATTTACGCCAACGCGCAATTCTATCGGTCAAGGTACACACTGTTTCTATATATACTTATATACATGGCTAGGTGTATATATATATTGATACGAACATACATTTGCATACAGTATATAGGATTTGAGAAAAGAAAAATCACACGCAAGTTTAACACTTAACGTATACCTATGTATATCGCGAAGCGTTGTAAAACAATTTACAATGCTAATTACTAATCGATGGATTAATTATTGTATCGATAATCGCGATCGCGAAATGGAAATAACTTTTTTTTATTATTGTCCTTCGAAGCTCAGCAGATTATATGATTTTGAGGAGGAATAAAAAGAAATTCTATACAATTTTAGTTGACATCTCACGTACTTGATTCGACGTACGTTGGAAACCAATTTATTGATTAATCATGAACGATTCGATTAATTGAGCGAGGAAAGATTCAGCAACAATCAATAGCAGTTCAAATGGAGATGACAGACAGTGCAAAAATTAAGGACGGACGGGATGCGCGATTTTGGAATTTATGGAATTTTTGAAAATTGCCTGCGCGCTGTTCCAACGATGAGAAAAAGAAACTTTCTAGTTTTTATGAATAATTATCGAGAATTGTTAGCTTGTTATTAAATTAGAAAATATTTAATTAATTATTTCGATCTAATGATATACATATTAGATAATATATTATATATACGAGTGACTATAAATACATATGTGTAAATTATATACACATTAACACGTGTGTATGTACAGTTACATATACGTGTCTATATCAGGATTGAAATAGAGGAGAAAGAAAAAAAAAACAAAAAAAAAATAAAATATTAGACATGTTATCGTGATATTACATAATTGAGAATTCATTGATTCTGCGCGCCGATGACGCGACGATTGCGAAAAATTCTTTGTTTTTAAGTTCGCTCGACACCCAGTTTTTTTTTTTCTTATCAATGTAAGTCTCGTTCAGTCAGTTATACAAAAACACTCAGGTTGGTGAGTTCGTCTCCGATAATTTCGAGCCTGGACCTTTAAATCGTGAAATATTGAAGTTTTAAATCGATATTTGTTTTATTCTCCGGCGTGCCGCCAGAGCACATGGGTAACGTAACAATCGATATAGGTTATATGTTACTATCTTGTTATCAGTACTCGATGTACTCCTTATCATCACCTTAGGTGTAACTCTATGATGGCGATGCCAATTTTGAAATACGCGGTGAGAGCGGATCCGCGCGTCCAAAATGAATTGATTGGCAAATTTTTCAAAAATTGGGAAAAAAAAGTAAAAATCATTGTTCTTTCTTTGTAATACTATTTTTCAATCTCTTGTACATGTACATGTATGTATATACGATTACGATATATACATGCCGACACGACACTTGGTCGTCGAAATTTCCCGTGTCTCCCATCACCCCTTTATATGCCTAATACCTATTTAAGTGACACCCTTTAGTTACCTGTTCGACGTTTTCCCAATCTTCAAGCCACTCGAGCTCGTTAAATCTGTTTAAAAATCTTAAGGAAGAACATGTACAATACTATATATTAAACTATAAAGCTTCTTTGGAGTCCATTTAAAGAATAAGCTCGATCAATAAAGCGAAGCACTGTATATTTCCTACATAAAAAAAAGGGGCTCGTCTTTCAACATTACTCTTTGACATCTGAACAATGAAATTTCTTCTCTCACGAATACCACGCTGATACAGTGACACTGTATATAATTCCCAAATTCGTATTAATGCCAAATTTCCATTTTCTTCCTACACTCTCTTTCTGGTGCTTTCTTTCTTTCCTTCTGTATTACTTTTCGTCGCGTCTACTAATTAGGCTTGCCATCGATTCAATCCTGGCATCTAATTAATCACAAACCTACGTGTTTCATCGAAATCGTCATTCGATTCGCAATTTTTTTTTCTCGCGAGATTCACGAGTGTGTGCAAGCACGAGTCCTGTGAGAATGTGTACGTGTGTGTGTGTATATAGATATATCTGTGCATCAAAATAGATAAGCGGTCGTGTCCGGATGCAATACGAAATTTTTTTTGTGTATTGACCAAAAAAGAAATTGTCATCGAATGACAAGAGACAACGAAATACATTATACGACGTGCCGTGCGAATTTCCGCAACTCTTTTTTTTTTTAAATAACTTCTCCATTGTTTTCGCAATACTTGATAATGATAAGTCGGTGACGCGTGGTAATGAATACGAGCGAAAAACAAAAACGTGAAAATGTGCGTCCAGTTTCGGAAAAGAAAGACAAGCGTACCCCCCTCCCCCGTACTACCATTACACTCTTTGGGTGTCCGTTAAATAATTATTACAAATTTGTACCTCAGCAAGTAATGAATTTTGACAGTAGGTGTACCAATGAAACCTTTTTATCACTCTCACTCTTTATCTTTCTCTTTATCACTCACTCTCTCTCTCTCTCTCTCTCTCTCTCACTGACCTTTCTGACCTCTACAATCAATAATTGTCCTCCTCTTTCCCCCCCTTTTATAATTGTTATTAGCATATACTGTCTGCACTGTCGAAATCCGAACTCTATATTATTGATCTGACGTCACAATAAAATGTATTATAAATATTCCTCGTTAACGAATTATAAATTTTTATTTTTTTTATAATACATATATTATCAATATCTATATATATATATATAGTTAATCAACGTTATTCATTACGAATGTATACTGCGTGTGTCTACGCGCTTCTGTATACGTTCCTTGTACATACTTTACTCGATCGACGCGACCCTATCGGGAGAATGACGTATCGATTATATTTTTCATTATTTATTCGTTACGTAATACAAAAATACATATATACAAGATACCGTCATTTTCCCGTGTCGATCTTCACTCACTGCTCAATTCCTTACGTAGAATTCGTTATTTTTTTTTTCCTCTACTTTTCAAACTTCCCGCCTATTTCACTGTATCTCTCTGAAAGCACTCTCAGTCGACTTTCTCACCGTTAATCTTTTTACTTGTTCGAGACACGTTATGCTCAGGTCGTTCACTCGCAAAAAAACGATTATACTCGTGCAGGAGATCTCTTTCTTTGTTCTTTATTCCTTTTTACTATTTTCAGTCTTTCCTTGTTTCTTATATTTACGAAAGCTCAAACGTCTTTTACACGGATCGCAGGTTCTACCGGTACCATATTACGTACGTAGATCGTTCAATTCTATACAATTAAAATCATTACATCTGATCAGTTGAGTCCCTTGTCAAGGAAAAAAAAAGAGCAACGAAAAGAAAAAAGGTAACGAAAAACAAAATCCCAAATTAAGTCTCGAACTGTCCACTGGACCCACGCAAGGTTTTCCCGTCACCTCGTAGCTTGTAGAACACAAAGAAAATGGAATTTCTCTTTTTTTCGTTATATCCTTATCGATCACTTATTTTTGTCTCCTCTCACCTCCCCCTACAAGCCTCGCGATCTTTTTCTTAAAGCAAAAGAAAAATACTCTCTTTTATCTGTTTTTCCATTTTCTTATTGAAAACGTGTATATATATCTATACAGCTACACCCCCCCAAAACGACCCGCCCTGCCCTTTCGCCCCGCAAGTACAAAAATAAAATCACGACTCTCGGGCCACTATCGTCTGTGATTTTGCTACGTATGTACAACGGTGGCAGCACTCAACAATCATGTCATCTTATGTAACCATGACATTACCCTTTACTCTTGAAGGTGATAGGTGGCGAGTTGCAGGAACGTTTGATACCGGTACCCTACAGCAAGAGCTCGACAGACCAAGCTGTAAGCGCTTCTCTCTTGCTCTCAAACTACTATACTATACTGCTACTCTAACTGCTCTATACTATACGCCTACTATACTCACTATACTCTGTACTCTGTAACTACTTTACTTTTAACCTACGTTACTTAACTCTACATTCTACTGCTGTACTCAATTTACTTACTCGTTACTGCTACCACGTTACTACTCTTTCACTTACTCTTCTATGATACTCTACTACCACTCCATATCTATATTCTACACTATGTTTCTTTGGTCTCTCTCGCTTGGTCTATTTATCTTCGTCACTCTTTATGTTTTCTATCTGTCCATTTGTCTAACTGTAACTCTCTGTGTCTGCTGTATTATATATGACGTATCTATACGTAATTGTCCTTACTTACGTAAATAGCCCTTTGACGTATGACACATCGTTCACTGTATGTTTCGTATGTATGCTCGAAGGGCTAAAACTCTTTATCCTGCCTCTCTTGAATTTTCTTTCTCGTTCTTTTCATTATTTTCTATTCACCTTATCCGATCTCTTCGTATCTGTCTGTATAATCCCCAAACGATCTTGGTACGTTCTACGAATATGCATTATGCACATCTGTATATTCACGTGAGAACGTACGAGCGTCCGAAGTCCAGAAGAAAATTTTTTGAAAAATTAATCACGAATATCTTTGTGACACGGTATGGTAGCGATGCAACAATTCTGTGGACATTAATGCTGTCTTCGGACGCTCGCAGGATTTTTTTTCTTTTTTGGTTTCTCATAAATGAACTGCCGTAATAACGATAATAATAATATTTAGCGTAATTGCAAGAAAGCTCGAAAGATAAGCAATTTGCTTGTATATCTTTTTTATTTTGTCACGATTATAGTTCCCCTTAATTCTCTTTTTTTTTATTCGTCAGTGCGTTCCTATACCCATCGTTATGCGTGACCTGACCCGACCCATACGTATAGCTACGGCCCTGCGCAAAATTTTCACGCTTTTCCCATTGAGCCGTTCGTGTCCAAGAAAGCGCACTGAACATTTTAAATGTGTGAATTATATATTGGCAATAAATATGTTGTCGATGTATGGTATGTTGATATAATTTTCCTTTTCCTTTGCTTTAACAGTGCGAAAATTTCGATACGAACGATTCACCACGGGTTACGTAGCTTCGATGCTGTAGTTTTGTTAATTTGCGAGCGTATAATTAATTGCGTATAAATAATATAGTATTGGGCGCACGCTTTACACGTATTATTTCGCGGCGGAGACATCGACGGATTGGACGCGTTAGTTTCAATAATGGTTTTTTTTTAGGAAAAAAACGTCGAGGAAACATTCCAAAAAATGATGAATTTTTTGTCGGCGAATATTCGAACACGACCACCCGGTATATTTGACAACCCCTAGATTGGATCGCGCTACGATAAAATCATATTGCGTCCATCTGTATTCTGTTTGTATTTCTATTTTTTTTATTTTACTCGTCATACTGTCAGCGGATGTTCGTTTTATTCAGTTTTTCGAAAATTTTCATTCTATATCTTTCTCTCTCTCTCTCTCTTTCTCTCTCTGTATTTCTTTCTATCACTTTGCCTGTCAATCTTTGCTCTACTATCCAACTTTTTTACCTGCCGACAAAATGCGAGATCGTCCCTTGCTTGAATCGAGCCCAAAACCCCCTGAGGCCCACTTCCAATTTTCAATATACGCAGCCAATTATTGGACGATTTTTAAAAAAAAACTTGTAGAAAACTCCTTGCGAGCTTTTCGTATTCCTAAAATGGACCTATGTCAACCTACAGCCCACTGAGACCCAAAACCAGCGATCCCCCCCCAGCAAAAAATTTAACACACAAGGACGGCATTACGCACTATTTATGTGCGTCCGACGAAAAAAATGCACGTGCGACCAGTGCGAAATTTTTTTATAATTTTTTTATCAGCGTATCCCAATCCAAAAACCTCAAGAGAACTCTCCAGCATACATGCATATTGACGCGCAAGATAAATTCCCGTAGAATCAGTAAAATTCCAAAAATTAATCTTGCTTTAATTAAAAAAAATATTAATTTATCAAAAATTAAAAGTATGACAAAATCTTAAGAATCTCCCGCCCACTGGAATTCAGGGAAAGTAATGACGTGTCACGGTAAGTCAAGAAAAAGTTATGTGCGCATGCGCACAAGCATACGCCCGCACAAAATGTCTAAAATTCTGTCCGGATATTGCATATTTTTCCATATACTTTGGTGCGCGCGTGTGTGTGTATGTGTGTGTATGGAACAGGAAGCTCTTTTTTTTACCATTGTCCTTCTGGCATCGGATTTTTGAAAGTGAACAATTTTTCAAAATATTTTCTTTTAAATACTCAAAAAAAAGAAAAGAAACCCTGATACGTGTATATTCGCACGAGAAGGCTTCACGATCCAATATGACGTCGAGACGACACGTGGAGAATAATTCGGGACGATATCGGTGCGCGCTGATAATGATTTCAATGATTGCGGGATGACGAACACGGATTCTCGTACTCCTTAATATACCCGCTACGTCGTTATCAAGGTAAATGATTTAGCCAATGAATTCGTAAAAGTTTTTATCGTTATCCTATATCTATTTCCTTCATACATATATATGTATATATATATTATACTATATATACTGTCTTAATGATGTCTGTATTACTCTATCCACTACTTTTTTTCTCTACGTCATTATATTGTATATCTATATATAATATCCACGCATCCAGTAACACTGTATACGTATATAATTACGCTTTAATTAATTCATTTATCTAATTAAAGGAATCATGATCTTCGTGATTGAGCACGAAAAATGGGAAATTTTGGAAAATATTTTTTTCTCTTTTTCTTTAAGTTTCAGTCACTTGCTTTTATTGATTATGTCTGATTACAAACTCCATACGTGTTCCGTTGTCATACACATATATATATATATACATCGTTAAAAATATATATACTTTGATATTATATATTCCTGCCATTATATAGGGTGTTCAGCAATGATCCTACGTATGGTAATTTCCGAACACCTTGTATGGACATTGGTATTTTGCACTTTTCATTACTTTTTCATTGAACTGATATTTTGTCGATTATTATACCTTGATCAAGTTCGATTTTTGGAAAATTATTGCAATATCTGGACGTGTGTTATCTGCTATCAAGTTTAACAAAGAGAAAATGTATGAATAACCGTACGTTATTACTTTTCCGTAAGTCCATAGTGTACAGATGTAGTATGAAGAAAAAAACGTCATACGGAATACTAGAAAGAGGCTGTATCGTAAATGGCCCGATAAAGATAAAAAAAAAAGGGAAAAGAAAAATTTCTAAATAAGTTCAAATGTGCCGTCATTTTTTTGGGGGATAAAATTGAATCATCCGACTCGATACTGTCTACACTCACGTGTCCTGTTTTCATCACAAATTTACACAACCAATTTCCTGTTGACAAAGAAAAGAACGAAGAGAAAGAAGATGAAACAACCCTATATATTATTCTATGGCTTTTCCTCTTTTCACTATATCCTCCTGCTTGCCTGTTAGATCAGTATTCCACAATCGGTGTTCACGTTAGAATAGAATTGATTATTAGATATGTATACCTATATATATTACAAACTATATACATGTCTGTTAGCATATTATGTTATATCGATTGACTGTGCACACACGTGAATATTGATTGATTATTGATCGGTGTTATCGGATGCGTAGAAATGACATCGATGGATCTTCATATTTTATTTCTCTTGATTTTGAGATAAAATTTCCCGCAGGCAAAAGTCGATTTTATCAGTTTACTATTTTGGAATTACAAGGGAACCAAAAAATTTGCGTCGTCGATAAGACCGAGATGGAAAATCGAATTTTGAAAAATCTATTGATTTGTCTTTAATAGATTCGTTACCGTTACGAGCATTAACTGAATTTGATAATGATTTTGATCCTCCGCTCGGAGAGTGATCAGTACCACCACATTGACAAAATTACGCATACGTGTAAAAACACATATGCAGTTTCCCATTGACCGTTAGCGACAATCGATTAGTGAAAAAATAAAGGAAAGTCCAAATTTTGTTGTGATAAGGTATCTAAAACTTTCATCTTCTTCGAAAATGATAAAGCTAGATCACTGAGACGTATGAAAAGTCACCAAAAAGGATATGAAAAGAAAAGTACAGAAATTTTCGAAAACGAAGCTTGGACCCTCAGAAAGACTGAACGAGGATCGCGTAAGTATTTTTTTTTGTTTCTGCTTAAGTTTCTTACTGTCGAAAATTCATTCTTTCCTACGTAATAGGGATTATTACTATTTGACGGTGAATGGGTAACGTCGCTGATGGTGGTGGTGGTGATGGTGATGACGATAATAATGAGGATGATTATAATTTTAAGATAAAGTTATCACAGATTATCATAAAGCCGGTTACGTTTGTTGATTATTTTTATGGTTAATGATGATGAATCATGATGGTGGTGATGATATTCGCGTATAAATATACATACATACATGTACGATATTGAGCAAGCATTTATGATATATGCATGCCAGCAAGCCTAATCTGTCGCTGTGTGCCGTTTTGACATGTGCTTGTTATCGAACGATTTATTGTTAGTGTTTAATTTTTCTGAAAAAAAAGAAGACTCAAAAAATCACCCATCTTCACAGTGGCACTGTGAAATTTCTTATCTTTACGGCGACTGCCTGTAGAGAGCTATTCAAAATTGTCTTTATGGAATCGAAGTGTCCTCGCTTTGAAAAAAAGGCATTTGCTTGACGAATAAAGAAATCCATTTTCAAATTTTTGCCAAATTATCGAGGCTTTATTTTCTTATTTTTGGATAATTTTTTTTGTGCTCGTTTTTCTCTTGCACTCTTTCTTTCTCAATTTCACGGCTCTTCTTTTCAAATATGGCAGCAATTATTATTATTGTTACACACATGCAGTGAAAGAGCGATAGAAGAAAAAAAGGAAAAGATATATGTATACAGGGTGGCGTTCTAATGAGGTAAGAGCTCAATCAACCCCATTTTGGAAATTTCTTAATGCTATATTTCTTATATGCTATTCGTCAAGCAAGACCGAAAAAAATTGGTTTTTATTTTTTTTAAATTTATTCACATGCTCCTATCGAAAGTCGTTCAGTCCGATGAGACAATTTTGACATTTAATTCCGAAAAAATATGACCAAAAATTTGCATAAACTCTATCCGCCCAGATTATTACGTAACGTACCGAAGCAATTGACTCGGCTCGAAATATTGCAATGCCACGAATGGGTGATTTCACATAATTGCATGAAATTTGTTACGCAAGCCTTACTAAGTACACAATAAGTCTTAAGTGTGTCACTAACAAATCGTCCAGGCTGTGTTGTATACGAAGGACGATGACTGCATCTCAACTTACATGGGAGAAACGTAAGAGGGCGTTTCTCTAACCTAACCCCGACCTGACCTAACCAAGTAAAATCCTTAAAAAAAGAAAACCTCAAACCCCAAGAAAATAGTAGTTAAATCCTCAAGATAATAATCCATAAACTCCCATCCATGTCCGTAATAAAAAATGTCCTGCCAAAAAATTCAAAAGAATGCGCCAAATTAAAATGAAAGAATTAATAGAAAAATTCGATTTACAGATCCGCGTAGTGAACGCATTTCGGCAGGGGCTAGACGCGCGATACGGTGAGCCCAGCAGCGCGACCCTCGCGGAGGTACTACGAAAGCAATCATCCCTGAGCAAACGACTCTCGCAAACGAGCAGCATCGAGTACGCGGACAATATACCGGATGAGCTAACAATACCGGAAATCGACGTGGAGCGTCTCTCGAGTCACAGTCACACGGAGACAGCGGTCTAGAGATGGATCGAGAGTCAGGATGAAAGAGAGAGAGAGAGAGAGAGGGTGAGCGAGGGGAGTACGTGAGGGGAAGATAGAGGGAGAAAAAAGTTGGCTACATTGAGGAAGCAGCAGCAGCAGCATCAACAACAATGGCGAGCAGAAGAAAGAAAAAAGAAAAGGAGAGGGAGAGCAAATCTCCGTAATGAAATATGCAGCAGCCACCCGTTGGATTGAAATTCATTGGAGGAAAAGCCGAGCGTCGTGGATCGACGTAATTTTCGCGATACGATATGATATAATAATGCGCACTGGCGAATATACATTATAAATAGTTAAACGACAATGAATGGAACGAATGGAGAGACATGCGCGCTCATATTTTGGATTGCGTCTCTTTCTTTTTTCTTTTTTACATCTGTCAAATTCCCGATTTACACCGGATGGACGGAAATATTGTTTTGGTAAAACGCAAAGCGGATTTGAGGTTATGATTACGAGAATTGCTTGGGACGCCTGCTTAAATATTAATAAAAGGCTATCGTTTACGAGGGATCGTTATCGATCGTGATCGTCGACGCGGTACCGGCAAGACGTCCGCGCTTCGATCGTAACCCGTGGCGATGGTGGCGCCAGAGATGAATTCGTTCGTCTAAAGAAAGTAAGAGACAACAGTGTACCTATGTATCTCTCGTGGAAGCTGACGATCTCCAGCCGCCTGTGAGAAGAAACGAAAAATATTATTGCGTCGTTTCGCGACGATCATTAATAACAATTGATAGCGTCGATTGTCTACGTCGTCTGCGTCTACGTTAAACGTCGCCGTCGTCGTCGGTGACGTCATTCGCTCTAGATCCGTACGAAACACCAAGATAGTGTACCAAAGTAACGCACCACTGCCTCCCCTGTTTTAGTCGTTGCGCGAGGATTTCTTTTATTTTCCTATCGTCCTTTGTTTCCACCTTTATCACCTCCCCTCCCCCATCGAACCTCAATCTCCCCAATTTCATTTTATCCCCCCCCCCCTGTTCTACGATTCACCCCATTCTCAACCCCGTCATTGTTCGTCATCCCCATTACACTGTTATTATATTTATCATCCTCGTTTCTCCCCTTTCACTTAATTCTCTGTGTCTTTCGACATGTCCACCCTTGCCTCATTTGTCTTTTTTTTTGATGACTTATTGTTATTATATATTATTATCATTAATTATTGTCATTTACTCCGTATCGATCGCGTCGAGCCCCCCCGGTCACGAGACTTTCCAATGAGATAAATGGGAGAGGGTGAAGAAGAAAATTGCGACACCGAGAGACTTTAGAAGGGACGCAATGGAGAATCCAAATGGGAGAAGAGGAGGAAGACGTGACAGGAGGAAGAGGACAAGAGGGAGCGGAAGGATGAATGAAGATGGGGAGAATGCAGAAGTCACAAACACATAGAGAAAAAAAAAAAAATAAAATATAAATTAGGATGTCCCGCATAATGACGTGACGTAGCTTTATACTATTGAAGAAGAGGAAAAAAAAAGATACCCGTTAATTATTTACATCTTTGATCGTTCATTGTTCGTTGTTCGTTAATTGTCGTTCGAATTGCTTCGCGCGATGCTCGGACGCCGTCGCTAATTTAAAATCCAGGTGTTAATTAAGATGCACTCGTGTGCGCATGCGGTACATGCGGATAGGCCACTATTAGTTCACGTCAGGCGTATAGATATACACACATGTATATATACAGTCATGTATAAATGTATATTGCTTATACCCAGCCAACTATCGGTTAATTATTTATTTATTAAAAATAGAAGAAAAGAAAGCACGTCACGTAAATATATAATAGCTCTCTATCTCTCTTTCTCTTTCTGTCTTTTTTTTCTCCATTACTTTTATTCACGTGTCAGTACCCCATACCATATACGATATTTAACAAATGCATGCAAACACGGTGCAACACTCGAAGGGGCTAATCTCAAATTGATAGCCGAAAAGAAAAATGCGAACTATGCAGAATATTTTTGATTCTTGGCATAGCGGATTTGGCAAATAGAAGCACGTAGGATTGAAAGTTGAAAAATTTGGAAAATTTTGGGGTGAAAAGAGGGAGAGGGGTCCATCTTGAACATTTTTGAGAAAAAAAAATGAAATTTAGAGCGAAACAAAATCTGTGACAAAAATTTGAGTGTGCGTGTACGTGTCTCTGGTTACCTGATTACTCAAGAATTTAATGCAGAAAAATAGGGACATTTTTTATTGCTCGAAAACAAGTTCTAGTCGAAGCGCGAGATCCTAGTCAGTAATATATTATTATATTTATTTACTATTATTATTATTATTAGCAGTAACCGGACCGATCATTGTAGGTCTGATAACTGAGTGATAAAGAACAGTGCTTGGAGATAGGGAGGAAAGAGAAAAATGTAATATCTTACGCGTGGCGATTAGGACGTCCGCTTCTGATAATTGGCTGGGTATACCGACTAATTAACTATTACGCTTATGATTATAATCCAGGATACAATTACGTGGAGCGCGTTCGAGCAACGCGAGAGGGCCGGGACGTTTACGAGTCCCGCAGGTAATATATGAGATATATATAAATATATATATTATATATATATATGAAATTAAGAATGGAATAATTAATACCGCAAGACGGCGTGAAGTCCATTACGAGAGAGTGTGTGTGCGTGTAATTAACGGTTAGGGAACACATGTGCACCCAGTGAAATAGCCAAGTGAGATTGGTGGAAATGAATTGTAATTACATAAGGAGCAAAAGAAAAGGAAACAAGGAAAAGGCAAAGAAATTATTAAAGATTAGAAGTATTGCCTGCCGTCTCCGTCTAGGATTGTGTGCTGAAATTGGTTCCTGGTTGTGGAAGATAGGTGTCGGGAGCGTGTAATGGTTTTGGGGACAAGGAAAATGAATATGAAGAAATGTGTGAATTTGCCACTGAGAAAGAATTAAGAGAAAAAGAGAGAGAGAAGAGAGGAAAACGGGGAAAGATAGAGTGATAAAGAGAGAAAAAGTGACGAAAATAATAATGACAAGATATGTAAACAGAGACAAAAGTGTAAATTTCTCGATGATGATCGATCTTTTACGTAAAAATCGCTCGTTCATTCGTGATATTGTGTTCTGAATTAAATTTATTTATATATATCTATACATATATACATAAATACATATATATTAAATTGTATATATATATATAAATTTATGTATGTGTCTATAAGGAGATAAAGAAATATAATATATATATATATATATAACCCGCTTGGAACAAGAAAGTCTAAGGGAATTGTTTTTGGAAGTTACATAATATGTGGGTTGTGTTTCTAAGAACAAGAAAAAGCAAGCAGAAGATCTCTAAGGATGCAGGAAGAATTTGAATGTACTGGGACATAAAAAAAAATTAACAAAGGCTAAGGGAGGAGGAAGCATCTCGATTTTTAAAAATGCTAGATGAATGACAACAAAAATTGAAGTTAATTAATTCGATTAAAAATAAATACACGATACCGAAGTACGTGAGATTTAAGAAAAGAGGGATTGCTCCTCCCACTGTGGGCGGGACCTAACTTAACCACACCTCTTTTTCGGGGCTGAAAAAAGAAATTACTCGACGGCGCCCCGGTGCTTTTCTCTCGAAGCGGCGCGCAAAATAATGGAAATCCACTAACTACTTTACTACGCTAATTAATTATTACGATTATTCAATTTAAATAAATAAACCGTTACTACCGTACCGATCGAAATGAGATTCGACATATGTACATTATTGGAGGAATATATTGTTGAAGGGTTCTCTACCGTTTCGCCATCGGACGTCCTGTTGGGCTCCTCCGACACGCCCACTCACAGGCACCGCCCATTTCGAACGAATATTACGCTTCCCATTGGTCCATTGGCCATACGGGGTCAGAGTGGGGGCCCGAGAGGGACGGGCCCAACGGCGCGCCCGACGTTTAAACTGCTATATACTCTAGGTAGCATGTAACTTATTGAAATGAAATTAATACGAGACGTTATTTACTAAAACTAACTAAAGAGGTATAAATAAATAAATAAATAAAGGATTCTAGGCGCGTAAAGTGAAAAAAGGATGCATTGAATTATTGATGAGAAAAAGTGGAGCAGAACACATGTATACACGTACACACGTAGAGCTACAAGAAATAATGATATACATCAGATATACATTACATAACAGACACATACACACGCACACACAGACACTACATGCCATAACATTAACTTGTAACGAACGAATACTTAATAGAAATAATTTTTGCAGGACTATTGTTACTATTACTATTACTACTATTACTACTACTACTACTACTATTGTCATTATTATTATTATTATTACTATTAACTATTATTATAAATATTAATTATTACTTATTATTGCCATCTATTATTATCGTTATTGACTCTATTGATTATCGTTTATTCATTCTTTTTATTATTACTACTGTCATTACTATTATAATTATTATTACTACTATTACTACTATTACTACTACTATTACTACTACTGCTACTACTTGCACTACTATTACTATTACTATTATTATTGTCTTAATATTGTCGACTATTCATTGTTCATTCTTCATTGTTATTATTATTATTAGAATAATTGTCATTATTATTAACATCATCTGTGCCATGTTTCATGATCCTAACGTTTAAATGTTAAATGTAAAAAAAGCACGAATTTCGTTTTCAGTGCCATAGAGGCCAGGTGTAAAAAAAAAGAAATTCATAAAAAAATAACGAGTCAAGAGAGAATCTACGAATACAGGCAGTCAATCCCAATAACACTGACAGCTCGTGGCGTCGTTGCGTGTATCATTTAGTGACTGACGTCGCCACATGAGCTTTTTTGTTTTCCTGTTGGGTTTCAATGTCGAATGATGACACTCTATGATGGTAAGAACTGTTAATGGTACAAGTGACGTAAAATTAAGGTTACTATGTATGCGGTATGGTTTAAAATGACTTTATGCCAGACTCAAGACGGATAAAGATCGATGGCAGAAGGCGGAAGTTGCCCGACGGACTTAGAACGAACTACAATGATGATGATAACGATCATGATGATGATGATGATGATAATAATAATAATAATAGACGATTATGATAATGACGATGCATATTGATAGTACGTTAATTTCATTAGCGATTATCGCGAACCTCTTCTTATCGACGGCTAATTGTTATACACCAAAAACGCTTATGGTGTAAATTATTAAAGAAAAAAGAAAAGAGACATAGAACTGTAAAAGAATTATAGAAATACTGGATACGCAATACCTTATAAGGCGCAGGGGAGGTGGTTGCATGCTACGATTATCCTCATTAGGATTTTCTGTTCTTCTTTTCGTTTCTTGCTTTTTCTTTCTATGTTTGTTCTTATTTCGAGAGAAACGGAGGATGGTGGGATGCGAACGCTCTCAGAGTGGTATCGAAAGTTTACACTAGTTAAAATAATTGAAATTGTATAAAAAAGAAAAAAAAGATGAAAAGACATTGAAAAAAAATGATATCTTATTACCTCTCTTTCTCGCTTTTTCTATCCATTTTTCTCTCTCTCTCTCTTTCTCTCTCTCTCTTTCTCTATCTCTTTCTCTCTTAACCTCTCTAAGGTATACACGTACAACCGCATTCACTCTCCTATACATAGTTTTACAAAATTGTCACTATTAGTATTTTCTATCTTCAATTTATCTTTTATTCTTTCTCCTCCTTTCTTTCTGCTAATGCGCGCTATACGTCACTCTGTCTCGCACGCACACGTGTATCTATCCGAAATATGGAAAGGAGGAAAAGAAGTTTAATTAACGATAGAAAGTGTCAGGTTCGAGTTTCTTTTCAATTTTAATATTTTTTTAAGGAGTTTTCTCACTCTTGTTACGCTTTCTGGCGCTTGGTCCCAATGGCGCGAAATACCGAAATTATTGAGGCGACCAATGACAATTTTTCTATCCATTCGATTCTATATAATAATGTGGTACTACTATCGCACTGGTACACGTATACGTACACGCTTTTATTATCACTGTTAATAGTTATGCAACTATTATTATTATTACTACTACTAATACTACTAATACTATTACTATTATTAATACTACTATAGTATCGGTACTACGTAATTTACATCGTGGGACGCACACTAGCCCCTATGTACCATTTTCTCCCATTATCGACGCTCGACATTTTGGGACCAAATGTCAGTAAGTAGTTATATAGTCAAAAAAAAGAAAATATATAAAATTCATATAACGATATCTCGAGGCATAAGAGTCGTATAAAAATTTGTTGAATATGCACATTCGCCTCCAGCTTACGTTAAATGAATTATACTGTACCGTAGAAAGCTATAAGGACAAAAATGATGATGATAAATAAAATAACGAAATTTCAAGAAGATGGGCACAACGATCCTACATGAATTTTGAGGAATTGATCGCATTCATGAAAACACTTCTGAATAATACACGTATTCTCAATTTCCGACCACTCTCTTCTTCTCTGACTATATTCCTCTTCCTTTCGAATGTCAAAATCGTGTTATTCCCGTTTTTTTCTTTTTTAATTCCAAACGCATCTGTATGGCATGTGGAAAGGGGAGTAACGCGCATGTTCCTCTAGGAACTTCCACCTTCGACCTGATATTCTTAAGCGAGTAAACGGAGGTCAAAGGTCAAGGTGAGCAGGTCAATGAAATATATCGAACGGTGCCGAAAGCAAAATCGTGAAATTGCGTAATGGTGCGTAAGAGAGTGAAAAAGAAAAGAAGGTGGCTGACCGATAATGCGAGTGAATAACTTCGTTACTGAGATTAAAATCATATTTTTCTGTCGTTACTGTTATCGATTAATAAATAATTATAGTAATTGAACGAATAATAATAATAATGATAATGATAATGAATTATCGAAAATAAATAAAAATATTAAAGCAACTTGAAAAAAGGTCAAGGGAGTGTAATACAATTTGTCGCGGATTACGAATTAAGAGGGATGTTTCATGTTGATAAGGGTCAATGTTCGAAGGAAGGTTCTGCAAACGTGCTGATCGAAATTCATTTTTGTGTTCATGCTGGAAAGACGAAAAAAATTCTTTCACCGGTCATTTTTTATATTTCCCACGATTTTGAATTTTTTAAAAATCTCACTGGCTTTTCTGGCGTATAAGTGCGATAAAAAAATCAGAATGTCAATCTTCCAGTTACATAATCAAAGGAATAACGACGTGCGGCTTGTGCCGATAAATGGTGAATCGTCTGTTCAAGGATTGACCTGACCTTTGAACCCCTCGAGTTATTTCCGACCTTCCTTATCGACCTGTTAAAAATAATTCTCCTCTGTCCATCTTATGTAATTCTTCCGTAAATGTCGTAGTCGCGTGACTTGTTCCTTTTTCTTTTTTCTTTCTATCACACAACCCCAACCCCCCTCCCCCCACCTTCATTTCGTTATTATTTTGTCTAGACAGCGAGGGCAAAAGAGTAAGAGAGAGAAAGAGAGAGGGAGAGAGAGAGAGAGAGTACAGCACGAAGGAGCCATAAGAGAAAAAACAATCTTTTTTTTTAAAGTAGAAAATTGACTTAGGTTAGGTCCACAAATGTCTTTTTAAACATCATTCAGCATCCCCCTACGAACTAGACTTACTTATTTTTGTTACTATAGGCGAGAGAGGAAGAGAGAATGACTGGGATTTAAAAAAATGTATAACGTATGAAAGATTACATGTATCTTTTGTGCGCTGTAGCAAGGAGCAAAAAATATATACTTAATTAGGTATTGTGCACTAGACAGGGAGACAGAAAGAGAGAGAGAGAGAGAGTGTGTATGAAAATGAAAACCATATTGGTGCCGTGGGCTATCGGTATATAATATATAATATATAATATATGTATGCCTACATTGTACATAAAACACTGCCCCACATTATAAATATATATATATATATACATAAATCTATATATATAAATACTATACGACGTTGTCATATCGAAACCGTCACGATCGTCGTTTCGAGTGTCACAGTTTTTCGAGCTGAAGGAACATCTCGAAGAACCAAAAAGAAAATTCCAAAAAATTATTTTAAAAAACTCGAGTCGACCATCCCGACTGTTTCAGCATGATTCTATCGCGTCCTACGTTCGTTGTACACAATGATGAAACTATTAGCTTTCCGCAGGAAGGTGTACTACATACTGTATCGTAATGAAGGAACAAAGAGAAAGAGAATTAAAGTTGAAAAAAAAAATAAATCCTGTGAGCCACGAGACGCAGGAGTGTAACGAAAAAAAAAAAGAAAAGAAAAATTATGGATGATAAAAAGCTACTTTTCGCGCGTGCCCCGTGTGCATATATGTGAATGTGTGCGTGCGTGAAACAGATGGAATTTTCAATATTTTCAATCTACATACGTACGAGACAAAGTCTCGCCGTTAGGTAAAAGAAAAAACGCCTGTAAAGTTTTTTTATATATTTTTTTTTCTTCTTCTCGTCTCTTCTTCTTTCTCTTCTGTGCAGAGCCTCGCCGTTCAATCTCGATATGCCATTGAGGTTTTCTCTACTATACATAAGCATATACTGTAAGTCGAGTAGGTTAAGTCAAAATAAATTGATAAGACGTTGAAGATGCGCGGGATTGATAAGAGAAACGATAAGAAAAAAAATGAGAACTGTAGAAAGGAAAAGTCAAGAGAACCTTAGGGGTTAGGTTACATTGAAGATCAAACGATAACACGAGCGGACACTGATATCCTGGTTATGGATTATAGTATTATTAAGGGAGGCGTTTTAAAGGGATGAGTTTGATAAGTCGTGGACAATGACGAAATTTAATAAACCGGAGTCCCCTTTGCGACGGGAGATAACGATTCCACGTGTGACGTGATGAATGTTGAGGAATCGTAATTTCGTCATTAGACGGTTGATGACGATCGTGTGATCTGTCGGGTGACTGAATGATTGTTTACTATGTTGGGATAAGGACAATGGTATTTGGACATAATATTAAATTATGGGAAACGGTGACGGGATTGTGGACTTGAAAATTCGAATGGATCGCTTTTGGCGTTGAAATGTTCGAATGGATGCATAATAAATAAGGAGGAACGAACCGGCGGGAAAGTTTAAGAAGACAAGAAATGCGTAAGGAGACCCTGGTTAAGAAAGAGCCCATTATATTGACGAGAATATTATAAATTATTAATGTAATAATAAAAAGAATGAGATAGTTATTATTATTACTGAATCACGTAGTCGTCACGTTATTGCCTTTGAATATTTTCATGATCACGTCAAAAGCAGAAATCTTAAGAATCATGTTTGAAATTTTTTAATGTATGATTCTTAACCTATTTTTCCTATTTTTTGAAATTAGAGTGTTAATTGTTGGTCGTAGTATCTGTCGTTTGTCCTAAATATGGCTATTTTATGGTTTTGATATTTTTTTTGGAATTTTTTCATGATAACATATTTTGGTATTAATAAGTCTATTTTTTTTGTTTTAAGTATCTATGGCAACTGTATCTTTGAAATGAAGATGCTTACATTATTCAAGAGGTTTTTCCTTCTGCGATGGCAATTCAGTGACCTACGTTCCTGCTGCAGGTGCACCTGCATTTGGTGCCAATGGTAAAACGCTAGTAGCAGCTTGGATAGTTCCACAAATCGTCGAGGAAGTGGCGCTGGGTCTACTCGCAGGAAAGTGCTGCCCCTTGAGCAGAGGATTATGAAACTACGCACACATCGTGAGCATAACTGTTAACGATAGTAAACGTTAATGAAAATACTTCGACCTCAAATACATGCTGAGAGACACGGGGATATGCGATTACATACAATTTTTGCATTCTTCCTAACTCCACGATATTACATGATGTATTATTATATATGGAAATCAATAATGTGAGCACGAAATAAAAATGTAATATATTTATTGAATCACACTTTTCCATTTATGTCGTAAAGAGTAGTGTGACATCCCTCGAAGAGATGGCGCCACATTGGCCGATCCAAGAACTGTCATATCCCTAAACGGTAAACTCGCGAAATTTATTTACATTATTTTGAATACCAAAAATATTAGATAATAATTATAATTTCCCAACCCCCATAATGATTCAGTATTTAAAAGAAAAAACAAATTTGGAAAACAGGTGAAATTATTAAACGGAACATTTCTGACGGACAATCCTCGCAGAGATGAGCAGGGAGATCCACAACGCTACGGTTTTAGGCGATACCAAAAGCATGGCGCTAAATCGTAGCGGCGAGTCCGGGAGTAGGATTCTGTGATCGTCGTCTCCGTCGACAATGCGAATCCCGTCGTAGCCGAGCTACACGAGAACACGAGCGCCTAGCTTGGCGGGCAGAGGTTCTCCGCTACTCACCGCTGGTTCCCAAAGCAAACCCTTAGAACGAGACCTGGAATTATAGAACTTTTCAAGAACTATTGAAAGAGCCTATTGTTGAAACATTTTTAAGAAACTGCAGTGCCACTTTGACACCCGTGTAACACCTCAATTTTTACTCAATATTATTGGATCTTGATTTACTTTCAAAATTTATTAAAAATATAACATTGAGGCTAAATCAAAATCTCGCAGAATATACGGAGTGGGTAAAAATTGAATTGAAACTGTAGAATATGGAAAATAAATTTCCTTTAGTTTGAAATATTATTAAGTTAGGTGTTTGGAACATTGAAATAATTAATTAAATCAATAAAGTAAATTATTAACATTTAGAAATCGGAAATTCCGTCCAAGCATATTTAGAAGTATAGGAATTTGTCCAAAATTGTGTGTGCGCAAATTCTTCGCGCAGGACTTGACGAGTGGGAGCAGACGGCGAGTGGGGGTCCGGCGGAGAGTGGGGGGAGCGCTTGAGGCAGTCGCCGTACTCGGAGCGCTCATTCTTCCTCGAGCCGGTCTCCTATACTGGTCTCTTGGAATCCACCTCTGTTATTCATTTCTAACCTTCTATTTCTATATTCATTTCTTCTTTACCTCCTTCTTTCTTTATATTTCATTCTTTAATTTCTGATTTATCTCTTTCCTTATTTATTTTTTATTTTTATACCCCTATTCCTTACTTTTCTACTTTTTAACTTCTTTATTTCTATATTCCCTTCTGTA